>OY744527.1:88923071-88960571 GCA_963556195.1 Sepiola atlantica | reverse complement strand
CGCAGTATAAGTTTAAAAAAGTAATGATTTAATTGGTGCCCCGATTTATAAAATCGGGGGACTTAGGTTTTGAGGCATGTCCGTCCGTCCGTCCGTCCGTCCGACCGGATTTTTCTTCGCAACCATCGATTGAATTTCTCTGAAATTTTGCATGAAGTTGTAACTTTGGTCAGGTTAGAAAGTGACATTCTCCGATTTAAAAAAAAAATCTGGTTAGCCCCCCAGGGGGTCAAAAGGCCCCGAAATTGCAAAAAATGACATTTACTGCCCCATAACTTTTCATCCATCCATTCAATTTCTCTGAAACTTGGCCAAAATGTGGAGGCAATTGTTCCTAATAGGAAATAAGTATCGCTGACCTTGTACAAAATCTAGTTCGCACCCCCAGGGGGTCAACATCCCCAAAAATGGCAAAAATTACCCTTTTCTCCCATAACGTTTGATCCATCCATTCAATTTTTCTGAAACTTGGCCGAAATGTAGAGACAATTGTTCCGGATATAAAATGAGCATTTTTGACCTCAGAAATATTCTGATTCGCGCACCTAGGGGGTCAAAAGGGGGCAAAATGCCCCAAATTGCCAAAATGTATTGCATTTTACACTCGCCACATCGAGTCACATACAAAGGAGGGCCACGCACGCGCGGCTTGTTAAATATAGGTTGATTTGTTAAAAAGAAAAATAGATTTTTGTTTAATGATGGAACTAATCTTAGAAAAAAAAACAGCCAAAACAGTTAGTGTGAGTTCTGACATTACAATTTTTGCTTTCAGCACCATTAAATAATATTCTAATCATAAAATTTTAATTTTAAATTTGATCTCATTTCATACGATTTATCATGCAAACGCAAGAACCGTCTGCTGAGACCTGAAAAACTGAAGTCGCGGGCCCCATTCATTCCGCATGCCATAGTTTTCTAACACCTGACGTAACAGATCATGTTTGGTGCAGACTTGAAATTAAATACGCCAAGCCGTACTAAAGAAAAACGGAGGTGCGATTGTTTTTATGTAAATCTGGGCTGCAAAGTTCAATTGGACCACCGGCGAGAAAATAAATTGCCTGTCCTCAGTAATCGACTGATTCCCTTTTCTTTTTCGTTCTGTACATAACTTTTCTCATTTTAATTTATTTCTTTGTTATTTATTTCATTTTATATTAATTCTAGCTGCAGTCTTTTTCAGTTCTGAGCTAATCTGCCTCGTTGTTTATTTCCCAAAGTAGGGTTTTGCCACTCCAGTGAAAACAGAAAATAATAATAATATTAATAAACAGCTGGACTTCGTAAAAGTTCCATGGTTGCTAACTTAACAGCTTTTTTTTCTTATCATAGAAATACTTGTCATCTACATATTAAAAAAGAAATTGTTAACGTTTTAAACCATTTATTTATTACAAAAAATAAATTATATATTCTGTCTTACTGTAAAAGGTAAATGCCACTTTAAATTGGACGGCGACAGAACTTTATTTATTACATTGTATTCGATTTAGGAACAATTAATTTTAAAAATACATGAAATAAAAAAATATTGGCACAAACGACACCAGATACTTCTCGAAGATGTTTTTCATTTAATATTTATCGATCGGCTCATATATATATATATATATATATATATATATATATATATATATATATATACATAAATTAATGTAAATAATATGTAGGATGCCCCAAATGTCACTGATAGCTTTTAATTCTTTTATGAGCATGTCTAAGGAAAGTCCACGGTTGTTTACCTAACATGTTTTCTTTCTTCTGATCTTGAAAAATACTTGCCAGTTACATATTATTTTAATAAATAAGAAAAACACTTTTCTTTGTTTAATCGATTTATTCATTGTAAACTTTTAAATCTTCAAAGAAATGTGTTATTTTCTTACCTTTAAAATAATTGTTCGCTAAGTATTCTCAAAATAAATAAAACGAACGTTACTTTTAAGTCAACGACATAATAAAATTGATGACCCTTTGCCCATCTTTGGAACAGACTATTTTAAGTTTCGCGATTTATTTAGATGAGGATTGATAATTTGTAGAATTTGGTATATTCGGACTACTGTGCTCATCTTGTGTGGTTTTATCACAACGTTTCGGACGATGTAACCTCAGATCTTCTTCAGGTGTACTTTGTCAAACTCTGGAATCTTTCTGTCGAACTCGGGAATCTGGACGGAATTCCGAACGGAACCCTTTATTAAATCCACGGAGGTAGCATGCTCAAGTAAAAATTACAGATAGAGAAGAATGGTTGACAGTAAGACGACTTAAAGAAGCAGCACATATGTTAGGCGACAATAACTTACTAAGCAGACCTAGTATAGGAAACCTATAGTTATAACTAATAGATAAGTAGTGATCTAGAGTGATAAGTAGTTAGATCAAAAACATGAATAGGTCTAAGGCTTACAAAATCATACTAGTATTGTCGGCAATGATGCGTGGCGCAGTGGATATAGTACTAAGTATAATTCAGTCTTAAGTGATATTTATTTGAAGGTTGAAGGTTCAATCCTCAGTTCGGGCGATACGAAGAATTGCAGTTATGGCTAATGGAACGAGATCATGCTACCCCCGTGGATTTAATAAAGGGTTCCGTTCGAAATTCCGACTATACCAAATTCTATAAAATTTTAAAATAGATTATATCAACGTTTTGGTGCGCAGCATCACCAGATAATTCTCAATTACTTTTTTCCATTTCGCATTTGGTAGTAAATGTGTGTGTATAATCATAACAAGGCCTTTTCTGTTGTTGGCATTTGTTTGCCTGATGCTCTCTAACACCAAGTACCTGCAAGACGAACCATGTGAAGCTTTCTAACATCTATGAATTAAGCGGTTCTATGAAACAGACCAGATCCGAACGTGATAGATCCGGGTCGTCGTTCACTGTCAATATCTACTTAAGTAACGTCATCTCGATTATTTGGTGACCTGTGATAACAGCTACACACGATGGTACACACACACACACACCACCATAATAATAATATTATTATTATTATTATAATAATAATAATAATAATAATAATAATAATAATAATAATAATAATAATAATAATAATACTACTACTACTACTACAGATGCCAACAACAACAATAATAAGCATACTAATAATAGGGAGAGAAATTCAACCTCCAAAAGCAGGTGACACTGATCCATCATAGAATATGTTTGCTGTTTCCAGTTTGAAGATGAGAAACTCTTCCCTTCTGATGCCATTTTTATTTTTATCTATCCAGAGTGATTTATTTGTAGATCTGGATTTCTCCCACATTATAGCTACCTTGCGTCATATTCAACAATCACGCGAAGGAAATGCATGCCGACCAGCCACAGGTTAGCTGTAATGAAATGCCACTGGAGTCACAGAGCAAATAAAAAACGAGCACAAGGTAACTGATTCGAAACCCGGATGCCAGCTCAGTTATATATTTTACTATCTACCCTAACTGACCAAGTACAGAAGGAAATTAAATCGCTTAAATATATATATATATATATATATATATATATATATATATATATATATTTATTCTGGTACATAAAAATTAGTACAACATTCGTACCGTCGGTTTCAAGCACGGAAGGTCTTACCCATCCGGTTCTCTTCAGCTTCTGTTGTCTGTCTGAGAGCCGGATGGGTAAGACCTTCCGTGCTTGAAACCGACGGTACGAATGTTGTACTAATTTTTCTGTACCAGAATAAATAAATATTATGCTCTTAATTTTTAACTTTAATTCTTAATTAATCGAGCACTCTGCTGGGATTTTTCCTACCATTTTACAAAGAAGTTATATATATATATATATATATATATATATATGTAACTGACATCAACACTTACCATTCATATCTTTATTGGAAGGATGCAGAGAATATTGCAACTTTGACGACGTTTTTTTTAGCTCAAATTCCATAGAAACTACGTGTCGTAATCAGTGATACATCACTGGTAAACTGGTTGTGCGAAAATACCAGTTTAGTTATAATAAGAATTTAATAGAACTGAGATACTGGAAATCTGGATACACTGCTATTAGTCAGACTAAGAGTTAAGTCATTAAAATTTATATGCGAGAAATCACTGGTTATGATGATTATGAGAACTTTTAATGAAAAAAACATACCAGCACTACTACTACTACTACTACTACTACTAATAATAATAAGACTAATAATAATAATAATAATAATAGCAGTAGTAGTAAACTAGTTGATACCATTATTACGATGATGGGAAATATGTAGGGCGAGCGAATCCTCGTGTTAAATTCGACGAATAATTTCTTCATTGGAATTACATATTTTGAAATCCTATAAAATCTATGAAGTTTAGTTAATAGTTTAATTTCATAGTCAACGTATTTGCAAAATATGTACTTTTTGCAGCATTTTGACTAAAACTATGTGTTACCGTATGTTTTAATAAAAAAAAAATATTGCACTTACTTTTTTATATTAAAGAAAAAGGATGTCGAACTCGTAGAGAACTTGTCGGTTTACAGTTTTTTTCCTGGACAAATTTTGGTTAATAACTTCCTTAGATATCTTGTTTTGTATTTAAATTCGCTTGGCAAGAATAAGCTGCATGCTTTTTCACATATACCCCAAATACTATTACTACTAAATCTGTATTGAATTTGGATGAATTACAACCCTTTAATTTAGCGCATGCGTATTGGTAGCATTACAGTTGTGCTAATAACACTTACTTTATTGCAGATCGGTATTAGTATTACTACTATTATAAATAATATTAATTGCAGTAGTAAATAAGGTAATACTATTTGAACGTGATGTAAATAGGTGGAGTAGAATAAACGACTGTAAAATAGAAGCCCTATGTCTATGATCAAAGTGTAGGATAACTACTTTTATACTAAGACATATTATTTTTGTCCCACTCCAGAGTGTTCCTTTTGAGGGAGCTGGATTTTCTCAACATTAAAAACTACCTTGTGTCTGACCCTCTCTTAGTGAAGAGGCAAATAGAAACTATAAATAGAAGCTAGGATTTTCCAATGATAATTCTAAATAATTCATTTAAGGTTTTTCGAGCTAAGCATTATCACTCATTAATTTATTACGATGCCATTTTGTACGTACTCGAGACACTCTTTGTAACGAACATCAAATTCTTATAGTTGCCGATGTACCAAATGACTTATATATTGAGAATATTTATCTCCCGAACTCTTCCTCTTCTTCGAACTGGAATTTATAAACATGTACCCCCTTAAGATGTCGCCGTCGTCGTTGGCGCTAAACATGGTAGAGAACTCCAAATCCGACAATCACACCAAAAAGAATGGTGAGATTGTTTTATGTAAAATTGGAAATCGGCGGTATAAAGTTCAATTGGACAACCGGCGTGAAAATAAATTGCTTGTCCTCAGTAATCGTCTGATTTCTCATTATTTCCTTTCTCGTTTTTATTTTATTTTAATTTATTTTGTCGTCGTTAATTTATTTTTATTTTTATTTTACACAACGGCAAGTCGCACCCTATCCAATAGCGAATTAATCAGCTACCCTGTGTATTTTCAAAAATAGAATTTAGTCACTGAATTGGAAATATGGAGTCTCGCATAAACACACAAGAAAAAGAACAAAAAACGAGGTGTCATAAAAATGGGTTGATACCCCCGATATGGTCGTAAAGGGTCTTGATTGATAGAAAAACTGAGGAGAGAAAGCTGCATAACGGCATGGAGGGTGCGTGTAGGCTAACAAGAGTTATTGTAACTCAATATTTCAGGAATTCCAACGACCGTTATAAGAAAGAATTCAATGGTAAACGACTGTTACAAGAACACAAAGTGATGTGCAAGTACGCTAGAAAACGAAGAGGATTGGAAATCCCGAGAGAGGGAACACCTTATGGTACCAACATCGGTTGAATCTTGAAAACCGTTATTCCCACTTAAATCTAGAGAAAGCTATTAGGCGGTATATGCGAAAAATTAATGGTAAACGGCTAGTCGCGAAAACAATACGTTATATGCGGTTGTGATAGCAATAAGCAATGAGTACTGGAAATCTTCGAAGACTTTCTGTTACTCATAATCCATCGAACATCAGATGTTTTTATCAGTGTGTAATCACTAGTAATTTCTCGTGTCAGAACTGAATAATAATAATAATAATAATATGGTACCAGCCTAGGCTGATATCACACAAAATATTTGCATAGGGTCAAGGAGGATGATAAGACCGAGGAGGGACAGCACAAACCATACCCCCACTTGAAGTGCAGAGACTGCTGGAACCTTGGGGAGGCTTCTTGCCACCCACATCCCAGAGAAGACCAATGGTCTTCACCAGCGAGAAATCAATGGCAAACAGCTGTTGTGATACTCCAAGTTTATTTGCGGTGGCTATTGAACAGAGGTGGAAAATACTGGAAATCTGGGGAGACTTGTCACTCAGACTCCAGGGAATACCACCGGTTGTCGGCGAGCAATCACTGATTACCTGTGTGAGAACTCCTAGTGAGTAAATACTAATCAGTATGATAGCACTATTAAAAGTAAAAATAGTTGTAGCAGTAGTAGAAAATGAGTTGATAAGTAAGAAACGAAATTTTGTCATGTAATACTTTATAAAGAATAACGATCTGAAAAAAAAGAAAACCAAAAGAAAACCAAAACTACAGGGAAACTTTATACTAAATGTGACTTTTCAACTAGGAAGGGGAAAAAGAATATAAAACAGAATATTAGACTAAAGCAAAAAAAAAAAACAACAACACGAAACCGAGAATGTTAAAGGTAACTAAAAAATGAGACATCGGAATTAAATGTAGTCATAATAATAATAAAAGGCGGTTTACAACCGGAAAGAGAAAAAGAGAAAATAATGAAAGAGAGAAACACAAATTATAAGAAATATAAAAATTATGAAAAGGAAAAGCTAGAAAATTATCGAAATCACGGTGAAAAAAAGAAAACAAAGAAAAAACAATTAAAGAAAACAACGAGTTACTAAATAAGATGAAGGAACAAACATACAAATAAAATAGAAATACAAAATTATACAAAGAAAAAAAGAGGAACTTGCAAGAAAAAATGAAAAAAGAAAAATGGAAGACATAAGAAGGGGGAATACAAAGAACGACGGAAGAAAAACTGAGAAGGAAAACAGAGAAATAAGACTATATAGAATGTACAGCGAAGAAAGATATAATACCAAGAAAAATTGAAGAAAGAGAAGATTAAATATAGAAAGAAACCTGAAGAAGAACGGAGAAGCCGGATAAAAATGAATATGTAAAATGAATGAAAATAAAAATTAAAAAGAAAGAAAAAATGTGAAAAAGACACGAGAAAAAAAAACATTAAAAAGAGTAAAACAGAGAAGAAACGAATCACGAAATATAAAATGGACATTGGAGAGATTGGAAAACGACAGAAATAAAATAAAAACGTAAAAATAAATGACGCACATATAGAAATCGACTAAAAATGTTAAAATGAAAGTAACGTTATAAATAACAAAATAAAACAAAAGTTACTCCCACTACAACAACAAAAAAGAACATAAAATAAAATAACAATAACGAAGTTTTTAAAAGAAAGACATCACGTTTGAGGTTCAACTATAAGCTGGGCATTCACTTGAAAATGGAAATAGAAAAATGGGTAAAAAGTAGAAAGAAAGAAAAAAATTAAGTACAAAAAAAACGGTGTGATTGGAAAGTGAAATGATGCTCTCCTCCGATCGCTTATGCAGAGGTAATTTCATTTCGCATGCGAAAGATCAAGAATCCGTTGCAAAATGGATCAGTTGAGCGATTGGCTGCGATGTGATCAATGGACAGACGGGCGGGGTGATGGCGGGGCATGGATCGAAATACATTTTAAGGGTGCTTGCGCGTACAATCACTACATCGGATTTTGTTTAATACGCAAATTACATATACATACGGAAGCACATAGATAAATGCGCGCACACACGAATGCATGCAGAGAAGTACGGTTGCACATGTATAATATCTCGCAGTTTCTTATCCAAAAAAACACAAAAATTACCTAGATATTTTCGGTAAAATGACAATTTCATATTCCTGATTGAAAATACATATTTAAGTGGAAAATGTTAATTATATGATATATATGATATATATATATGATATATATATATATATATTAATATGATATATATATATATTAATATGATATATATATATATATCAATATGATATATATATATATTAATATGATATATATATATATATATATTAATATGATATATATATATATTAATATGATATATAAGAGCGAAAAACAAATAGTATTAAAGAGTGTATATATTTATTTGCATATTTTCTTAATATGTACAACTAAGAAGTACATTTCTCTGAAGCCAGCATTTTCAAAAGAAATTCTTATCTCGTCAGAGGGGTAAGACATTCTTATAATTAATAACAGGATGCCTCAAATATAAAGTAATATAAGCATTAGGATTGTTATGATATCCGTGTATGCATCCTGTAAGATATCCTTTAAAATACAATTATTACATTTTTTATTACATCGTTGAATATATATATATATATATATATATATATATATATATATATATATATATATATATATATATACACACACTTCTAGTAGCCGTACCGATTCGGTGTCGCCCGGTAGTGTATCCACTTTACAATTTTTTTTCTTTACTTTTTGTTAAAACCATGCCGGTTTTTTTCCCCAATTTTTTTTATTTGCCTATCAAATGAAAGGAACTCTCTATGAAGAAATACAGACATACGCCTTTTTATAGATGTCGACCATTTGATATTAATTTTACCCGGGCAAAGCCTTTTCTGGGAGGAATTCACTCGAAGTAGACTTTAGCTTTCAAAAAGTGTTGCCAAACCGACGTACAAAAATCAAATATTTATTTTGCAGGAAAAATCTATCGATGACAAATAAACAAAAGAGGAACACTTCATTTTATATCTATATATATATATATATATATATATATATATATATATATATATATATATATATATATATATATATATATATATATAAATATATATATATATATATATATATAAATATATATATATATATATATATATAGATAGATAGATAGATAGATAGATAGAGGGAGATATGGATAGAGAGATGGATTGAGAGATGGACAAAAAGATGGATACAGAGAGATATACAGATAGAGATGCAGATAGAGATAAAGAGACAACTAGAGAGAGAGAGAGAGAGAGCAACATTTATAGCAAGAACTCATCCTGTTATCACCACTTCAAAATTTTCCTTTCTTCCGCTGTGCACGTAAAACCAATAACCTCTTATTTGTTGTCCTATCTGTTGAACACGTTACATATAGCAACATAGTTGTCTTCAAGTGCAATGTTAACAGATATGCGTTCTTCTTCTTTCTTGTGGCAGCTTCCTCAAAGCTGCAGCTCGGTCTTGGCAAGCCAGGTTCTCGTCTCGTAATTAAGGTCCGCTATGCCCTGCTCGCCATTGGGTGGTTTGAACAGCGGGCATTCCTCTATGACGTGTGTAACTGTCTGTTCTGAGTGTCCATATTCACAGGCATCACCCTCTCCCAGACCCCAGTCTCTCATTGTGGCAGAAAAACAACCCACACCAGTTCTCAGGCGGTTCAGATTGGTTCATTGACTTCGTGGCAGCTCAGCCCCTGGTATGTCGTCTGGGTCGGTGATGAACCTGTGCAGTCGGTGTTGGTCAGCTTGCTGCCGATCTTCCCTCCAGCGGTTCTTGGTCAACATCTGCTTTGAGGTGGTGTCTGGGACGGTTTCCAGAAGCTGATGCGTGTGCTGGGAGAGTGCGTTGCCTGATTCGAGGCGTACTGGTGGAGGGGGTTTGCTCATGATGTCATGGAGCAGATGTCTCTTGTCGATCTTGGTCTTGCGTGGCAGTGCCAGGACAGTCGCTTCTCGTCGGATAGTGGGTGGGGCAATACCGGAGAGTATCGGTAGTTGGTTCGCCGGCGTGGCGCGGAGTGTCCCAGAGACTGTGCGCATGGCGGTGTTTAGAGCTGCGTCCACTTTCTTGGTGTGGGTACTTCGGCATCAAACCGGGGCGCAGTACTCGGCCGCTGAGAAGACCAGTGCTTGGGTGGATATCCGCAGGGTCTTGGTTGCAGCTCCCCATGTGGTATCGGCCAGACGACGAATCAATGCGGCACGTGATGCCACCTTTGCCGTCACTTTTTCGATATGTTGACGGTATGTCAGTGAGCGGTCGAGTTTCACGCCAAGGTAAATCAGGGTGGCGTCGAACAGGAGGGCCGTGTTGTTGACCATCACTTTAAGTTTGCGTTTGGCGTCGCGGTTGTTGAGGTGGAATACCGCGGACATGGTCTTGCCCACACTGAGTTTCAGCCGCGAGTTCTTGAGGTACCTGGACAAGGTCGTCATGTCCGCAGTGAGCCCAGCCTCGATAGTCTCCCTTTTTTGCCCGTCTGTAGGATGGCTAGGTCGTCGGCGTACCGGTATTTTTTGGCTGTTGTTGTCGGTATGTCGTAGATGTATATGTTGAAGAGCATCGGGGACAAAACCGAGATTTGAGGGATGCCGTTCTTTAGTCTCCGTAGTCTGCTGCGTTGGCCGTCGCTGGTGTGGAGGGAGAATCTACGATTACTCAGCATCTCCATGATGAAACTCATCACGTGTTGATCTGGAATGGTTTGCAGCAGCTTAACATGGAGTCCACGTAACCATATTGTGTCGTATGCAGCCGTGAGGTCAAGTAGGACAGTGCCGGCTTTTTCTCCTCTCTGGAAAGCGCTCTCGATGTCCTGGGTTAGCAAGGCGACTTGGTCTGTTGTTGACTTGCCACGACGGAAGCCGGTTTGTTCCTTAGGTAGTATGGTTTCCACAACCGGTTCGAGGCGCGCATACAGTAGCCGTTCCAGGAGTTTGTATGGGACACAGAGAAGCGAGATCGGGCGGTAGCTTTTGGGGTCATCGAGCGGCTTGTTTGGCTTGGCCAGAGCGATGATTTTTGGGGCGGCGCCAGATCTTTGGCAGCCGCGATGTTCTGTAGCACACGGTGTAGAGTAGGCGTAGCCATTCTGTTGCTTTCCGTCCTTGGTGGATGACAAACTCCGGGTGGATGTTATCAGGTCCCGGAGCTTTATTCGACTTCAGGCGTTTGGTGGCTACTTCCATCTCTTTCATCGTAAACTCACCCGAGAGGTCAGTGTCGGCACTCGGTGAGGTGTGGAGATCCCTCAGTTTGATTGTGGTGTCTCTTGTGAAGTAATTGTCCGCATCTGGTAAGCTACCATTCTTGATGAGCTGTGCTGCGATGGAATTGGCAGTGATGGGGCAAGGAGATGGTTTACTTGCACGACCAGTGAGCTTGTTGATGGTCTGCCAGGCTCTCCGGCTCGAGTGAGTGAAGAAGATCGTCTCCACGGTCTCTTCCCATCTCTCTTGGCGCTTGGTGTTTAGTCAATCGAGAAGGCTGGTAGCTCTTAGTAGTCAAGGAACGCTTACAGTGAAACTAATGTCTTCAACCAGCCATCCCCCTCCACGACAGTACTCTCACGCATCCTTTTCAGGACGGGCGACTCCGGTCGTCGAAAGTCAACATCTAGCAATTCTGCAGCTCAACATCGACGGGCTAACTATGCCAAAGCTCGATGTTTTTGCTCAAATTGCCACTAACACCGAGGCAAACGTCATCCTCCTCCAGGAGACACACAAAGTCAGTGACACCAGTCTTAAACTCCCAGATTTCACGCTCGCTAGCTATACCAGCAGCAAACATCATGGCCTCGCGACGTTCGTGAAGAACAATGTACCATGGTCGCCTGCTAGTCAGTAGACCAATGATGCCACAGTTGAGTGGATCAGTACGAAGGTGGCCGAGCATAATATAGTTAACACCTACAAGCCACCTCCATCCCGTTTGGAGCCGCACACCATCCCGGATGTGCCGGCACCTGCAATGTATGCTGGTGATTTCAATAGTCGCCACACCGACTGGGGATACAACATCACCAACCAGGACGGCATCACTCTATCTGAATGGGCATCTGCTGTAGATGCCACACTCCTCTACGACCCGAAGGAGCCTTCGTCGTTCACCTCAGGACGATGGAACACTGGGACCAACCCCGACTTGGCCTTCTTTAAGAACCTTCCGCACCAAGCCCTGCCGGAGAGACGCATCCTGAACCGGTTCCCTCACTCACAACATCGTCGATCGCTAATCACAACACCATCCTTAATCCAGCCAATAGGGGGAAGACCAGTCCGGAGATGGAACTTCCGCAAAGCGGATTGGCAAGGCTACAAGAAGGAGGTCGAAACATCAGTTAAAGCTCTACCAACACCTCGAGACGACAACACCGACGATGCTTATGGAGCCTACACAGAGATGCTGCTAAAGGCTGCGAAGAAACACATTCCCCGCGGACGACGTACCAACTATATCCCTTGCTGGGACGAAGAATGCGAAGATCTATTGTGCCGCTACTCTGACTCCACAAATAGTGAGGAGAGAGCAGATACCCGTTGAGCCGCCTGTTTAAGTAATTACATTTTAGCCATTTTCTACGTCGTTTTCCATTCTATCATAGTGCTGTTTAATCATACAAGGGACAATCTCATTGATCCTTATCCTCGTGTTGCTTTTGTCTTTGTAAGTGGTGAATAACTAGTATATAAAAAAGTCATGACCGATTACTAGATTTCTAATCCTTTAGTTGCTATGTCATGAAGCCAGAAAGAATAACTAGAGATTAACATTAGTAAAAATGAAATACATATAAGGGAATTAATACATATATTAAATATATTCAGTCTCTCATCTCTGTCTAACACCAGGTAATACATTGGATATCATATTTAGTCTTTCAGTTTACATCAGAAATTATCGTATAATATGTCGTGTAGTATGTATGTCAGTGGGTCATGCGGTTATTGCTTAAATTTTAAGATTACGATGTAAAAACAATATCTATATGCTTATTTCTTGGAAAAACGTTCCTAATGTTTCCGAAATCATTTCAATGTCTAATATTTTTGCAATAATTTCTTGTTTCATATCGCATCTCTTTTGATGTCAATATTTCTGTCGCTACAAAAATAATAAAAATCTATTCGAACTGTAAAATAGACGACGATAATAATTTGACGTTAAAAAAAGAGATCAAGTATTGGGTCGTCTCTGATTTCTTTTTTCATCTTCACAAAGAATTACATCTGAAACATTATCTTATCTATGACTAACATTATTTATTTAAAAGGCGTGTGATTTAACTGTATTGTTAGTTAAATGATTTATCAAGTAATGTAAAATACATTTAAATTAATGTAAACTACATTTAAATTACGTTAAAGGTGGTGCACATTAATCAAAGTACAGGATACATGAAGTAAATTGTTTTGTAATGTCACTTTTTACATTTTTCAATACAATTGTCACACATATGAAAGAAGTAAATTGTTTTGTAATGTCACTATTTACTTTTTCAATACAATTGTCACATATATGAAAGAAGTAAATTGTTTTGTAATGTCACTATTTACTTTTTCAATACAATTGTCACATATATGAAAGAAGTAAATTGTTTTGTAATGTCACTATTTACTTTTTCAATACAATTGTCACATATATGAAAGAAGTAAATTGTTTTGTAATGTCACTATTTACTTTTTCAATACAATTGTCACATATATGAAAGAAGTAAATTGTTTTGTAATGTCACTTTTTACTTTTTCAATACAATTGTCACATATATGAAAGAAGTAAATTGTTTTGTAATGTCACTTTTTACTTTTTCAATACAATTGTCACATATATGAAAGAAGTAATTTGTTTTGTAATGTCACTTTTTACTTTTTCAATACAATTGTCACACATATGAAAGAAGTAAATTGTTTTGTAATGTCACTTTTTACTTTTTCAATACAATTGTCACACATATGAAAGAAGTAAATTGTTTTGTAATGTCACTTTTTACTTTTTCAACACAATTGTCACACATATGAAAGAAGTAAATTTTTTTGTAATGTCACTTTTTACTTTTTCAATACAATTGTCACACATATGAAAGAAGTAAATTGTTTTGTAATGTCACTTTTTACTTTTTCAATACAATTGCCACACATATGAAAGAAGTAAATTGTTTTGTAATGTCACTTTTTACTTTTTCAATACAATTGTCACACATATGAAAGAAGTAAATTGTTTTGTAATGTCACTTTTTACTTTTTCAATACAATTGCCACACATATGAAAGAAGTAAATTGTTTTGTAATGTCACTTTTTACTTTTTCAATACAATTGTCACACATATGAAAGAAGTAAATTGTTTTGTAATGTCACTTTTTACTTTTTCAATACAATTGTCACACATATGAAAGAAGTAAATTGTTTTGTAATGTCACTTTTTACTTTTTCAATACAATTGCCACACATATGAAAGAAGTAAATTGTTTTGTAATGTCACTTTTTACTTTTTCAATACAATTGCCACACATATGAAAGAAGTAAATTGTTTTGTAATGTCACTTTTTACTTTTTCAATACAATTGTCACACATATGAAAGAAGTAAATTGTTTTGTAATGTCACTTTTTACTTTTTCAATACAATTGCCACACATATGAAAGAAGTAAATTGTTTTGTAATGTCACTTTTTACTTTTTCAATACAATTGCCACACATATGAAAGAAGTAAATTGTTTTGTAATGTCACTTTTTACTTTTTCAATACAATTGTCACACATATGAAAGAAGTAAATTGTTTTGTAATGTCACTTTTTACTTTTTCAATACAATTGCCACACATATGAAGAAGTAAATTGTTTTGTAATGTCACTTTTTACTTTTTCAATACAATTGTCACACATATGAAAGAAGTAAATTGTTTTGTAATGTCACTTTTTACTTTTTCAATACAATTGTCACACATATGAAAGAAGTAAATTGTTTTGTAATGTCACTTTTTACTTTTTCAATACAATTGTCACACATATGAAAGAAGTAAATTGTTTTGTAATGTCACTTTTTACTTTTTCAATACAATTGCCACACATATGAAAGAAGTAAATTGTTTTGTAATGTCACTTTTTACTTTTTCAATACAATTGCCACACATATGAAAGAAGTAAATTGTTTTGTAATGTCACTTTTTACTTTTTCAATACAATTGTCACACATATGAAAGAAGTAAATTGTTTTGTAATGTCACTTTTTACTTTTTCAATACAATTGCCACACATATGAAAGAAGTAAATTGTTTTGTAATGTCACTTTTTACTTTTTCAATACAATTGTCACACATATGAAAGAAGTAAATTGTTTTGTAATGTCACTTTTTACTTTTTCAATACAATTGTCACACATATGAAAGAAGTAAATTGTTTTGTAATGTCACTTTTTACTTTTTCAATACAATTGTCACACATATGAAAGAAGTAAATTTTTTTGTAATGTCACTTTTTACTTTTTCAATACAATTGCCACATATATGAAAGAAGTAAATAGACACCCTACACAAATCATACATTTAAAAGGTTTCTGCTTTCTTCGCTGATCATCAAGATTCGAAGTCGTACAAACTAGCAGCACAAAATAATTATCGATGTTTTACAGTAATCGATATTTTTATACTGCAGATCTCAATGTATCCATATTATATAACCATTTGTTATGTCACTGTCCAAATAAACAGACATCATAAAGAGGCACCCTACAAAAAATCATACATGTTTAATATCTCTGCTTCCTTTGTCCATGATAAACACTGGTAGTCGTACAAAGCAGCAGTAATGTTTTAACCATCGATAGTTTACACTATTGACATTTTTCGTATTGCAAATGTCGATGTATCTATAATGTACAACCATTTACTATGTCACTACTCATAGAAGTATAATAATCATCAAAGCTTTGAGGAGAGATTTTATAAGTTAATCTGAAGGTAGATTTCATCAGCGTCAAACCGCCGCAAATCTCGTGTTTTTAACCGACTAATTGTCCAATTCACCAGAGAGGGAAACTCATCAATATTACCTCGCCTAGGTCGTTGAGCACCTTGGGACAGTAGTCGTAATTATCAATGATAATAAGTGTGTCTACTAACTTTTTCATATCTATGTATTTACAAACAAATACACGAAAGGAAAACGAAATATAAATGAAACAGTTCATAACAATAGAAATGACGCAATACTTGAAACAAATGAAATGCGATGCGTAATGTTTTCTTTTAATTAGTCAATACTAATCAAGTATTTTTTCATTTTATAATAAAAGTCAACGTACAGTGTTTTCTTTTTCTTTTAAGTCAACAGAAACTAACATTTTCGAAAACCCTACATATGGGTTAACATTTATTAAAATTGGATACACGTATTTGAAGTTCGAAGGGGCCTTTCCCCCTTAGCTCTCTTACAGGGAGCATATAGAGATTCAGCACAACTGTAATTGTCTTACCCGCACTATTTTACATATTGATACGCGTTCAGTATTTATGTAGACTTCCTAACGCTTATTTTACAGGGAAGTCACACAGACAATGATATTTAGATATATCGAGTATTGAATTAAACCAAATTATGCCATTCCGTTAAATAAAGCAGTGCAATTTTAAATTAATACATTTAAAAAAAGTAAAATTCGTTGTATGGGTTTGAGGAAAATTTTGCTGACAATTATTGTTACGTTAAGAAGAATTAAACTGTTGGAATTTTAAATAAATAAACAAAGGACAGACAAGATACGTTCTATTAATTTACCAAATATTTAGCTTACAGTGAACATTATTTCACGGAAACAAAATAGTCTTTCTCTCCTTAATAATATTGGCTGTAAAATACATATGTTATTCCAAAAGTAAAAGTATTACTAACAGTACATTGAACAACATAATAAATGACATGACATGTTGCCCCTGCTGCTTCGTAAAGGAATACAAACAATCAACCTTACATTCTAGCGATTTTTTCGTTATAAAAACACCGGTTTCTGGTCAGTTATTTAACTTGTTTAGAGGTAGACATTTTTGTCAGTCAGCCTTGTAGATCCTTCCTTTCATATTCAGCTGCTAAAGTTCTTACTTTTGGGCTTGTGTGTTTGGAGTCTAGAAGATTGAACGCTAATGATGGGCTCTCTTTCAGGCTTGTCTTGTCTTGAAGTGATTCTATCTTCCTCTCCCCTTTTATCATTATTATGATTAGCATCTTACATCAAGTGGCTCTATGCCTTGTCTGGGTCGACTTCCATAACAAATTAATGTGTAAAGCATTGTAGAATTTCCACAGTGTTACGCCACTCATAAATATTTGAAGACAGTAAGAACTTTAAACGAGATAATTAAAATAGGTATTAAAACGGGTATTAAATAAACTGAAAAGATTGTTTTTCGTAAAACAATAACAAATACAACTGTTTTAGTGTGCAATTCATCCGCTAGGTGTCCAGGTGATGTCAACTTATTAGTTGTGATGAAAATAAAATTTGATATCAAACTTTGAATAACATAGTTCTTGAATATAACCAGGACTTTGTTGACGACACAATGACTTACAGTGTTGTCTGTCAGTGGAGCCTCATGGTGCAATTAAAATGTATTTACTCATTGGTCTCGGACGACAGGGACATCAGTGGAACTTAAACATCCGTTCGCTTGTACATGACGAGAATTTCATTACATTAATGTTCGAATTAGTAAGTAACACAGTAGCCTACATGATAACACGAGGATTAGCTTCTTAGTAAAGTCGAAGCTAAAATGTTTATTCATGGTGTGAGTGTACTTCGTTTAACTACCATAGAAATACAATGTATCGCCCTATTTTAAAATGAGAAAGCGATTGACGATTCCGACATATTCACCAACATAAGTATACAAATAAGTAAAGTCTATGTTTCGGTTCTTTTGTTTTACGGTATAACAACTCATGTGGGGTCATTTAATGACACATTCAGGAGTTCTTTATAATATTGTTCAAAATAGCAGCGAGAGCAAATATTGTATTACGTATCGACTCTTGATTGGACAAAAGCTTAACTCAGCAGTTTCTTTCGATGACTTACAGTGCAAGAAATATTTAGTGTATAAACCTCGCGTGTACTATAAAAACCAAACACCTCTCTTTCTGTCTTTCTTTCCTGTTTTTCTTTCAAAACAAACACGTGTGTGAAGATCACCATCTAACTTGGCCCCCCATTAAGGCCCGAAAGGCTCTCAAACCTAGCACATACGTGAGGAGAGACACACACAAACTTTTGTACGCCAAGTGAAGCCCACATACGCCGCTTATCGGACACATATACGCAGTTCGTACATAGAATTTCTCACTAACAAAACAGGCATGCTTAAATGGCCACACACAAATCTGAATGTCTACCCTATGTGTACACACTGTTACGCATAAACCTACACGATGCCAGCCGAAATGAAAACACGGACTTAATTTCTTCTCACAGACAAAACATCTTTAATTAGAACGACCCTTGAACATTTTGAACATAAATTTATTTACAGACACTTTATATTTTGTTGTCTCGACTTGTCAATAACAAAATATTTTCTATTGATAGGACATTATCAAAACAAAAATGTCTATCTTCAGCATTATGTTTATACATGTATTGATATACCTTTTTGTAGGGATACATTTTGTTTACTATTATTCCGCAAACAATAGATTCTAATTGACCCATAAGTGGGATTCTAATAGGTACTATCACTCCGGGTCAGAGTAACTAAAGGGGACTCCACAATCTTCTTTCCTCCGGCGTTCCAAATCTACCCAAAACAAAGTATATGCAAATCTACAACGTTCCCAAAATGAAATCCAAATAACATTGGCATTTTATTTTATGAGAACTTGTCTTTCTTCCATCATATAAGGAAGTTGAGACAAAAATATAACAAGGCCATAAGTCCGCTCTCTGTGTTGGTCCACATTGATTACGGAGCTGGTGATAAATAACTAAGTAAATTATATTGACCAATTGTTAGATCAAAACTTGACAACGTCAGTTTCATCTATGATGTCGCAAGGCTATCATACCGGAGAAACGACCGTTAGGGACGAAGACTCACAATGACCGCCATTTTTTTAATACAAAAAAGTGTTTACGCGTTTTGGGTGATCATTTTACGTTTAATTTATATCGGAAACTAAACCCTAATTCTAAAGTTGTTGTTTTTTTTATTCTTCATGGTATTTGCAGAGTGTTGACGTGTAAATCGCACGAAACAGTATAATTTTATTCATATTTTTATTGACAGCATCGTGTCAAAAAGAAACATTTTACTTCTTTTTATTACCATATTCATATTTTAACCATGACATAAATAATATTCTCTTTTATTGTACTGCTATTATTTTGGTAAAATAATAGTTTGCTTTTTACGTCTGAATTTTGACAGATTTTCTCATTCTCCTTTACTGTAGCCTGTATGCATGCACTTTTCCCCAATCTTTTTATAGAAAAACATGCGCGTCGAAACTAATGTGTTGTAAAAATATTTTCTCCTTGAAGGAGCAGATAAAGAAACAACAGATTTTATCTCCGTTAACTCAAAGAATCCACGTAAAATGTCAGAAAGAAACAATATCGGCGCTGTTTCTTACGCTTTCCTTCAAATCCTCTATTTTTAATGCTAACATTAGGTATGATAACAAACTCAGCGTTAAATGGTTTAATATGTATTATATTACTTTAATTGTTTATGCTACTTGATTAAATTGTTACTTTTCCTGTGCTCTAGACAAAATGAAACTTTTGTCGGTGTATTTGTTTATCATCAGCCACGATTACATCTTCATTTTATAGTTTTCTCAGATCTTAAATACTGTAATAAGACATACCTTTTAATTAACAGTATTTATAAGAATACATGTATAAAGGGACGGTAATACAGTAAGTGTAATACAGTAATACGGAAAGGTAATACAGTACGAAATACAGTAAGGCTAATCTAAATCGACTGCTCTGTACTGCCGACTTGATCAGGTAGTTTATAGTGTTTGAGTCTAGTCCATTTTGTGGTCATAGTGTTACCACATCAAAAAAGAGTTTTACACATTAGACAAACTTCTTCTTTTCTTAAACTTATTTCTCTTTTAGCAGAACAAAGTGATACTTTTTCGACTAAACTAAACTTTCATACACTCTTTTTATTGATATCCTAAATCACCTTATAAAATCAGTTAGCAATGGTGACGAGATAACACAGTAAATGAATCCGGAGACAAAACGATGAATAACAGATGCCTACATCAAGATTCAGTTTGTTCTAGCTTATATTCGACACCTTCCCGTCCTATAAAATCGATATCCAACACCAGTAAATGTATCAAGTGTTAGATTCAATTGAGACCAGTAAAACAGTGTAGTCGTTTCCTTTAAATAAAACATTCAGGAAATAGAACTCAGACATAAAAAGTCACAGATGAAATTAAAAGAAACCAACTCCAAATTTAAAAACGAAGTATAAGATATTGAAAAAGAATCAATTTCAAAATAAAATGTTTAAAAAATTTTTTTTTTTTAACTTAAAATAAAAATGATGAACTTAACATTAAAGATCAGCTTCAAATTAATCAAACACGCTGAATGAGAAGTTTACAAGAGAACATTTTATAATTACATTGTTACATTTTTCATGTCAAAGTAAAATATTTGAATCTCAAATTAAAAAAAGAAATGCATGTAAAATACGTACGGAATTGTCGTTTTTGATTCAGCATTCGCCACTTTCTGAATCAACCTTAAAAATGCTTGTTCAAATCTGTGACTAGATGTCCTATGGTAGATTTGACACGTTTAAGTTTTGTTTTAGCTGGCTATTGGTATATCATTCATCCTAGTCAGGTTGACCCGGCTTCTCCAGGGAGAGCAGATTCTAGGGACTATTAAATTCACAGGCGGTTTCTAGTTGCGTGTATATTTCGGTCAGGAGAGATGATAACGTCAGTTTTTGTAGTTTTCGCCGTCCTCCCATATACAGCGTCTGTTATTCTCAAATGGTCACCCATATAATACTGACCTGCCTCAAAATACCTTCCCTATCTGATATAACAAGAACCGGTATCTAACTGTGATAATGTTATTTTGCTTTAAATAATATGTTCACCTCTAAACGCATTTGTTGACTAGAATCATATCTTAAGAATTACCATTTTATTTGAAGTCGATCACTTTTAATGTGCACTTCAGCTTTTTAATTTATTTTCTATTGGTCTACAAGTGTAGATTCAATAATTAAAAATACTCAATAAATTCAACCTCTGCTAAATATTAGTATTTTAAATACCATCATAGAGTGAAAACATGTTTAACTGCCTTAGATTAGCTACATACAATCTATCTAAGCTTATATTCCTTATTTGACCTTGTGCGAGAATTAACTTTCTCCAAAAAGAATATAAAATCTGCCTGCGTTTCAATTGAAAATACTTGGATAAAATAGTGATAGCTGTATCGATCCATAAAATGATACACTTTTTTCTTCCCGGTAACAAAAAAATAAAATAAAACATCTTAAATATGTTTTACATTCAATTTCTTTTTATGTTCGTTACGTTTTCAGTTTGGGACTCTCTAAAATAATAATTTCAAGAAGCAAAAATATGCCGTCTATGGTCGCATAACTTTGCTAGAATATACGACGACCAAATACATACTACACTAACCCCTTTAAAATAAGGAGGTAATGTCTGAGAATATAGTATGACAACAAAACAAATACTACACCCCCTCACCCAAAAAGGAGGAGGTAATACCTAAAAGGATGTATCATGATAAACCAACATATACTACATTGCTCCCTAAAGGAAGATATGCCTGGAAGGTGGTTTCATAGCAACATAACATATACTACACCACGCCCCCTTCTGAATTGAGCATTAAGATTAAATAATAGTAAAGTTATGGCTTCAGGCAAATACAAATTCTGCATTATTGATAGATATGGGTTACTTCTACATTTACATTACTACAGCTGTGGACCAGACGGATACTATTGACATAAGAATCCCCCCGCTCTCTCTCGGTTCAGAAGCATCCTGGCTTCAATGGAAAACACTCAACCACCTGTGAACGACAATGGGGCGATCAAAAGTTGCAATGACTAGATGGGACCACAAAACTGACCCTACCATATGTGGATGTGGAGAGGAAGACAATACTATGCAACACTGCCTTGTCTACCCCTATTGTCTAAACGGTACAACTTAAAAGATCTTGCTGAGTACAACAATAATGCAGAGGGCACTGCGTAACACAGTGGGAAACTGTTGTATGACCACATGCTTCAAAGACACGCAAAGAAGAAGATTCAAAAGGAAATATATTCGTCTTTTACCGCACCCTTTTTAGGGTTCATTAAACATACATGACTTGGTTAAGAGGTGACAGTGGTGAAGTGGACAACCACGGCGACCTGGGTGTTCCAAGTTCGAATCCAGTCGCTTTCACAATATCACTCTCACTTAGGGTTGTTGGCAACCTTCACGTTGTCTTTCTCGTAAGTACCCGATGTCTTTCTAGATATAATTCTTACTTGAAAGATATCAGGGAACCAAGGCATACACTAGAATCCTCTTATTTACACTAAATAAATGAATGAGGATGACTTGGTTTTTATCTGTTTTCAAAACGAGAGTTTAAAATGAGATACAGTACATACGTTTGTGTTCCTTGTCCTCAATCTTTATGACGAATGGCTTATGCTATTTTCAATACCCGTTATTACAATATTCTTGTACTCTTCTGATTTTCTAAAAAAATATTCATGAGTTTTTACGCAAATTTTCACGTAGCAATTAGAATATATAGTATAAAGCCTTAGGGAAAAACGTTTTTTAACTCAGCTTCTTTTTCTTCTTCTTCTTCTAATAATAATTATTATTATTATAATATATATATATATATATATATATATATATATATATATATATATAGAGAGAGAGAGAGAGAGGGAGAGAGGGAGATAAATAGATAGATACGTAGATAGGTAGATACGTAGATAGGTAGATACACGTTTTTTTCATTTAACTTCAATGTGAATTCTCAGAAATCAAGGAACCCGTTCCTTTGGATAACACTTGATCTCTATATGAGACACATAGATATCCGAGTGTTCCATTAAAGTTCTCCTTTACCTCTCAAACGTAAAGTTAGTAAAGAAATTGAGAACATTACTCTAACTCTATCCAGTTTACCAGTAAAATATGTTAGAGTATATCTTTTTTGTACTCTTTTGGTCTTACCGGATTTAAAGACAAGAATTCATCTAGCCTCTTGGAGTATCCACCTTAGTGTTGTTACTAGATGCAACCTTACTTGGAGAAGGCGTCCCGTTCCCCGTATAAGGACGCATGTCGCCACACAAAGTGAGTCTTATGTGGGTTTTAAATACTATGTTATTTTTAATAACACATCTAGTTTTTTTTTTGTAGGAGGGAGTATCTCCATGCAAGGTTGGCATGACACACCCTTGTACAGAGATACTTTAGACTCTTGAGAATTGTGTCTAGTAACCCGATGAATTCATACATCTGTGTGTGTGTAACATAAAGTAACATGATTGAATAGAGAGCTGCAGAAAGTAAGACGAAGCAAAAACAGCTCAATGCATTGAAACATATGAATAAAAATACGCCAAACTGATATCATTGTAAATTAACAACGTCGAACCCAACTATGCATGTTTAAATTGGAATTACTAAAGAATGGATCTACCAAATAAATGAACATTTAAGACGATATATCAATTACCATAGGCGCACACGAGCGGGAACACACACACACATATATATATATATATATATATATATATATATATATATATATATGTTTGTGTGTGTGTGTAATCTGCAGACTGTTTCATTGTATCACATTAATTAAGTGTGGCTAGACAGGTAAGTGCCGTTAGCCGAAATGAAAACTCGTCCGTCTAGTAGACGGTTGGCGCTTCGAAGCATTTTGTCACAATCCGTGAGTAAACACAATCTCAATGTTTATGTAAAAAGTAAACTGTTGCAACAATTACATAACATTGCAGTGCAACCACACACCATGATAGTCATAGTAAGGAAGTCTAAATAATAATAATAAAGAACACAATGTCTAAAGATAGTCTTAGAAAATAAGCTCTTCATAAATAAAACAACAAAATAATTACACTGAAATTGTTTCAAAAAATTATTAGCAATGCCAATTCTTCAGACCGGTTAAATACTTAGTACATATCTTGACCAGTATAAGACATATGTCATATGTGTTCATGTGGACGAGCGGGCATTTTTTCTTAGAAACTGTTTAAAGTACATTTTCCTAATGATGTTTACATACTTTTAATGTCCCACCACTAATTATATGACTTAATAGTTTCCATTTCTTCTTTGTCTTCGTTTTTATTCGTTCGTGCGTTCTTGTATCTGTTGAGATTCGAAAAGTTTACTTCCCAGAATATTAAAAGGCAGCGAGTGACAAAGGTCAGATTGTGGCCAAGCTAAATACCTTAACGAGAAGCAAATCACCCAAATTCATTCATACGATCCGAAAAATAAATAAAAATGTCCACTACCAACACCATTTTAACTTTGCCCTTTTATATTCTATCCAGCACGAATATCAATCAAGAAAAAAAAGTTAATCAAGAAAAAAAAGAAAGAAAAAAAAGACAGCCGACCGGTTTCGCCCTCTCTTTACAAAGGCTGTATCGAAAGATTAAAAAAAACGAAGGATTTGAAAAGGGGGTAAAAAGAGATAGTACAGAAAATAAAATAGCGTTATGGTATATGTACAATGGAGGATGGATCTTTGAGACTGATCACATCTAGTCCTAATAGGCATTCCCTTTGTTTACAAAGGAAGGGACGTTTAATAGACAAACAATGTTTTTGTTATGACTTCTGACTAAATGTAAGTTATTAAACCTTAGAATCTGAAATTGCTTAAAGATAAATCAATCCCTAATCAATATGAGCTGTTCTCAGTTATATTCATCATTAAACAAGTCAGCAAGAGAGAAGCATTATCACCCTTAAAATGTGTTACCATTGAATTTAATTATAAACATTCTCTCCCATCCCTTCTCACTATTCTTATATCTCTAAATATATCAACTGATACAACTACATATGTATATATATATATATATATATATATATATATATATATATATATATATATACAGGGTGTTTCAAAAGTCTTGGGAACATTACAAATGCGTATATCTCATGAACTATTCCAGGTAGAAAAATGAAACTGGTGCCATTTTAAAGCTTGCTTAATCAAGTTTTTGGTCATACTAATGATTTTCGTGTTATCTTTCCAGGTGCAGTAATGGCGTTCTCTAAACAAGACAAGGCATTTTGCGTCCACCAATTTGCAAAGACTGAATTGTGGACATGTGTTCAGCGTGCATTTCGCAGGAAATTTAAAAACAAAGCCCCTGAAAGGAAATCCATTGTCAGATGGCATGCTAAATTTGTGAAAGATGGGTGTTTGTGCCCAAGTAAGGGAACAGGTCGCCCTTCAACTTCAGAAGATGCAGTTGAGCAAGTTCGGACAGCCTTTCAGCGGAGCCCCCGTAAATCAGTGAGAAGAGCCAGCAGGGAACTTCAGCTTGCTCCAGCAACTGTCTGGCGTGTCTTAAGGAAACGACTGCAAATGGTACCTTACAAGCTCAAATTGGTCCAAAAGTTGAAGGACACTGATAAGCCACTTCGCCGTGACTTTTGCATTGCAATGCAAGAGAAGTTGGAAGATAACGGCTTTGATGACCGGCTTGTTTTTAGCGATGAGGCGACCTTCCATCTGAATGGCAAAGTAAACAAGCATAACACTCGCATATGGGGTACTGAGAATCCTCATGAACTTCTTGAGCACGAGCGAGATTCACCAAAAGTGAACGTGTTTTGTGCAATTTCCAAGAAAGGTGTCTATGGACCGTTCTTCTTTGAAGAAGCAACTATCACTGGTGAATCCTATCTCAACATGCTGGAAGACTGGTTAATGGCTCAGTTGGAACAAGCAGAATCTGATGACTTCATTTTTCAACAAGATGGTGCACCACCACACTGGAGTCTTAGAGTAAGGCAGTTTCTTAACACAAGGCTGCCTGGTAGATGGATTGGGAGATCTGGGCGAGGTGATGACGTTCTCATGCCCTGGCCTCCTAGGTCTCCAGATCTTACCCCGTGTGACTTTTTCCTTTCGGCTTTGTCAAGCAACAAGTCTATGTGCCGCCCCTTCCAAGAGATATTGACGAACTAAAGGCTCGAGTAACGGCAGTTGTGGGAACCATTGACGTCAAGATGCTGGAACGCGTTTGGCAGGAAATCGACTATCGACTAGATGTCTGCCGTGTGACGAATAGTGCTCATATTGAGCAACTTTGAAGATGCCCCACAAAACTTGAAACTTTAACCTTTCCAACGGTACCAATTTCATTTTTCAACTCCTAATAGTTTTTGAGTTATTAAAAATCGTTATGTTCCCAAGACTTTTGAAACACCCTGTATATATATATATATATATTAATATAAAGAGATATATGTTAGACGTACGTGTCTGGTGTATAGTGTGATGGCGGTGACCCACGCGATAATCATAAAAAAACAAGTTCGACCCTGACCCGAGCAAGTAACCCATGTTCATGTCAACTCTATTTTTTTGTTTTGAGACTCTTCAATTAAAGGTGCAATTCCAGTAGAAATTATCCCGCTAACGTTATATTAATTTTTAGTGACACCCAAGATTAGGACAGGTCAATTTAAAAAAAAATGTGCCCCTCACTTGGTCAGAGCAATCTAAATGCCAATTTTGGTTAGAATCTATCCAATAGCTTGCGAGTTGATCACAGCGACAGAGGCAGGCTATTCGCATGTTTCCGGTTGTTTTTTGCCATCTTGCTTACTGTATTCCTGACATTTTGCTTGCTGTACTTTACTGGCTTCACCAAGTGGCAGTTATTGTAGTCGTAATTATTAACTGATCCAGTTATTGGTTCCATAGGATAGACGGTTCTTATGCCGTATCTCCATTTGAGATAAACTAATGAGGTCATGACTATCTAATGGTGTGTTAACTTTAAACAATTGTACTCTTTCTGAGTCCATAATCTTAGGCGGCCAAACTATCATCACTTGTTTTCGCCATAGCACTGTATTTAAGATAGGGCTGGACTATATATGAACATAGTCTTTCATTTTTCATTGGTCATTGAGAATGTATGAATTTGCAAGGTGGGTTAAGGAAGAAACCCCATTGCTGAATTGTTTGACACCTATTTCTTATGAAACGGAAACCCATAAATAACAAATACATAATTATATCAAGATGAAACATTTAATCATATTTGCTTAATCACAAGATCTCTTAATATACTCTTAACTCAATACAATTAATATTGTCTACCCATAACTTCAGTTGTGTAATCCACATTTAAACATTAACTTATGGGTAAATATTTATAGTTATTTGAATTATTTAGTGCTCTTATATCTTTATGTTATCATACACAATTGAAGAACTAATTATATAGCATAATATGATAACATGATAATTTTATATTATTATAAAATCATCATAATATCAATTATAATATTTAGTAACATGAATATTTCATGAAAAAATATTGGATAGCATGATAATATAATATTTGATAACATGATAATTTCATAATAGCATATTTGATAACATGATTATTTGATAATAGGATATTTTATAACATAAGTTCATATACATTTTCATATTATTAATATAATCATGAAATTATCATGTTAAAATAATCGATGCATTAAATGTCTTCCCACGCGGACAGGTTGCTATATAAAAGGTCAAATATTTCAATCATTTCAATTATTTGATAACCTAAGTGTATGTTTATTTAGCTTGATCAAGTTCAATTAATTAGGAATATGAGTCAAGTTATTTTTGCATCTCTTTTCAACTGAGGGGAATAATCTGTGCCAATGATACTTCAATATTACGAAGTAATCCTTTATCGAGAACGACATTCTATAAAAAGTAATGTGCATTGCTGATAGACACCGCAAAAGCAATTACTACGTTAATATATGACTATTTCATAAGAGTATATCTAGCGGACATTGCTGACGAGATTGCTTGACTATCTAATAACTTCAAGTATGAGGAAAGGTCAATGTTGAGAAATGTATTTATTGGAATTGATGAACAAGCCATAGATTATTCATTACGCTTGGAAGAAGATGCGATAGGGACTTGACCCAAATCCTAATTGCATCAATCTCAGCAAACTAATTAAATATACAATTATGTTTATCAAATAAGTGTGTAAACACACTCACAGCTTAACCGATGGAAGTATTTAATATTTTAGCAGACAACGTTCCTGTGTGGGAACATATTACACATTGCATCAATTATGTTATAGGAATATCATATCATACAATTCTCAGGTTATATACATATCATTATGAAAGTATGTTCTATAATATAATTTTATTATCAAATATAATGTCATTAAATACATCAATTATACATCAATTATGTTATCAAATAAAGACCATTTAAATTAAATTAATGAGTTTTATTTACTTCCTCTCCATGCGGTTAGCCACAGGATGAAGTTTGATTTTGAAAAGCTAGTGCAATAGGATTAGCGCGCTCTTGCCTAGAAAACATGCCTGAGCAGCCCCTGTCGGCATTTCCCGATTATCAATAAACTCAACCCTTCTCGAAGAGAAAGTAACACCTGGGATTAGTTGATCTCATGATACACAATAAGACCATACTTTAGCACTACATTTCAGTGCCAAAATAAACTACAATGCCACACACTCTGTCGGACCAATCGTCGAGGATGTATCCCGACTGGTACGTACACACCTACCCAGGCTATGCATGGTAAACTTATTTAATAACATTAATGAGTATATTCATCTTGTGTCTGACAACGTTCTAATTTGGTGGCATATAACAGTTTTAATAATGTACTTAAATATCATATAAAATTCCCATGATATCATAGATAATCGTATAACATGATGTTATATTAGCCTTACGTTTTCAAATAATTGAGTGAACTCACTCAGAGCTGAATGGATAACACAGTGTAGCCTTTTACTTGCAACATGTTGGCGTATATTAAATGTTATCAAATAAAACTACAGTATTTTGATATGTCATTATAGAAGTAAGTACTATTATAAAATTATGCAATGAAATTCCATACACAATTTATCAATTATGTTATTTTAAGTAAATTCACTCACAGTTGAAACTACTGATGTTTAATACTTTTCCTGGCAACGTTCACATATTGTAACATAAAAATCATCAATTATGTTATCAAATATTATATATTAAATTATGTAATTTCATATAATTATGTTGTCAGTTATTCAAAATATAAATAGCAATTATGCTATCAAATATGTTATTATAAACATATGTTATATAATATAAGTAATAGAATACCCATTTAAGGAGGGGTAAAATCAATTCCTCGAACATAAACGTTTTGCACAACTTTGATGTATTGTTAATAAGCATTTAAAGTAAGACACAATACTGCCAAATCTTGTGACTAATCGTTATTTTGATCAAAGTCCATTAGGTGATTTTGACACTGGAAAATGTCTGACATTTAAAGTTGAAGCTTAAGTCGACTGAAGAAACGTTATAAAAAATCAGATGTATCTGAATTTAATTTTCACGAATGGCATCACCCCCTATCCCCGTTTCTATAACCCTAAATTCAACTAAATATAGCCTACAGTGCCCACCCTTGTGTCTAGCAGATGTGCTCTAAATTCATAATGATCGGTTTATCAGTTTAGGAGTAAACTATGTACATACAAATATATACATATACTTAACTATATATAACTGGAGATACTGTTATCAAATAGCATATAAAACTATCCATTTCGTTACGGACTAATAGCGCTTACTAAGGGTGTAATGATAAGAATAAACATTTTATCTAGCGATGTTCCAATTTTAGAACACTTTGGTTTTACAGAGTAATGACCGTGTTCGACTAACACTTTTTAGGGTTAGAGGTGACAGAAACCACCTGATTTCAGGGTGAATATTTTCAATCTCTCTCTCTGTTGGCTGCCGAAACCCAAGCAGAAAAGACGTGTCTAGCTATTGTCCCAATATGGGATGTATCTGCCCTTCTCTCTCTCTCTCTCGTGCACGTATAACAGTTGTCTCTAATTTTTTTGTGACTGTTTCTAAATACACATTTTATATAAATGTTTGCCGAAGAGAACATGGGTTCACGACGACGACACGGGTGTATAATTGGTGATACACCCATCTGTAAGTGAAAGTAACATCATGAAATATTTACGAATCGATTTAAGAGACAAAGTAGAAAAGCTATTTATTCCATCGAATCTATTAAAATATTGAGGCGTCTACGACAAAGTACTCTGTACAACGATACCTCAACTGGTACGGCCACGTTGCTAGTCATCAGTCATCCTAAGCGCTACAAAGTGTGTCCTATACTGACATCGATTACCCAAAGCCACGTGGTAGGCCGCTTTAACCATGAAGGGGTCATTTGATGGCGGGTGGCACAAGCAACATAAGAGACAAGAAAAGTTGGATATCATTCACGAAACGTCAAATCTCATCATGAGACAAGACGAAAAATAGCATTAATGATAATAATGAATGCCTACTTTTTCAAGCTGAAATGGATCAACTTTAATAAGGTTGATAATTAATGAATGGCGATTAAGTGTTGCAGTGTTAACGTCTAGGTGACGCATGCGCACACCTATTCAACTCCGTATTGAAGTCCATCATAATAAAAAAAAAATGCTGAAAAACTATATTTTTGTATTAATCAGCAGTTTGATAAATGTTACTAAGATAACGTTCGTGTTTTAACCAAACGAGCTGAATCCCATCGAACGGCAGATGCTGATGGAATTTCGTGATAAAATAAATTGAATCGTTTTATGAAACGACAATCCCTTTCAAATTCACAGAGCAGATATGAATTAAATGACACCGATTGAGATATTAAAAAAAAAAAGAAAAGCTGAAAATTAATGTAATTTTTAATTCAGACTGTTTCACACGGAATAGAAATGCAAATGTATATCGTTATCGATGAAGACAGTTGAATTAGGATAGTTTTACAGGCAGAACATTTTGTAGTGTTTTTAGATAAAGAACATTGAATTGTAAAAGGTTTTATATAATACGGAGATTTGAATTATTTGGATAATTCGGACTACTTTTCTCATCTTGAATGTTATCATCACAACGTTTCAGCCGATGTCACTTCTGACCTTCTAGCTTTTTTTAATAAAATTATCAATATTTTGAAAGTTATGTGTTTGAAATTAATATTGTTATTACCCCGATATTGTAAGTATACACCCGCACATAGAACTTGAATGCTTACTAGCCACTGTCCACGAGTGTCTTAGGTGTCTTTGGATTTAGGTTTGTCAGGACAACCTGGTATTAACATTATTCTCCTAAAAGTAAACTCTGACCAAATGCTCAAAATAACACAGTATAAGAAACCCAAATAAGATACCCCCACTAGCTTATACAAAGACTGGTGCACCGTCTCCAAATGAGATTACCTTTAGTAACAGAACTATACTCGATATTTCACTAGATTGCATGAATTCATGTCCCTGAATCTGGTAAGACCAAGAGATCATTAAAAAGATATACTATTACATAGTTAACTGGTCAATTAGGGAGGGAAACATTGATGTTCTTAACTTCTTTGCAAACTCAATGCAAACTATGATGCAATATTCGAATATCTATGTATCTGATATATAGATTAAGTGTTAGCCGCAACAAAATGGCCTCCTAAGAACTTCGATTGAAATAAAATAAAACAGACAGGACTATATAGGATCAAAGGAACAATGACATAACACTCTAAGATTATCTGTTATTATACCAAAAACTGTTTCATTTACACTTCTCATAACATCAGTTTTGTGAAGTGAAATTTCTCTTTCAGATCAAATCATTAACATTCATTAAAGAAAACGTTCGTTCTCAGTATCCGTTCAGTAAATACACTAATTAAGTAATGTTTTAATTTTTACAATATAAACTAAAATACACCACACTTTCTGAAGAATAGTGATTTTTATTTACAAAAAACATAGCACAAAGAACGAAAAGTCATCTACACCCATAGAAAACGAGACATTATCGGCGAACGAAGCATCCCGGGTTAGTATATTTTGTTTCGATGATATAACGCAAATACTATGGATTGTAAAACATGTTCAGAATGCCTATCCTGTGGATACGCAGGAAAGGCTTGAGAGGCGTCTTTTCAGTCGATGCAGCCTTTTATAGAAATTCATAAACACACATGAAGAAGGTGAAAGGTTACATCGTCCGAAACGTTGTTAGAAAAAATATCCAAAATAAGAACAGTATGCTGAATATTCCATATAATACAATCCCTTGTATTATGCAAAACTTTCATTTTGATATGTGCAATCCATACTAAACAAAATAAAGTTGTTTATTGTTTTACAAGTACTGTTTTGTTACTAAATGAATGAAGACAGTTTCACATGTAGAAAATGAGTATCCACTTAATCAAATACGTTTTACGTGTGAAATAGTGTGTACATTACTAGATAGAGCACGTTTAATCTCGACTGTTTTACATGTAAAATTTCTATTGTTACTGATGGAACACACTATGATTTTGACAGTTTAACATATATATTGGGTTTCGTTTTTTAAATGGCCAAAATGTGTTCTGTTAATAGACGGAGTAATCAATTGCAAGACGTTTTATATGAACACACGATTTCTAAGTAGTATCTGTTCTGATGCCAGACTTAACATTTCTGTCCTGGGTCAGTGAATCGGGTCCTTCTAGACTGAGGCAATTCTTATTTTTGTTCCAATCTAGAGTTCATTTTTTGAGAGAGCTGGATTTTTATCCACATTAAAAAAACGACCTTGTGCCTAACTCTGTTCTCGTGGGGAGCCAAGTAAATAGGGCACCTGTTCCGTTACATAACGGAGTAATTCCTTTTTAAAGAGTTTTAAATTTGAAAGCATGACCTCCATTAATAAATGAATGAGATTTTCTAACGTTGTTTTATAATTCTAAATAAAGAAGTTCTTCGACAGTTTTAGTTAGGGTTACGAAATGAAGATACTTTTCTGTTTTATATGTGAACAATGTTTCATTGGGAGATAACAATAATCAAAAAAAGATTTTCCTGTCAATTAATTGTTATGTTAAATCCCTACTGCTTTATATTTAAAATATCTATATGGTTACAAATTAGAGGAATCAGGATGCAGATTATTTTAAATGTAACAAAAAAGAAAATAACTTAAACAATTTAAACGTGAGCTGTTTTCATTTGTAATTCATTTGTTTTAATTTGAAATTAACTTACTTTAATTTTCAGTTCAGTTGCTCAAACTTGGGAATGAAAAGTAGCAGCAATAATTGCACTATGAGTCTTCCTGAGTCTTAATGGTGAGCGGGAGTTTTTGTTTCCGCCACAGATACGTTCACGGAACTGTTAGTTCTATGAAATACACGATATGTTTGCTGCACCAATGAACCTGTCAAGCATTATATTTTCAATATGCTTTTCAAAGTCGTTAAACACGAAGAAGAATTGTGCATAGCTTTAACAGATAACGATTTTCTGAAGAGAAACATTCTTTTCAAATTCGCTGAACTGGTATAAATTAAATGACATCGATTGATCGATTTAAAGAAAACGAAAAAAATGGGAATAAAATCGATTTAGACTTTAGATAGTATTAAAAGAAAACGAAACGGAAATCTTTAGTAAATGAAGTAGGCATTAAGAATAGATACTAGATATAGTAGATCAGGTACTAATGGCAATGTGTCTAAACCTTAGTAAACTAGACAAAGTGACCCTAGAATAATTGTATAAAAATCAGATATGTATGCTTACGAATTATCGGCATAACCTGTACGACATGTTCATCTTTCTTAACACTATTCAAATCTATTTATATTAAATAATGTTTCGGAATTTTTTTGATGCGGATGTGGTATTTAGATTATTCGAACTACTATTCTGATCTTGGATGTTATTCGAAAAACGTTTTGGCCCACATAACGTGGATATTTACTATATACTTGCCTTAAGCCTAAACTATACTATTACTATATTTTAATACTCAATTAAGCTTACTATACTATTTTAAATTATATATTATCTTTCAATGCTCAATGCAGGGGAGTCTAGTACAGTATCAGTTCTGTTGAAATGAGAACATCCTCTCAGCCATTATCTCCTACTTTTTTCCGGGGGGGTTAGTGTAGTATCTGTAATGTTGTCATGACACTATTCTCCTAGGCATTACTTTCTCTATTTAATTGAGGGAAGGGAGAGGGTAGTGTAGTATATGTTCTGTTGAGAATTAAACTAGCAAAACTATGCGACCGAAGAAAGCTAGTATAGCATTATATATACTAGCAAATTTATGCTCCCTCCGGTCGCATATTTTTGCTAGGCTGCCGCATCAGAAATGAAGGCTCACGCGTAAGCCAATGGAGCCCCAGTCATATTTCTGTGGTGGTTAGACATTGATTTTCTGTGTTAATGACCAAGAATATTTTTAGTTGAAAATAAAGGAAAAAAAATTCGACCGTACCCCGATTGTTGTTGTACCCTCGCCCATAAATAGAAAGACCTGTAGTTTAAAAAGAAAGAAAAAAATGCTTTGTACCCTCCTCAATTTTTTTATATTACCAGTCATTGAAATATTTTTCAGTTAAGAAAAAAAAAAATTTTTTTTTGACCGCCTTCCCCCAATTCTTTTATCTTCCCCCCCCCTATACATGTAAATATTTTTAATTAAAAAGGAAAATAAAAAAAACCTAACCCTAACTGTAACGACGGGGGCAAAGTTAGCGTGGGTCCTAAAATGAAAAAGCACCAAAAAATCAAATACAGTGAACACAGTGGGTGTGTGTGTGTGGGGGGTGTGTTTGTTTAATGACCTTTTTTTAATTAAACAATTTGATTTTACAATCAGTTGTATAGTTTTCCAGTACAATGTGAGGTCGTGAAAAAATGATAATATTGGATATGAAAGTATTAAGAAATCAAATACAGTAAACACGAAAAGTTTTTTAATTCTCGGAAAGAAAAAGTTTACCTGAACTGTGTGTGTGGGGGGGTGTGTGCGTGCGCGCGCGCGTTTTTATATAGTAATTTTTAAATCAATTATTATTTTACTTAAACAATTTGATTAAATAAATGTGTGTTTTAAAACATAATGGCTAAGAATAAACAAACTTAGGGCGGTTTTAAAAATGGAAAACTGAGCACGATGAATACCAGCATTGTTGTTTACATATTTAACGTGCCATATTAACATCGTATGCTTAATCAGATCGCCATATTTAATTACCGGAGGGAGGGAGGACACTACTGATTAAAAAGCCACTCGGCTGCTTAATCAGATCGCCATATTTAATTACCGGAGGGAGGGAGGACACTACTGATTAAAAAGCCAATCGTCTGCTTAATCAGATCGCCATATATAATTACCGGAGGGAGGGAGGACACCACTGATTAAACAGCCAATCGGCTGCTTAATCAGATCGCCATATTTAATTACCGGAGGGAGGTAGGACAGCACTGATTAAACAGCCAATCGGCTGCTTAATCAGATCGCCATATTTAATTACCGGAGGGAGGTAGGACAGCACTGATTAAACAGCCCATCGGCTGCTTAATCAGATCGCCATATTTAATTACCGGAGGGAGGTAGGACACCACTGATTAAACAGCCAATCGGCTGCTTAATCAGATCGCCATATTTAATTACCGGAGGGAGGTAGGACAGCACTGATTAAACAACCAATCGGCTGCTTAATCAGATCGCCATATTTAATTACCGGAGGGAGGTAGGACAGCACTGATTAAACAGCCAATCGGCTGCTTAATCAGATCGCCATATTTAATTTCCGGAGGGAGGTAGGACAGCACTGATTAAACAGCCAATCAGCTGCTTAATCAGATCGCCATATTTAATTACCGGAGGGAGGTAGGACAGCACTGATTAAACAGCCAATCGGCTGCTTAATCAGATCGCCATATTTAATTTCCGGAGGGAGGTAGGACAGCACTGATTAAACAGCCAATCAGCTGCTTAATCAGATCGCCATATTTAATTACCGGAGGGAGGTAGGACAGCACTGATTAAACAGCCAATCGGCTGCTTAATCAGATCGCCATATTTAATTACCGGAGGGAGGGAGGGAGGATACTACTGATTAAACAGCCAATCAGCTGCTTAATCAGATCGCCATATTTTATTACCGGAGGGAGGGAGGACACCAGTGATTAAACAGCCAATGACTTTGCAATTTTAACGGACCTTGCCATTGAAATGGTTTAGAAAACAGGCCGGTTATGAAGAAAAATTGGCTTTAATTAATTGTATGAATAATTTTTATTATTATACCCTTTTCGGAAAATATTGTAAATACATATGTAAATTTGATAATAGCAGTTATAAGTGTATATTTGTAAATAGTAATTTAATTGAAGGTTTAAAGGAATGACATATGTAAATGGTAAAACCCATCTGGTGTCTTAACGTCTTTTAATGACAGTATATAAAGAATTTCAAAAAGATTAGTTTCAGTAAAATAGTCATACTGGAGTTTCGGCTTCAGACAGACAGACAGACAGATACATAAACTCCATTATTAATAGATATATATATATATATATATATATATATAAGTAAGCAAAGTTCAATTACATTGAGAAGATTTCATGTACTTTTTATGACGAACTTGAAGTGAACAAATCCAATATTCACATAATAATGTTGTTTGGTTTATTTGAAGCGAAGCGATTCGTAAAATAATTTACACTGAAGGATGTTTGTTTTGAAATATGCTTCGTAATGAAAGAATTTTGATTACTTATATATGCTCTGTTATTACTGGTTAACATTCATCGAGCTTATATTGATAGATATTGGTAAATATATATGCTAAAACCTATTTTCACAATCAAGGGAGGCGCGAGAGCGCTCTATCCCTTAATAAACACACGAATAGCCTATGCTGGAAATCTCATTTCTTTGATCAATCATAACTCAAAAACAATAAACCAAATTAGTTAAAACTTTGCATCCAATTTTTTTTGATAGGTTCTATAAGTATGTAGAATTTCAGCATCATTAGTTAAGGCAACCCAGAGATCCAGAAAGTTCAATCATGAAATCCTGTTATCTGTGTGTACGTACGTACGTACGTACGTACGTACGTATGTGGCACCCTGTATCTCATCAACTGTTTGATGGATTCAGCTGATTTTTGGCAGTGATAGAGGTTCTAGGGTCTAGTTGATGGCATGTTAATTTCAGTTTGCCATATACCTTAGTTTTCCAGAAAATCCCAAAAAACCTTATGAGAAGGCATTGTATTGAAGCATAGCCTTTACAAAAGTAGTGACATTCCAGGAAAAATGCCAG
>OY744527.1:88913071-88915571 GCA_963556195.1 Sepiola atlantica | reverse complement strand
ATTCTGTCAAACAGACAAGAAACGATATATCTTGTAATTAAATAAGTTAAATTCAAAGTCAGTACTGAATGCTAGAATTTAAAATTATGAGATACTCTAGGCTCTAAGCTTCTCCCGTAGATTACACTATCCAAAACTACGTGAATTTATAAAGAAAGTTTAAGAATAATTGGGTTACAAAACAATTTATCTTAAACCACCAAGATGAAGCTATTGTCTTATAGCAATTCTGGTCCACGTCAGTAAATTATATCTCAACATCATACACTCCCTTTCTCGCCATCATATACTCCTAACCTTTCTATTTCTTACAGCATTTCCCTCCATCACACTTTTCTTCTTCTCTCATTTCTACAATTTTCTTCTCTTTATCTATAACCCGTTCTCCATTTACGATTCTCTTCCTATCTTTAACCATGCCATCCGCATTTCTTCCACCTATGCATTTCCTGTAAATAATCATAATCTACTCTCTATACCTTCCAGGAAAACAAGTGCATTTCGGATGCATCGTACAACTACATTAGATTGTATCTCTATTCGCTGACAGCATATGAAGTTATCTGGGAAATATTAATACCAGTATTTATATTGTTATCTTCGACTTCACCATTCCGGACTTGAGGCTGAGAGTTATGAACTAAGAAGATTATTTAAAATTGCCTCATAGCAAAATACAAAATAAAAAATTATCAACACAGCTAGTACCTCTTCCACACATCTATATATACAGACACATTATATATATATATATATATATATATATATATATATATATATATATATATATATCTGTTATATTATATACATACACACACACACATGTATATATATATATATGTGTGGGTGTTTATGTATATAATATAACATATATATATATATATATATATGGGAAGAGAAGGATGAAAGTAATCCGACGTGATGGGAAAATGAAAAAAGAAAACCAAAAAATAGATGTTTTTTATGTGTACATCAACGTTTCGTCTTTATTTATAAGACTTCATCAGGATGATAAAATAGAGAAAAAATGTCACATTTTTCCCAATATATCTACCCTACATGTATCTGTGCTTGCATGACATTTTTTCTCTATTTTATCATCCTGATGAAGTCTTATAAATAAAGACGAAACGTTGATGTACACATAAAAAACATCCATTTTTTGGTTTTCCTTTTTCATTTTCCCATCACGTCGGATTACTTTCATCCTTCTCTTCCCATTTTGTCGAAATGGAAAACCAAACCTTCAAGCAGAAGCTACGGAAATATAAAAACACACTATTCGCAGCCAACTCCCACAACAACAGGAGAAACTTTCTGCTGAGATGCATCGAAGAAAAGGTCATACCCGCAAGTACATTTACATTTTTAAAACAATCGCACCACATTTTTCCTGACTACATTCAAACATATTTAACATCATCTGCAAACCTACTAAAACACAAAAGTTCCCACCTTTTCCACGAGGCCAGAACATTGGGCATCAGCCTCAAAAATAATAAAACGATACTGCCCAACACTATCGATAACATCACTAAATCCATCAAAAAATTCAATGCACTACATACCACCAGACTAAACAACAAACTCAATAAACTTATCCAAAACAGCACATGGAAAACTTTAGGACGTCCGGAACTCATAAACAACCTCACTACCTACAACGTTTCTGACATAGAAACTGAAGCTCTCAGTTTCGGTTTAAAATTCGCCACTGGAATACACTCTAACACCACCACCAACACAGTTCTAAAAAATTACAGACACACTGACACAGATTTCACTAAAGGCTTCATTCAAGGCATAATCTCAACCACCACCACTCTCCCTAATTACCCCGTCTTACCCAAGAGATACATAGACACTCTTAAACACCTAGCTAACAACAACAACATAATCATATCACCATCAGACAAAGGAGGGGGCATAGTAATCATGGACAAAAACTCATATATCAAAAAAATATCTACTCTATTATCCGACGAAAACACATACACTAAAACCGACCAAAAAACTATAGATAAAAACATAGAACATTTTAACAAATCTTTCAAACACCTAATCAAGAACAACAAAAAATGGGCATCAAACATTGAGTATCACCCTATCATTCCCACATTATACGGGCTCCCCAAAACCCACAAACCCGACATCCCCATGCGTCCCATTGTATCAAGCATAGGTAGCACCACACACAAAATCGCACGGGCCATAGCTAACATCCTCACTCCGCTAATGGGTACCATCAGTCTTTCCCACATCAAAAATTCAGGCGACCTTCTTAGCAGAATAAAACACATCAATGTAGAAAATAAAAATATACATAGCCTAGATGTAACTTCGCTCTACACTAACGTACCTGTTAAAAAATGCCTAAACTTACTTCACACACATATAAAGAAAATAAAAACCGACCTACCTTTTCCCCCCCAACACTCTTATAGAAATAATTAGACTCATCACTGACATAACATATTTCCAATTTAACGAAGTATTCTAT
>OY744527.1:88883071-88908071 GCA_963556195.1 Sepiola atlantica | reverse complement strand
GGTGTTACCTCGGAAAAAGTGATCGGTCCATATTTCTTTGAAGACGAAGAAGGTGTCGCGGTGACGATAACTGCACAACGATATCAACAAATGATTGAACATGTTTTACGGCCAGCTGTTCAGGACAACCCAGAAATGTGGTTCCAATGAGATGGAGCCACTACCCACACTGCCCGACAAAATATGGCGCTCTTAAGGGGATTGTTTGGCGAGCGCTAAATTAGCAGATTTTCTGCTTTTAACTGGCCTTCACGTTCACCTGATTTAACAGGCCCTGACCTTTCCCTTTGGGGTTATCTTAAGGAAAGGGTATATGTGAACAAGCCTACAACGATTCAAGAGCTTAAAAACAATATCAGACATGAAATCCAAGAACTAGAGCCAGTTATTCTAAGGGCTGTAATGGAAAATGCCCCAACAAGAGTCCGTCTTTGTGAGGCCAAAAATGGTGCCCATTTAAAGGATGTTAGTTTTAAAGCCTACTGCAACAAAATTACCAAATAAATGGATTATTTATCAGAAAAGCCTAGTAAATTACTTGAAATATTGTAGTTTCTATCACCTAAACTAACCAATGCGCGACTTTTGCACCACCCTGTATATATATATATATTTATATATATATGCGTTTATATACATATATATATGCGCTTAAATATAAATATACATGCGCTTTAATATACATACATATATATAAGCGCTAAAACATCAATACATATACGCGCTTAAATATACACACACCCATATATATATATATATATATATATATATATATATATATACGAAAAAATGAAAACCGAAAATTGGTTATATATTCGTAAACATGTTTTTATTTCAAGTATTTTCCAAGATTACTGATCTGAAAAAACAAGACAAACAGAAGTCACTATTTTTAAATATGTGGTGCATTTATGTTATGAAAAGAATGTTATTGTTTTTTTTCTAACGAAACATACGTTAGAATACGAAATATCTGGTGCGTTTATGAAGTGGAATTAGTTCGTTTTGTTATTTTCCGTTTTATTTATAATATCGATGTTATATACAAAGTTTTGTTAGGAATGTGGTGTAAAATAGCTGACTTAAATCTATGTTGGGTTCAGTTTGTATTAGAATTCTCATTTACGAATTTTTCGACGAGGTTTATTCATAATGAATATAATGAGTATTGCTTGTTTTAAGTTAAATGAATGATCAGAGCCTTATGCAGGAATAGCGCGTTCAGGGAATTATTAGTTTTTCATATCTCTTATGTTCACGTTGAATTTCAACAACGTTTATTTTATTGTAATTATGGCATGGGATAGTATATACTCTTATATTAGATGCGGGTGCTTTAAGAAAATGTTTTTGTTTTGTTTTGAGTGTTTGGTTTATGGTTAGTAATGTAGTATCTATTTAGAGTGTTGCAATTTAGTGTATTATTGACGTGTGTCTGTAAAAAGAAGATATCGTTTATAAGTAAAGTGTTCGGTGTAGATGTTTTTGTTTCTTGATTGTGGTTAAATTGTAGTGCTTTTTCTTGCATTTAATGTAAACTATGTAGGGGTATTGCAATGTTTTAAGTTAATTTGTGATGTATTCGAATTCTTCTAAATATCATTGCCTACACATTCTGAATACCCGTAGGAGAAACCGATTATCAGACCTGGTTTAGTTTTGTTATTATGGTGTTATTATGAATTATGTAGTCATTTTATATGTAGTTTGCGATCTACTTTAAAAATTAGATCATTGTTAGATTTTTATACAAGTCTGTGCAGGAATGGTATCTAGTTATTTTTCTCTGTTTCGTGGGAACACTTTATGGAGGATTCGATTGTTTTATTTGTTTCTAAGATTTTCTATTTGCGTACTTATAGTAATAGAAATATCAATGTCGTCAATATATCTAAAATATTGAGTATTTAAATGTAATCTTAATTTGAATGTGCCAGAATCTAAGAATTCTAAAAATAACTCGGCTCGTACTCTACTAACAGGTTCACCCAAAAGGAGTCCGAAATTCTGTAAATAGAAATTATTGTTAAATTGAAAATAGGCCAGTAATTAATATGATTACTTTTATTAGGCTGTTGGGAAGAAACAGTAAATTAATGTTGATCTTTTCTAGATATTTTAAGTACATGTAAACAGTTTTTAACGGGGACATTAGTATATGAATATATTATATCTAAATTGTTTAATATATATATAGTGTACAATCGTTCATGAAAACTAACGGACAAATCATGCTTCGCTAATGTTCGCACTAATATTCATATGAAATAACGTCTTAATCAGTTAAGTTAAAGAAATAAAAAAATAAAATGTCTCAAATTGAAAAGTTGCAAAAAGAAAAACGTGGTAATCGGTAGAAAAACAAGGAAAAAAAGGTAAATATCATCATGGAAATCAGGTGAAGAATCTATCACCTGATTTCAGATACGGAGGATGCTATTTGCTTTCTCCCTTCCTCACAACATATGATATGGTTTAGTCTGGCAGGTTTGTACTCGAGTGATAGAATTTATTGCGAGACGGGAGTGAAGAGAAATACATTCACTTGCGTGACAATGCGGAAATACATTTACATATATATATATACCTATGCAAATAAGTACACATCGGTTTTTGATTATAGAGTCTAGCGTGCGTACTCCAGTTAAGTTCACACAATAGCAATCACAAATAGTTGGTTATCTTTACCGATGAAAAGGAAAAAAGAGACATTTTTTTTAATCAACCCAGACTGGATTTCTAACAATTTATTTCAATTGCAGGTATACCGCTCGAGTGGTCTATTGAATTGTATGCCGTGTCACTGAAAGCTGTAATTTTCCTTTGCCGAGAAGCTGCTTTTGAAGTGTTCAATCCCCACCGAAAAAGAAACAGAATTGGGTAGCATAAAGAGATACTCTACTTACTTATATTCATTTTTTTTTGTGTGGGCGATTATTGTGTACAATGATCTTCGAAAACGCTGCCACTTGCAGGTGAAGATATGATTGGATGCCGAAAAACATCTCGACAAAGCTATTTAAATTCTATAAACGTGTTCTAGATGTTTTTAATAATTTAATGTTAGAAGACCAAAGATCGACAAATGAGTCGTTCTTGTGACGGTGTCTATTGTCAAAGCAACAATATTAGTTACAGGTAAAATAGTAAATACTAACATCTTCGTTTTCTAAAATACATATATATATATATATATATGCATAATATATATATATGCATAATATATATATATATATATACATATATATATATATATATATATATATAGTTATGAATTGAATAATCCAATATAACGAAAATAAAAAAGGATAACTGAAAATTGTTTATATTTGTTTTCGTTTCGTATTTTCTGTTAACATTTTTTATTCACATGGCTGACACAAAAGAATACAAAAGCTAAACATATTTTTTCTTGCGTAAGTTTTCTTTTAAACGTCTATTAACAGAAGAGACGAATCGTGTATGAACAATCTAATAATTTCCCTGTTTTCTTTGTTATATTTATATATATATATATATATATACATATATATATATATATATATATATATATAATAGAGAAAAAAAGATAGGGAACATAATCTCGACATTACTATGGGGGACTCTGCTTAGGTAAAGGATTTGGTAGGCCTTTACATCCTGAAGGAGCTCTATAACTATCTATCACGTATGAAGGGCGTTTTATACAGAGAGGATGCAATATTCTTCGTCAACTCTGGCAAGAGAAGTATAGAGAATACCAAAAAGGATAGACCCACCTGTGTAAAGAAATGTTGAATTTAATGCAACAATAGACATAAGCTATACGATAGTTAACTTCCTAGACATCACCCTAGAACATATGAACCATGTAATAAACCCAACAATTATTAAGATTTAAACTTAAATCAGCCGGGACCTATTATAAAAAAAATAAACCCCCTGGTATCAAAAACTATCATCTATCGTACTACTATTCAATAAGACTAACATATTATAATCAAACGTTAGCCAGATATAGATATACTGGGAAAATAAACTGTATGATACAAGCCTGGTAAATCATAATGGAAATTCTAATACAAATAGTAGCACACCTCACGTAATATTTTACAACATGGCTATGGGAAATTCCACACCAATCAAAAATAGAATAAATACTAATAATATGCGAGATACTGCACCTAATACTCAACTTAAGACTAGGGGATCAAGAAACTCACAATTGGTACATAATATCACTTGGAAGATAAATCGACGTAGAAACTCACTCTGGTTTAATCCTGATTATGGCGTAAATACTAACATACCGACATTTCTACCAAATTATCGAGATACATCTTCCTAGGGATAGTAGACTAGGTCAAATTATAAATAAAAATACAGTAAAGCTGTACTTTTCAACATCGATAAACTTACCATACACTACAGTAAGTTCAAATAACACAAACATCAACAAGAATATGAACTTAGATACTAGTACAGCATAGAATCAGAATGATAACCACGGATGTAGCTGTAAAAATGTCAATGAGTGCCCTTTAGAGAGAGGGGGTGTTAACTTCAGATATGGTGTATACATGTAAAATCATAGAAGAAAACATAATTAGAAGATACATTGGTTAAACGGGGGTTTGTTTCAAGGACAGGTTTAGAAACCATATAAACTCTTTCAAAGAACTTAATACAACTTCTAAAAAGGTTCCTACAACTTTAGCTTAACATGTAGAGAACTAAATAGTAAAAATATACAATACGGCTTAAAATGGTATATATTCATTAGAGCACAGAAATAAAAACATTACTCATCTAAGAGATGTAACCTCTGTATTCTGGAATCCTACAATATAATCATATCTAAGGAAAATGTATTAAATAAAAGACAGGAAGTGGTTCACAACTGTCTACATATAACCACATATGTCCTATCCATTTACAGCCCCATATAGACATCCGTTGCACTAACCCTTAAATAAACGTTATAATGAAAATATATAAGGTATAAGAATATTATAAGAGTAAGTAGCCAATAGAAACTGTAAACCTAATAGTAGATAATGGAACAGTAACTCCGCACTATAAAAGATTTAAATATAGAACACATCACATACACACAAAAATAACCGAAGCGACATAGCCTAAACCCAGCCTATAGATAAGGAAATAGGAAGAGAGCCAGATCATTAGAACATCAGCAGACTATTTTGTAAATTTAATCTGTACTAATTAGTGAAGTAATGGTAACTAAACATTTAAGAAAGGAGGTAAGAACGAATAAAACCATTTCCTCTCAAAATATAATGCCAAATAAATGATAAATATAGGTACTTCTTCACGGGTTGCGCCTAATTTCCGTAACTGCTCGGCCGCATCGATCCGACAGGTCGCGGCAGCGTCCGAGACCTGCCGAGTCGCAAACGAGGCTGTCGAGACAATAACGCGGCTGTATGAACAACACCGAAAAATCGTGCAAAAAAATTGGAAGGTTGGCAGACGATAATATAAGACGATGAATATACGGAAAGAAAAAATGCATATATTTTTATAAAAAAAAAAAATGAAAGAAATGAACAAACCCATAGCTGAAGAACTATAAATAAACTTTTTTTTTATTGTTTTTGTGGGCAAAATGAAACATTTTTATGTTTTTTTTATGTGTTTCGTGTTACGTACAGCAAAGAAGTCAATTTTACAATTAAGCAAGTCCTTTTTTTATATATATTTTCTTTTTTTTGGGGGGGATTACGTATATTTTCTCGTAAATATTCAGGGTTTACTGCTACTTTTGCTGCCGCTTGTTTTGTTAGGCTGAGCAGAAGACTGTTATACGCCCTCCAGCAATCGGATACTACCGTGGTCCCAGGTACTGGCTTGATTATTGGAAGAGTTAGGGTTTCGGCATTCCTGTTAGGCACTGTCACCAGGAAACCCCTCTTTCTCTGCGGGGTCGTATCCCCCCCCCCCCGAAGACCCAGAGCGGCTGGTGAAAACACGGCCAGAATTGTTTTTTTTCCGGCGGTTGAATAGAGACTCGTCTATTTCCACCGTAATGCCCTGGGCCTCCGGGTCGCCGAGGGTTGCGCGACAGACATTTTTATTTGTCCAGTTTTGTTTACAGCCTCGTTTTCGACTCGGAAGGTCTCGGACGCTTCCGCGAGCTGTCGGATCGATGCGGCCGAGTAGTACCTAAATATATATTTAAAAAAATGCACCAACTCCAATATAAATATATGCATACAATTAATGTAGAGAGGTAATATGGGTATTGATGCCTGACGTTATTCCCTCACAACGAGTTAAGTATAAAACGTAATCATAATTAAGTTTAGGTATACATTTCCTTAAAAGTACTTTTGAATCCTCATAATACTTTATAATGTGGTAATTAGCACAATTTAATACGAAAATAACATATATAATAGCTTATTTCGGTAGTTTGATTATTCTAAGGTAACTATAGACAGTTTCGTTTGAAAAGGAGTAATATCTCCTCTTAGTTTCTCATTAAGTAGAAACTTACTACTTAAGTAAAGTAATTTAGGCAATTAATATTCTCTTAGTATTAATTTAAACCGTGTATAAATAACACCTAAACATCCTCCATCAAAACACCGAAGTAGAACAATCTTAGTAATGTTTGAATGGATGGATGAATATATAAATGAAATTAAAAAAAGTTAGCCCTAAACTTTATTTCGTATTCAAATTACCTAAATAGGCTTTGCAAGCAAATTGATGTAATTTTATATAAATATTTTCGTAATATATTTAGATAAATACCTAGTGCGAACACTGGCGAAGAATTTCTCCGTTATTTTTTTACGAAAGTGTACACTAGAAAAAATAATTGTTAAACGCGTAAGAAAATGTTAGAAAACGAAAAGCGAGAGAACCAACCGAGTATTCGCGACCTCTGCCATTAACGTTCTCCTTAACCTATTGACCCCGTCTTAAAATGAAAACGTACTTTTACGAAATGATTACAGTTTACCGAAACAAATTACGTCGTAAACATTCAAAATTGCTAACAACGAACATTATATTTTTTATAAAGCTGGAAAGTGTCCGTTTCTGTGTAACTCACCGAGGTTAGGCTCGGTATTCAATAAGACAGAAAGCGGCTGACTTGCCAGCACCATACCCTCTTTTGTCTGGGTGAGGCGTTGTCCTTTCCTATTTCTATCAAGTAAACTCTATCAGTTCTTACCTCTTTAAAGATGTGTTGGTTTGTTGCCGATGGCTTGAGGCGCCCTTACTGGATCTGTTCATGGTTATTTTTAAAGAGTCAGAATCAGCTTACGGGAAGGCTCGCTTTTCCTTGCCATCTTCCGATCTTTTTTCACATCTTCATGCGGTGGGATGTAAGTAAATACTGCGTACCTAATGACCTAGGTATATAGCATCTTTTGCTGAAACTCTCTTCTCGCATTCACTTGTCTGGTCATGAGTTGCTGACTGAAAATCTAAGCTTTAGATAATCGGAATTTAGCGAATAGATAAAAGGTTGCCTTACTGGTTTCGGGTTTCATTTCGACGATAATTGAAGGAATCCGGATAACACTGAAATTTTCGCTGATTCGTTTGTTTTTGAGCGGAACATAGTTTTGTTTTTAAGTTGAGAATAAAAAGTGTACTTAATTAAACCCATACAGATGCCATAGTTCAGTATATTTTTAACTGTTCTCATCTCATTGCAGAATTAGACGTATAATTAAATAAGGACGTGTATTACACACAAAAGTAAAAGTTTTCCTAATAAGAAACGTGTGAGATATTCTAAATTCGAACGTTCAGTAAACACAAATAAATAAATGTTCTGTTACAATGTTTATTTATTTGCTTTAACAGTTGGTCCAGGGCTATAGATGTATCAACAAAATATACAAGTTACAAACATTGACCTCATGGATCATGCCGCCTTAATTATCATGATTAATATTCAGAATAGAAACAAGGATTTTATTTTTCATTATTTATTTAATAACGTAACGCAATCTATTATGATTTATAAGAACTGGCTTAATTTTTATTTTCATTCTTATTTATGTTTCGCTTATTGCAATTGGCCATTTAATTAGATAACCGGCGTGTTCTTAGAATATTTTCTTTGCAAGGTTGAATTTTGAAGAGACCCCATTTGAAACAATTGTACGTGGGGTTCTATCTTCGGTCGAGTAAAACCAAATACTAAAAATAAACGATACTTGAACCCCTTTACTAAACTCAACAATTAAACCTAAGAATTAAGGGTAAGTGGAGTAATCTTAGAGAAATGAGTCGCACCCTCCAATGCATCACGGGATTGAGTTTTAGAGTTAATATTATTAAACGCAGAAACATTTGCTTCGCAAAAATATCAGGTTAAAAACGAAATAATTATTTCTATTTCTTTTTGTAAAATTTTGAAATTCACTTTCAAGCGTGAAAGTGTATCAAACGACGAGGCCTCAATTTCTGAGTTTTAGGGAGTATGGAGTTACTACTTGATTAGCATTACTCCCAGGTTAATCCTCACCCATAATCATTGTACCTCTCAGGAACTCATATCCGTGTTAAATAAATGTGTACTGGTCAGAGCACTAAAGTGTATTGGATACACGTCAGAAAGGTGTTCGCGTGTACTGGAATAAACACCCCAAACTCCGTCTTACCCAGCCTTTTCTACCTTTTTTCCTTCTATCTCATTTCCCAACCTATCAACTAGTCAAGCTCCCACCAGCTATTTATTTTATTTGTCAAATGTGAAGAAATGTATAAAAATGTATAAAAAGGTGCATGTCATCAAATAACATGGAGTTTAGTTTTATTAATCTGTTTCATAAATGGGTATGTTAATCACCAATTAAACACTTAAAAATATATGAAAAAACACCAAGCCTACCCTTTAATAATTTGATGAATTAAATTGAAAGTACTTGTGAAAATATGCAACAAAAAACAATAAAAATGATATACACCAATTTGATTGAAATACAACATTAATTATTTTGAAAATTGAAATAGAAACAACCAAAAAACTCTGTGTTATTTAATAACATTCACTTAATTGAAAATATGGTGCGTAAATACATGCATACACATATGTGGTATATTTGTTTAAATATTCTACATTTGCTATTTTAGCCAGATGCATATACAAACAGTAATGTTATATATATAATTATACATTTTATAAATCTTCTACTTGGTATTGAGCACTACGAAAAATTGGTTCATGTTCACTTATTAATATATTTGAACTTTATCAATTAACATTATATATATATATATATGTGTGTGTGTGTGTGTGTGTGTGTGTGTGTGTGTGTGTGTGTGTGTGTGTGTGTGTTAAATATATCATCGACACATCTCGTTGTCAGGAAGTCAAAGTAAAATACATGGTTTATTATGACCTCAGCATATATTAGCATGACATCTTCGCAAACATCTCTCTCTCTCTTTGCCCCTCTAATATCTCTCTATCATACTCCTCTTTATCTTGCGTTTCTTAATAATTGAAATCATTTTTAAGTCCATAAAATGCACCTGAACATGTTTATACCTTGGAATACAATTATAGGTCGATTGTAACACCAAAATACATTGTAATAACATAATAGACCTCCTGCCTTAATCGCCCTCTCTCTCGCTCTCTCTCTCTCTAGTCGTTGTTCTTAATTATATACACATCGCATTCCTTTCACGTTTCTTTTTATAATTAGTCTTTGATTTACGTTATTCTCTCTTCCTTTCATCATCTAAAACATTCATGTAGAGATGAAGTTTAACGGTTACAAACAAGCAAACTAAAAAAAGATCATTAAAGTGTTAAAATATATAGATGGATGATATAGTTCCGATACATAAATTATTCAGGGAAACTAACATGTTTTTTATATGGGGTCGAACTCACTATCAAGAGATTATGAGATCACCTCTTTCGTATGTACTGTGTATCAGTTCCTGGATATTTAAAATCAATCTATATTTTTAGTAGACAGAATAAGTGCAGACACGGCAAGTAACCTTACTGACTCAGTGCGATTTGTTCGTTTCGCTCCTATTTTGTAATATGATCACTTAGAATAATCGAATTGTTTCGTGAATGAACTCAGTTACCGAAGTGCCGAGCTGTGAGAATGAAGAAGAAACTGCAAATACGATCAAGTATACACTCATAAACCTTTGTAAATTGAATACACGTGGGATCAATTCAGGACACATATTCTCGAACGGTGTTAGATATTTAATACAATAATTTAACCTTGATATGTATTCAAACGTATCACACTGTACAGGAATATATTAACACATTTCTGAAGAGTGGATAAATCATAAACATTATTATTTATTATTATTATAGTTATCAAATTATCTAAAACTATATTGAGTGTTTTAAATGATAGGTATATAATTCATTGTGTTTGTTGAGCAAAATTAGTGTATTAATGAGAAAGACAGATTTCGAGAAATATATATATATATATATATATATATATATATATATAGTAAAATACTCCATTAAAAATAGGAACAACACCGAATTAAGATATCAGCTGTTGGCAAAATAAAGGGCTCAATATTTATAGATAAATCTATAAACATACAGTAATAATAATAAACATACAGTAATAATAGTTGCTACGAAAATCAATTCGGAGATATATATTCATAGTTATAGCACATTCCAGAGTTAAAATTTATAAAATAGTTAGGATAAGCCAAAGTTATTATGTATTATTGTTATAAAGTTATCTGAAAATATATTGAGCGTTTTATATATGTACACAATTTGTCTTTTTTATTTGATTCGGCCCAGTTTCGATATTCATAACTAGAAGGAACCTGTAGAAATTCTACGGTGCTTTCTTGATAAATCTACATAATTTACCGTTAATAATATTATTTTTCAGCGATAATAATTGTCTGTCAGGGTCAAATACTATAAAAAATATGACTCTTCTTTCGTGAAAAATACTTATGATATTAAGCTAAATATCCTTAAAATGAAACGAAAATATCTCTTCGTTTTTCATATATTCATTTATTTATTGATTTATTTATTTCTGTCTCTAACAATTTAATTTTTTTAAACAATAAATATCCTGTCTTCTTACCGTAAAAATAATTGTCAGCGAAATATTCTTCTATTGTTACTTTCTCAAATGGATTTATGTTAAAGTATTCTGTCTTAATCAGCGATACCGATATAAATTGATTTGGGAAAAATTTATTTTAAAATTGGTATGGTCAAGATTGTGTACTTTCGCGACATCAGATTAATCACCGACATCTATATTTGTTGCGCTTATATTATATATAGATCAACGCGTCCAATTTTCAAAATGTCAAAATCAATAACTGGTTTATTCTGACATCAGAATATATTATGATGTCACACTAAACATTGTTATTTCTCTTTCTCATCCAATTATCCCCTTCGTTTCTTTCTCCCATCACTCTGACGCACATTCTTTCTCCTCTTTCTCCCTTTTAAGTATTAAAATCAACATTCGTCTCTCGAAAATTCATAAATAAACGTATGAATCTTTTTTTATATATTTGAATTCAATTAGTGGTCTTTTATAAAATCATAATACATCGTTGTGACATAAAACCCCCCGTCTTTCTTGTTCTATAACATCTTTCTCCCCTTGTCTCACTTTAAAAAAATTATATACATCATTTTATTTCTTTAAAAAATTATGTTATCATTCGACATTGATTTATATTATTCCCCCCTCCTCCCCCACCATCTAAAAATCCATGTACAGATGTAGTGTACACGCTTACAATCAAGCAAGAAATATAACACGATTATCAGAGCGTTAATATAATATAGATACCTGTTATGATATGTTTTGTATACATATACGTTATTAAGATAAAACTAACATACATAACGTTTGCAATGAGGGCATCCGAAGACGATACTGCATCGTACCGATTGATGGCAAAATGAGAGAATGGCGGCTCCGATTGTTTGGACATGTGCTATGGGTCAACAACAAAAGTAGAAAGATAGTAGAAAGTAGACCTTCCGTTTAGTTTTGACAGAATCGTAGCTCTCGGGTCCCTTATTTTGTATTTTAGTCTTCGCATTCCATGAACGATGTTTCTCACAAAGAATGAAGAATTGCTGTTTATCGGGTATAATTTATCGTTGGCTAGTTTTTTCATTGAAGTAGTATTTTTCTTTTCATCCCCTTACATCAAGTAGCTTCATGCCTTTTCTGGAGCGATTTTCTTAAAAAAAAGAAAAAACGACACCGTCGCGAATCTTGATATTATATTAGAAGTCGCTGGGAAGCGACAGCGAAGAAGGCTAATGATAAGATTACTAAACACTCTGCACGAAGTTCTCTGTAAAAACGGCTTTTACCCGAACTAAGCTTGGCACACCAAGTGGAGACACAACTCCATCTTTGTTGATCCCGTCGTTGTTTCTATATGTAATGTATAAAATAGAGAGATACGGATCTAAGCGACCGAGTTGAGATGCTTCCGAAAGATCTTCAGCATCTCATACAAAAACCATATTGAATATCAGGAGATGGAATACAGACTCAGACAAGCAGATAGACGATATTACGATCTGCTGGCCACAATGAAAAAGAGTCTCACAGTCATCAGGTCTCGTAAAAGAAATTTGGCAAGGAACTGAATAGGGAGGAAGAAAGAAGGGCAGACAAAGAAAAAGGTGGGAGGACAACATCCGAGAGTGGGCATTGCTGGCGCCGAGTTACACGCCCAGGAAGACAGACAATCGGGAGGGCTGTAGAAAACTGTTTGTTAGGTCATCTTTGTCGCCTCCTAAATGTCATCCAGACCAGGGGACAGTTAAGATTCGATGATATGTAATGTTCTGTGGCAGATGATGAAAAAAAAGGCATATTAAGAAGTCGGGGGGACTGAACGCACTATAAACGAATTATGAGCCTGAACATTTAAAATCAATTATGACATCAACCTGTTCGTCAGTATCAGAGCCTGGATATTTAAAATCAATTTCTGTTTTAGCAGACAGAATAAGTGCATTTGCTGCAGTTAACCTTAGTGACTCAGTGAGATTTGTTCGTTTCGCTCCTATTTTGTAATATGATCACTTAGAATAATCGAATTGTTTCGTAGAATGAACTCAGTTACCGAAGTGCCGAGCTGTGAGAAATCAAGATGAAACTGCAAATACGATCGAGTATACACCTTTATGACCTAAATACATATCGAATCAGATGAGGGCATATATTCTAGGACGGTGTTAAACTTTGAATTCGTATTTAAATGGAGAACAACGTTTACAAATATATGTAAACATTTCGGAAAGTTTGAATAAACCATGAAACAGCAGTAAAGGGTTAGGATAACTTAAAATTATTATTATTTATTATTGCTGTCATACAGCTCTATATGAAAATATATTAAATCATTTATATGAAATGTTAAATGTTAGCTGTTTTGATTCGGCTCAATTTCTGAATTCCTATATGAGAAACAGACTTCGATAATTTTTGTTATGGCCTTATATGCCTGCATTTAATGTAAAGAAATAAAGAGAGAGTGCTCGATTCGGTGTATAAGAGCGTATAATATGTTTATTTTAATATTATGCAGTTATTAATTGATGGGCTATGCTATATATTAAGTTACGTGAGCCAGACGCAGCTGATAACTGCTAATAGCAATGAAAACTCGTATTACTCGCCTCGTCCTGTAATGTAAATAGTAGAAACTCTAAATTATGTTTAGCGTATTGATGTTTATTTACCTCCCTCCAACGGCAGGAAGATAAGACACATGATCTGGAAAGTGGGATTTGAAAACAAGCGCTCTAGAGGAAGAGAACTTGCCGATCAAAAGTTCCTGGGCAAACCCGTCAGCATTCCTCGATACGGGGTGTCTCAGGCGATTAGCAAAATCTACCCCCCCTCAAAGTGTGAGAATGCAAATCCTGGGCGAGTTGACTTCCTAGAACTACATATGACCATGCATCAACCCGACAGAGAACAAGCCCATACTAGAACAGCATGCCCAACACTCTGTTGGTCTGATGTGGGTATGATATAGCCATCCCGGAGGGCGATGGGTACCAACTCATAAAATTCGAAACAACAAACAAATTATTAAATAAAAACAAGACTTTATTGCTACTTTAAAACATAAATAACTATTTACTTTTCTACGTAAGGCCGGATTACATAAACATATTTAAATGGTTCAATGTAACTTGTTGCATAGTAACTGACAAGCAGTGACGTCTTGTTACAAGTTCCGACTTGTTATATTAGATCGAATTAATAATGATAAGAAATCGCGCAGAGATAAATATGTCAGGTATTGTTAATTCGTAGTTCCCAGCGGCATTCACCCTAGGCGTGTTGGAACGGTTTACACCGAAAGGTTTCTATGGAATATTACATTCACAAGTCGCCAATGTCGCATGTGTATCCTGCTCAAGGGGGATTACGACGTTAGGTTTCGTAGTTCTTGCATGAAGGTGTCAACGTACTGCTACATACAGCGCGTTGTCTTCCCAAATGGTTACTAATCTGATAATGTCAGGCTCAACGTCGTTTAACTTCGGTAATCTAAGGAGTACCAGCATGTCAATGTGATCATGCTGTATCATTTTTAGTGTTCGGTTTTAGAGTAATAGGATATGTTTGAGATCAGTCATAAAATTCTGGCGATCGGTAATTCAGTGAAACTGAAGCAAAAAGTTTAACTTAGTGCACTTAATAATAATAATTATTATTATATATAGAAAGACAGACTATATGCCCACGCTAGATAGAAACGGTTGATATGGGTATAGGAAGTTTAACAGATAAACTAGTTTTTAACGAATACAAATGTGTCAAAGGAACTTAAACACTTCTAACATATCGTTCATTTAATCCTTGGCAGAGCAGCGAGATGTACATTTTTGTATTTTTTTCTTCTCGTAGACCGATTCTACCCCCCCACACACATATATATTAGTTATTATTTAAGTGATTTCAACTTCACAAACACGTTGGGTTGATATCTGAATAGTTTATACTTTATTAGAGATCAAGATATAATTTAATAAATATTTTAGATTTGTTTAAAAACATTTTATTCATACAATCTTTTTCTGACGATTTTTCAAAATACATTTCTCAAAATATATTTTCCGTGATTATATGTTTAAGATGTTATGAGCATGCTTCTTAAGTAATTGTTTTATTCCTATCAGAACACTCAACATAAAACTCGTACTTATTTACTTATATATATCTTTTTTCCAAAACAAACAATAAAAATGTTTTATTTACATCCTTATATATATAAGTGGACAAAACCCCGAATAAACAAATTAAATCACGGTTGATAAAATATTATTAGCTCTAAATTTAAATAATGATGATGTTTATAAAGAGTTACATTTTATCAGATGTATGTTCGTATCTAATAAATTTAACACTTTATAAACAATTAAATGTAGGGCATATATATATATATATATATATATATATATATATATATATATATATATATATATATAAATGTATATATATATATATATATATATATATATAGTTATTTTGGTACAGAAAAATTAGTACAACATTCGTACTGTCGGTTTCAAGCACAGAAGGCCTTAGCCATCCGGCTCTCTTCAGCTTCTGTTGCCATCCCTTCGAGAGATGACAACAGAAGCTGAAGAGAGCCGGATGGCTAAGGCCTTCTGTGCTTGAAACCGACGGTACGAATGTTGTACTAATTTTTCTGTGCCAAAATAAATAAATACTACGCTTTTTTTTATTTTTTAACTTTAATTCGTAATTAATCGAGCACTCGGCTGGGATTTTTCCTGCTATATTACCAAAGAGTTTATATATATATATATATATATATTAGTGTTTGTAATCTTATTTTATACCAACCCACATGATGCTTCGCTTCTCATGATAAGATAACACGGTGAAACTGCAGTAAAGTGTTTTAGTAATCATTATTAAATATATATAATGTGATTAGCTGTCAAATGGATATATTTATCGTATTATTCCCATTTCTTTCAGAATGTTAACTTTCATAATTGTGTCGATAAATTATCTATTTGTTTACATTTCTGTTACTGATCTTATTTTTCGATTCACTGAGAAGAGATAATGTTCCTTAATTTAAAGATGAAATCATTTGAAATGAAATTCAATGATGCGTCTAATATTCTGACATCATATACGCTTATATGGTTTCTTTTAGCAAAGGCGCGTCTTTCTGATAGCAAACGATTAGCAATTATAATAATTAGTTTTGCTTCCATCAATAACAATAATAAACACGTGCACGCTCACCCATTTTCTATATATATATACCTCATGTACGGTCATTCTCTCTCTCTCTCTACCAGAGGATACAACTTGGGAGGTGACGATGGCTTAGTGGTTAACGCCACGGACTGATGACCTGGGAAAGCCACGTTTTTATCCAGTTAGTTTTACAGAAACGCTTTCAGTTAGGATGCTGGTAACCTTCGTGTTGTCCCTCCCGTAAGTGCCCGACGTCTTTCGCTGAATAATTCCAGCAATGCAATATCGGTGAAACCAATTCCAATAATAGAATCATCTGATTCATAATAAATGAATGAATCAAGAAATGTAACTGAACACCACTTTTTTCTTCAGTATTAATACTCCTTAATTAATCGACGAAATTAAACTACAAACACTTTCTCTGAATTAGACCATTGCATGAGAGATATGCATTATTTGTATTTTTCAGCTAAACTTTGTAATGTTAACAATTCGATGATCATCTAATCATCATGCTATTATCTCTAATCTAGTCCACCTGTTTTAGTGATGACGCCATCCCTTTGTGACGTCATTCAGTGGGCACGAAGAGAAACGAGCAAACGAGATCCACAGAGGTTTTGTAGTATTACTTTTAAAGAAACTTACATTTTACTTGTTCTAATAGGTAATAATTCGAAAATAAATAACCAAGTATATCATATCTTACTAAGTTTCGATCAAGCACTTACAATCTTCCTCAGTGATTGCCCTCGACTTATTCTATAAGGTATCGACCATTATCGCTCCTTTCACTCTCTGTCTCGCTCTCTTTTTATTAATAGGCAAAGCTCATAAAGGAAGATGAGATAAAACAATTGGAATATTCAATTATAAACAGCGCGGAATATCAACACACGTAGTAATACTATTTAACATGGAGGTTGAGATATATATATATATATATATATATATATATATATATATATATATATATATATGAGAGAGACAGAGCGACGGATATAGAGATAAAAGAGGGGTAATTTTGGATTAGGTCTTAATTTTTTTATGTTTAACTAGCTTTGCAAACTCGAATTTCCCGATTAAACCATTTTAACTTCAGCTCAATGTGTTAAGCAACGAGTTACATTTTTTCTAGTATATATTTACATTGAGATGTCCCTTACACTCAGCAGGTGATAGCGCAGGGTTAGAAGCGCCGACCGTAACTTTAACAGTCGAGTCTCGACCCCGTCTAGCAACATTTAAGAGATGTGATACACTGAAACAGTCTGAATATAGATTACTATATGCTCGTCTTCTTCGGTAAAGCTCTCGTAAGAAAAACGCCAACTACCACTAACTTGTAAGGCATTGCTCATTGAGTAAACAATTCGAGCTTTCCGGCACTTAACAATGTTTACATTGAGATTTCGCTTATATTGATCAGATGTTATGTGATAGCGCAAGGGTTAAAAGCGCCAACTGTCAGCTTAACAGTCAAGTTTCGATACCGGATTGAGGCACTAGCTTGTTTAGCCGCACTGAAGAGCTGTGATACAGCGAAACAGTCTGTATGTGGATGACTATATATATATAAGTTAGGTATGTGTATATGTTTATATATTTGTTTGTACAGGGGTCTCTCCTGAAATAATTTATCGATCATTGTGAATTTTGCAGCACAGCTATAAGGCGCAAGGGTGGAGAATGTGTTATATATTTAATGTAATTTGATTTCATGTAAAGAGAGAGTAAACTGGGGTTGAATCCCTTCGTGTAAATTCAAATATAACAAATATGTATTTAACATCAATTAATAAATATTCTCTACATTTCAGTTGCTTTGGAGTATTTTTAAGGGTTTTAGGGAACGTGATATGGGCACACCCTCCCGTTTGAAATATCAAATATTTATGGTTTGCATTGAATTTTATCCATAATCATTGGACACGAATTAAACAAGATTTTCAGAATTCTCATTTCTTCTTAAGTGAACTTAAATCTCAGATATATTCTAAAATCAAAATCATATAAACGATTTCGATCAAAATAGGAATAACGATTTCAGCCAAAGTTTAGTATCATTATATTTTCATCTTAATCTTCCTAAGGGGACATAAATGTGATGCAAACCTATTCTTTTCGGGGAATTAATTTTAACATCTTTGAAACGAGTATTATTCTTGTATATATATAATTTTGAACATATATAGAACTCGGAGATCTATATATCTAAATATATTTTATGTTTACTAGTATGGAATCGACTTATCCAAATCGCACCTTATAACCCGGGACGTCTACTTATCCTGACCTTTTCAATGCACCTTTGAAAAGGGTTTCCGCTTATTAAAATACCTCCATTCTGGAAATAGACTAATTCACGTATTTATAGCGTACCGCAGCTACAACTGAATGAGACTATTTGCTGCTATAAACTATCATTTTCCTACACATGATGTTAGTACATGATGTTATTATTTACGAGCTGCACCTATCCGACGATACCCGGGATTCTTTTTTACTTTAAATTTTGTCTCCTCTTTTTTAACAATGCAGTTTGTTTTTACCAAATTATTCTTTTTGAGAGAAGTTTGAAAGTGGAATTTAATTATTACAGTATAATCTGGTCACTGAATTATTAATTGAAATTAAATTTGATAAAATTATGATTTTGTTATGGTAATCTTGTATTATTCTCTAAAATAACTATTAATTTTAAATAGCTTCCTAAACTTTCAATTATTCGATATATGAGTATTCGTTACTTACTTTAAACTGGTGATACCAGATCAGGCTGCCCTGTGGCTCCCTGAGACGAAATTCACCTACATTGACGTTTTTTTTTTTTTTTTTTTTTTTTTTTGTAAAACTTAATTATGTTCTAAAAAACCAAAAACAAAAACAACAGCCCCTCTCCCTTTCTCCCTCCCCTTTTTTATTTTTATTTTTCCTACCCTACTCCCGGTCCTGGATATGACCTTAAACTACATCCGATGGTGAGATCCGGCTTACGGACTTTGGGGAATGTGGAGCCTCCTCTTAATTACCATTGCTCCCAGGTCCACCCTAACCCGGAGTAGTAGTACCTGTTAGGGTCCCAACTATAGGTTTAATAGAAACAGATATTAAAAGGGGAAAGAAACAAAAAAGAGAAGAAAACAAGACCAGATTCGGCATTAAATAACCCAAAAAGGGTTGATATGCCGTAAAACAAAACTACCAAACCAAACTACCAAACCTTACTTTAAAGCAAGAAATGATGTTTATTCGACAGTTTTGAGGCTTCCAAATTCATTTTTAAAAAGTCAAATAGTAAATGCTTTTTTCTTTCAACTATTAACTGCGGTTTTCAGAGAACATAAACCGTTAAAATTTGATGCCTGGTTTCAAATGCACACACATTATTAGTATATATATTTCAGATATGATCGCAATATCATTTAAGCCATTTATATATAATATATATATATATATATATATATATATATATATATATAAAGAGAGAGAGAGGGAGAAAATGAGAGAGAGAGAGAGAGAGGGAGAGAGAGAGGGGGGGGGAGATAGATAGAGAGAGATCAATAGAGGAAGATATATATTTTGAAATATAAAACCATAAAAAAATTTAATATTAGTGTTGCTTCATGTTTTGCTAAAATTGCTGTCTCTTTTCAGATATTATCAGAAAAGGGTAATTATTATTCATTAAAATGACAGACTATCAAAGAGGTGACATTTTCTGTTCTCATATAGCAAGCGGTGGTGTAAGGAAAACATCCGAAATGTTTGGCGTATCAGGAAGATAATGACAATTTTTGAGAAAGAGGGAAACACCTCATCTACACAAACCATCGAAAAGAGATAAACACTTTCAGAAATGGACGACGAATTGTTAGAAATGAAGACAAAATTACAGCTTCTAACAAAGTTTCCCCAATCACTGTTCGCTGACAGCGGCACAAAGCTGGGGTTCGCGGGAAGGCTGTAACCAGAAAACCACTACTTTTAAAAACAAAAGTTGTAAAGCATTTAGACTGGAGTAAAACCTACAGAATATTTTTTTCAGGACGAGTCATCCGTTATCTTATTCCCAATCACCGATTTAGTATACGCCTTGAAAAACCAACTTCGCGATCTAGTTAGGGATGACCTCTTCTCTTCCATACATCCTCTTACACAGAAGATATGTTCCTAGCTTCTCTACTATATAGCTATGTGCATAGAAGCTGCTCAACTGAGCTACACTCCCTGGTCCCTATGTAAAACATTCACAACTATAACAAGGATATTTTCTTTCTTTCAATATACCAAACGAAACTTCCATAGAAAAAGCGTATGTGCTTGAACATATAATCTGTGAGACAATTACCACGAGCCTCACAACCGACTTCAACAGGACCGTCTTTAACTTTAATGTAATAAATAAATACTTATTGAGCCGTTCTCTTGGATAATCAATTAATCTTAAGTAATATACTTGCGATTCTACACATTATTTATAATCCTCTCGTGCTGGGGATGATCATCGAACTGACAATCTATTGTTGCTCTTATCCTTGAGTGGAGGCTGGGCGCTAATAAGTGATGACATATTAGTAAACAAAAGATAGCTAAAGAAAGCGTTTGACACCGACTGCATCCTTCAAGCTTTAAAACATGGAGATAAATCTGTGATAATATGATGTCTAAGGATTTTATCGGATCAAATTCATCTATCCATGGGAAACTATTTTCGGAAAGAATTACAATCTTTCAGGATCATAATGAACCGAGTCAAACAGCTTAAATTGTTACTGCATGACGCCAGGGAAAATCTAGTGACGTTGAATAACTTATCTGACCGACACCGTCCGCAGATGTCAATATTTTAAAACAATTTAGTTCATTTTAGAAAAACAAGTTAGGAGTCGATATGTTACACTATTATTACTAAAAGGACTGGATATTATTTTAGCTAAAAAGGAGATGAACTCCTTTTGAAAAGAATCCAAACTTCGTAAGTTTTGATAGCTCGTAGAATTGAAGCTGCAATTAGAGACAAAAATGGACCTACACAATATACATTTTCAATTTACGGTGTTACTATTGTTTTGTCAAATACGTGTACACATACAATAAACACACACACATATATATATATATATATATATATATATATATATATATATATACATAAATATAAAGCCGGAAGAGTTCCTAAATAGTTGATTTGTCAACCTAATGAGAACCAACCAGTTTTATTTTAAAGCAGGAATATTTTCTTCAATAAAAATCTTTCATTTTCGTTTCAGTAAAGCATGCGATGAATATTAATCACGCCGAGCGAACAATGGACATTTTAGATTAAAAAAAAACAATAAATATAGCTAATAATCACGTAGCAGGCGAAGCGCGTTTCCATCCAAACTCGTATTATCAAGAGAATTGTTTCCTAGCACATTTTTGTTTTCTATATTTCCTAACGTTCATATCTACATAAGGATTAATAATACATAGCCGCGCTAAAGAAAAGCTCCATCGTTGGATGAGCATACAGCCAAACTTGGAAGTTTAATCATCATGACTTGTTGGTCTTCTTTAAGGTGGGGTTTTTCTGAAGTGTTTCGTTATGTGAGCAGTTCACATTGGAGCCTCATTCTCAGTAAAAGGATTCTCTTAGTAGGCGAGTGTGCTTGGCCGAATATGCATACTGAATGAACATAGAAGTTGTGAGTTCAATTCCTAGACATGGCCGCATAGATATTGATTCAATTATAGTTAAATGAAATACATGCACGCGAAATGCGAAACGTCTATCATCGTAAAACAAATAAATGGTCCAGTTAATAATTTCGATTTCGATAAATGACATTTCATGAAAGCCGGATCATACTGGTATTGACCAGGCGTGAATGTGGTAAGAAAATTTAAAGCAACAGTCAGAAATCGGCGAATATTATGTGTCTGTGTCTGTGATTAATTAAGAAACTATTAGTTATAGCCTAACCCGAATTGTCATATAAATAGGCTCTGCCCAAGTGAGTGTCATACTCTTTTTTAAAGTTGACCGATGTCAACCTTGAAGGTCACCAAAGGTTAAACATAACGTGAGAAGTGTCAGTTCTAATGAGACTGGACCTTTAACTGAATAGTTTAAATACAGGGAATGTAGATTAACTATAAACATAGGTTACTTCATTGGATAAGAATAGAAATTATCTTCATGAGAATAGCGTGAGGTCAGTGGCATCACATACATCAGACAATAGTAGTATAAACACACATCTCTTTATATTAATATATATATATATATATATATATATATATATACATACTTGTATTAGTTGATATATTTATAACGCGTGTGCAAGATACCGGTGATAGAACCTATGTATATCAAAGTTTGGAGACATTGATATTAGTGCAGTATAACTTCCAAACTTATATATATATATATATATATATATATATATATATATATATATATATATATATATATATAATCACAAATAAGGAAAATCGAATAGAGAGAAAAAGGAAGACAGACGGGAGAGTCCAAAGAAGACGAATAGTTAATATTTAGAAATATATATATATATATATATATATATATATATATATATATATATAACTACTTGAAAACGAATGAGGTCATGGACGATGAACGATAGCCTTTGTCAACTGTATATATACTAACCAACCATTTTTTTTATCGGACGGTCTTCATCAACAGCTCAAGGAAGAGAAAGAAAATACTGTTTAGATAGTCTTGACCAGGTGAGGCTCGTCTTGAGCAATGGGTTACATGAGAGAGGAGAAAAGCGATGAGCATGGGGTCATCTTGTATGTATCATGTATTTTTATTTCAGAGAAGGCCAGATATAGTTACATATATTAGAGAGTGAGAGAGGGAGAGAGAGAGACGAATATACGATGCACACACAAATAATATACTATACATATAAACCCTTTATTTAAATCAGATATAACGCTAACTATGAAGATAAAAAACACAATTTGCACATCTCATCAGCTCTATATTTAGTGATACACCGCTGAATATATATATATATATATATATATATATATGTTTGTGTGTGTGTGTATGAGTGTGTTTTAATTTATTGTCAGATGCGTGATTAATGGTCACGACTCATGAAATAAGCAAAGCCAATTCTAAGACCAATCGAATATATAATGACTATATATGACCTAATGCTTTCAAGAAGGGCATATACTCGCGATTCCCCGCACGTCAACTATTAAAAAAATACACTTGTACTGGTGCTTTCGCATTTAATAAAACAGGAAGGTTTAATTTACTATAAAATAACCGACACCAAGTAAATTAAATTTTATTCATTTATTTATTTATTTATTCCTGTCAAAGCCGGGTTTGTTCGCTAGTTTTTAGAATGTACGATGACGTCATAGATATCGAAGTAATTTTCCTTGACCTTTTGTAAAAATGACTGCAACCCAACGGAAACTCACCAGAGGCAGCATATGCCGAGCGTAACCCCTTTGATCTTTTCAACACTTATTGTCATGTGGCGCGGAGACATCTTACATATCTCTCCTGTTCAATTCGTTTCACACCCGTTTTGCTTCGACGGCCGCGTTTGCCGTGCACGGAAGACCGTATTCACTGGCAGCCTTGCACTAAACCAGGTGCTTGGTGGCTAACTTAGCGTGTTATATACCGGTCAACTTATCATTAGAAACATCGATTGATTACGGTCCATTGGAGAAATTCATCTTTGTTGCCGGAAGGAATGGATGGTGTCCAGAAATTATCATCTCGCAGTATGTAGATGTTATTAATGGCAATGTCTTCGTGGCAAAAGCTTGAAACTTTATCCTTCAAGTCACCGTAGCAGCAAATATTCGTATAATAATAATAATAATAATAATAATAATAATTATAATAATCATGATAATAATTATAATAATAATAACAATAATAATAATAATAATAATAATAATAATAATAATAATAATAATAATAATAACAATAATAATGCGTTTCTGTCTTCGTTTGTACAATTGTATACCCTTCCCCACTCTTAAAAACAAAACATGATCGTCCGATCGCCAGAAATGAAATATAAAAAAAGTGATAAACTCGTGTCTCTGTGTGGAAAAAAAGAAAATTTTACCTATTACAGAAAGTAGTGTTCCAAAATCGAATAAGACGTTATAAATATGATTCTTTCTATGTCGGCGACTAAAAGCGGCATTCGTTTGATTTGTTTAAATTAAGTTAGCACACAACTAATTTAACGATAGGAACAAGATTATTTACGATAAAATGTTTGAAATTGTTACAATAAATAAATTAAAACGTCCCTTTTATTTATTTAAACTATTTACATAACAAGGATTTTACGGCGAGGACAAAAATGAGACAGTAGCTAAACAACCGTAGAATTAGCATGGGTTCCGCCAGTAAATATAAAGGCATTTGATCTTTGAAAACTCAACCACTCGCGTTATTCAAAATAATGTCTTCATTTTCAACGTAATTTTTTATAAAAAATTATTTTCAATTTAATTTTTCAATGTCTTTTTTATGAAAAATAATTTTCAACGTCTTTTTTCTGAAAAATAATTTTCAAAGTTTTTTTTATAAAGATTTATTTTTAACGTAATCTTTAAGATTTGTGGCGTACCGTCATGCCAAGCTAATATGAAAAATAAGACATTGGACATTTACTTCTGGCTAGTTTGAGCGAGAATTCAAATGTATATTGCCAGCGACCACAAGAAAGATATACTACAACGTATCTAACTGGTCAATT
>OY744527.1:88868071-88873071 GCA_963556195.1 Sepiola atlantica | reverse complement strand
CCGACTTCTATTCCAATCAAATTGTTTTAATATTTTGCCAAGTTTGTTCAGGTTATTACATTCTAAGAATGAAACATTTAAAAATATTATTTTTCAACTGATATTTGTATTTAGGAGGGCACGAGTACTCTAGGAATTCATAGGTGGGTAAAGTATTTATAATAAAATGTGAACAGAATAGAAAAAGGTGAGGAAAATCCTTCCCAATTTAATTCGAAAACGAGATTCTAAATTATAAGTAAGTGTAATAATGATCATGTTAAAAGACTTCAGACTTAATAAATCGACCTCGTCATATTTTTCTTACACAATTTACAACTATATAAGTGTCCTCACTATATATTCCTACAATCTTATATCTTCTTCCTTGCTTACTAGTGTACGACTTATTTGTTCTACTTACTAGAATTATGGACTATACGGGCTCAAATTCTAGTATATATTAAATAGCTTGTAACGCCAATACGTCGTTAAAGCAAAATATATTGTTTGGGACTATTAAAATAATTTTCAACGCTATTGACGATGTTTACCCATCAATTTAATTTTTTCGCTTATATTAAAATTCATGTTTTGAAACATGACGTAAACCCATAATATATGACATCACGCCAAAGCTATACTTAGTTTGTTAAGATTATGTTTTACGTTCTATTTATCGGAAAGCTCAGACTAAAAGTTTCGGTTTCGTATTCCGGTCATGGCATCTGATTTATTTGTTGGGAATTATTTTCTATTTTTAAAAGTAGTTTAGATCTCTGATATTTTTGAAATGAGATAAATTCCGTAATGTATTTATTACTTAAACAATAGTGACTGACGAACAGCGGACAAAAAATCTCTATGTATATTACATATTCATCTAAAACAAAGTTCATTGCAACTGAAACGTAAGGGTCTACTCAGATTTGGGGACAAACTTTATAGGTGCATCCTAAGTAGAGAGTTGTGCTGCGAGATATTTTTGTTCACATTTCATTTGAATTTCCGCATGTTGATACAGTCGGGGAAATTATGAGCGGGGGTGGAATTCCAGATGTAAGCAGTTCAAAGAAAAGAAGCTGTTTACGTAAAAAGCTTTCCGACATCTGAGGATTACTACAGAGAAACTGTGGGATTTTGTTTATTGGTCGAGCGTAATTACGTTGAGAAACACACGTGCAGCAAGTTCGTCGGAGCATATTCCATTAAATTGCTTGTAAATCAAGCACAGGTATGCAACATTGCAGCGATGAGACAGGGGCTGGAGCTTGGTGGACAGTGTGGGACTAATTAGAAGCTCTTTTTAATCGTGTCTAAGATGGAAATACTACACCAGACTCGATGTGGCAACACCACTTCATGCATGAGCGAATGGTGGCTATATAGATATAAAAGATACAGGCAGGTGTGAGAAGTTTTCTATCACGGTAGAGGGAGCTTACCTTTTTTTGTCGCTAACTTTGCTATATCTACTATGTATTTGTTCCAATTCATGTTACTTGTATATTTTAAGCTAAAGAGTTTGAATTTTAGACTCTCAGGTAAGATGCTGTTCGCCATGGCGTTCAGTGGATGAAAAAGTTTCTTATACTTTTTAAAGAAACAGAGCTTTGTCTTAATACGATTAAATGTAATAATTCATGTTTGGCCCCATTCTACTACAGACTGAGGTTTCCTCAGGGAATAATGCATGCACTAGTAAGCATAGCAGAAAACAGAAGATTGTAGAAAGATACAGTAAGAGCTCTCATACAATAGTAACGTTTAAAAGAGGAAAGGTGATCGTGTGAAGTGAGTTAGTTTGCAGTCGTTTAAGATTATACACTTTAGCGTCACTTGTTAATTTAAATCCCGTTTCGTTGTCTATTTTATCATAGTTCACCCCAAACAAGGCAGGCCGCCACTGTATACATAAGCGGCTACTGAGAATTAGAGTGTAAATTTTGAAGTTGATCCTAAGTTGGACGTGCAGCGAGATATCTGTTTACATTAGTTTTAAATTTCTGCATGTCGGTACAGTCTGGGAAACAGGTAGCAGAGAAAAGAGTTCCAGAGACCGGCAACACGAGGAAGGAAGCTATTGGAGTAGAAGGCTCTTCGGCATCTAGGGACCTCCACAGTAGACATATAGGACTTAGCTGATTGTCGCGTTGGTCGATTGTATTAACGTCAGGGGGGGCATCGAAGCACAGACTCTTTTTTAGATCTTGTCTTAGAGTGAGAAACTAGTGGATGGTACACCATCCAAAATGTGGCAACAATACTCCATGCATGGGTGGATGGTGGGTTTGTAGATATCTAGGATAATGTCAGGTGTGAAAAGTTTACAAGCACCCTAGAGGGAGCCTACCTTCTTTGCAGCAACCTTGGCAATGACTTCAATGTATTTACTCAAATTCATGTTACCTGTGAATGTTAGGCCGATGAGTTTGAACGTTGGACTCTAAGGTAGGGTGTTATTTTCCATGGCAATCGGTGGTTGAAGAGGTTTCTTGTAGTTTATAAAGGGAAGGAGCCTTGTCTTTGCCAGCAGTAAATGATATCATCTATTTATGACCCCATTCCACTACAGACTAGAGGTCACTTTATAAGGAGTCAGCAATTGCCTCGGATATGTGAGCGTCCGTTTTACCTATATGATAAGAGCAGATCGTTGTGCTATCATCAAATATATCCATTACATTCTCAATGTCATAAGGAAGGTCGTTTATGGAACATTGAGGAGAGTAAGAATTACTATAAAGGTTTGCATGGGGAAATATGCTTCAATGCCTGCTTTGACCCATTGGGTTAACTCATTTGCGCACTAATTAGCACGGATTGAGGAAGTCTTAATCCATATCGCGTCGCTGATGTAATCTCTGATTGAATCAAAAGTAGTCTGCTCGTAGTATCTCGTCATTTAGAGCAACAACTCATCAGCTTTCGGACGAGTCTTTATAGTGATACTAATCATTACCACAATGTGATTAGCGTCCTGAAGCGGACTATGCGCATTCATAAGACAAATACCGGGCAGTGAGTTCCAAAAACAGGTCGAGAAATGAGGCTTGCTGGTCAACACTATCGGGGAGACGGGGCTGGAAAGTGACAGTCTGGTAAATGGAATGTGCTAAGGTTATATTATACGTAGAGATACAAGTTGCGTCAGTTTTGCTTGAGAATCCTAGCCAGTCACGGTGGTGTGCATTAACATCCCCAGAGGCATGTATTTCGGCATTCGAGTAAAGTGAGGGGGATCCATCCATGCTTTCAGAGACAGAGATAAGCAGGTTACAGTCCTAGGTTGAATGTGAAAGGTATAAGAAATATAAGAAACTTACACTAGGTATAAGAAATATAAGAAACTTACACTAGATATAAGAAATATAAGTAACTTACACTATGTTTAAACACATGTAGGCTTGATCATCTGATTCTACCATATGTTCTCTAGTAAGGGGGGGTGTTCCGAACATAAACTCCTAGCCCGTGCATATGTTTGCCTGAGTCTTTTCGGTAGAGTAAGAAAAAATCAGTAACGTCAAAGTGGTGAGAAGAAATTTAGGATTGAAGTTTGTTTCACTTAGTGCTAGGATATCCGAGACATTTATTGGGAGAAAGGTTTTTGCGTCGTTTATGTTAGTTCTAAGTCCCCGAATATTTGTGAATTCTACCCTCAAGGGCAGAGGCGAATATGTTTTTAGTGTGTGTCTGGTTAAAGTTTTATTTTTTTTACTTTGTAATGTTATTTTTGTTTTGGGATAAAATGAGGCGGGCAAAGTGGGTGATTGTTTATTGCCAATAAGCTCACACAACCAGTACATTAGTCGTGACTTGGATCATGGGTGTTGTGCCTTCGGGAAAGCCAACCGGGAATAAATTTGACACCTCATTCCATGCGCGATATGGGACGTGCAGTTACCCACGAGATTATACAACTGTTGATGCAGCAGCTGTTATTAGCGCTACCTAAGAGTTAGAGCTTCTATACTTACTGTCGGAAACAGCAGTCAGATGAACAGGCGTTACTTATTAATGGCACTTACATTTTGCATCATAATTCAATCGACTTGCCTCAATAGAGACGTATATGGAGTAGCAAAGTAGAACGGTCACTTTGGTATTGCAAATAGACTAACAACATAACTCGGTCATTCGCAGAAACTTATAGCCAACCAAGAATGTCCACATCCCTTTTGCTATGTTTACTTTTCAAGTATTTAGATGTCTCGTGTTATTTAAAAAATTGCCGCAACACTAAATTAATTGAAAATGTGTTTTCGCCCCCCTCTCCACGCTTCACATTTTAATATTTATACATTCTTTTACATTTTATCAAGTCAATGTTTTAGAATTTAACGACACGGGAAATAACTGGTGACAGTAATTATTTTAAAAGAACCGACCACCATATTGCGAAACTACGTTTGCCTAGAATCGTTCATGTAATTATGTTTAGAGAGTTTAAATTAATGCCCTCTGTTCATATTTTCGTGGTTGATATTTAATAGGATAGAATTTGTGGAATAATAAGAAACTGAGTATGTATTCGCCTAAACCAAATCTCTAGGTGCTCGACGATAATACAGTCTAGGTAACGAGTTCCTTCACGGTCGTTATTCATATGGTACATTCCTCATTTCCTGTATAAATTTAGTGAAATAAATACACAAATAAATTAGGAATACCAAACATCATTGTAGAATTTCAGATTGTTTCTTACAAAAGGAACACACTCGTTTATCAATATTTCGCCGGTCATATATTCATATGTATCCGGGCTCAATGGGTGACCACACAGGTGAATACTGAAACTACGACATAGGACTAATTCTGCGTAAAAGTAGGTAGACGCTACTAGTAATGTAAACATAGAGGATCATTTTAATGTCCGTATATATATATATATATATATATATATATATATATATATATATATATGTATAGATATATATAAATATATCAAATATATACATGACTAGAACAGAGAATGAGCGCGAATGAAACTACATATTATCAACATCACTATAACTAAG
>OY744527.1:88833071-88863071 GCA_963556195.1 Sepiola atlantica | reverse complement strand
CTAATGCAGGTATATAACTATCATATGCAGTAATGATAACCAGATATACGTAGGTGAAACTCAACGGGAACTAACACATCACATTTCACTCATGCATTACAACACAGTCATTCTTTTAACTTTAAGCAGGCTAGACTCGTTAAATTCATTTTCAATAAATCTCGGCGAAGACTTTTTGAATCACTTATTATAAACTCTAACTCAATTAAACAATGTAATCGCTTCTACAATTCATTTCCTTTAATCAGCAAACTTATTCTATTTGAAGATAACGTGAAATTCGACCCATGCTAGGAATTTTACACTATATTCCCAACATAACTTTACACGTAATATCGATAATAAAATGAATAAATAACAAAACAAAATAAAAGTAAATAAATTAAAACATCCATTTCATTAGCATTTTACAGATTTTAAATTCTAGCAGGTATGTTTTGTTCGGAAAAATAACCAAACTCATTTCTTCAACGTCATATATCACAGCATTTTTTAAAAATTCTAACGACTATTTCTTCAAATTACTCATCTGGAAGAAGTCTTGAAGTACATAATACTTTTAATTTTTTGTTTTTGTTCATTTTCAATATATAATATATAAATGTATACGATATAAATATATACATATATATATATATATATACATATATATATATATGGCATATTAATGTATTACTTCCCCCCCCCCCGTTATATTATTTTCATCCTCTTTCATCCCTTCTACACCATTTCCTTATGCGACCATCATATTTTACCCTAATTCGCCCCTGCTTCGATAACCGCCTATCTGCACTAAATAAGTATGACGCTCTCTTCCCCTCGTCCTAATGGTTTTAATAACTCCGCCCGCTCCCATTTTTCCCAATGCACTTTACACAGTTTACTTACTTTTTCCCACTGTTACTATTTGTTTGAGCTCATATATATATTAATAAGCAGTTTTTTAGGGCTTAATTCCTCTTACTGATACTTTACTTTACAAACGGGGCAAACTTTTAAAAATATTTGTACTTTTGTGTTATTTGCTCACACCAATTATCCCTGAAATAAAGACGAAACGTTGATAAATACATAGATACGATGTTTGATTTCCTTTTTTTATTTTCCATTACGTTGGAATATTATTTCGATTTTTTATCATTTATATATATATATATATATATATATATAAATGATGATAAATAATATGTACTTTGCTTAACAGTTTACTGTAGTTATACAACACCACTAACCACAATATATATATATATATATATATATATATATATATATATATATATATATATATATATACCGGGCGAGCACCTAATAGTATTGCAGTCTCTGAATTTCAGACGTTAAATACTATTTAGATACACTTCTGATAATCGACGATGCCATAGAACTTGCGAAGTGTTAAGCGAAGCCTACTTTATGACGATTGATTATTGTTATGACTATTCGATATGATATCGAGATCCTTGTCCAAGAAGGGCCGTCTTAATTCGGTTCGCTTGAATTCTCATCTCTCTATCAAGTAAGGCATGTTTATATGTTTATATAATCGTATATACAGAAATAACTCCTAAAGTAATTAACCCATCATTATGGAATTGGGAACACATCTTCTAAGCATAATGGGTCTAAATGTTAGCTATATTTCCTTTTAAGCAAAGGAGGAAAAACGGGGTGGGGGTCTTTCGTGAACGTTCAGATGCCTCCAAATTATATAAAATTTTAACGATAGGCATTAGACTAATTCGTCAAATTTCAGCTTCTAGTATTTTAAAGGGGTTTCGAGGGCATAATATGGGCACAACTTCCTATTAAACATTTTAATACATCAGATTTGTATTAAATGTAATCCATAGTCCTTAGACACCAATGAAGCAGTATGACCTAAATTGCAATTACTTGTTAAGACCCTTTAAGCTTAAGCCTTAAATTTTGAATATATCTTAAATCCCAAATCATGTAATAGATTTTGATTATAATTAAAATGAAGAGTCTTAACATAGTGTTTAGCATACTTGGATTTGAATCGACACAAGGGGGGGGGGGCGTAAAATGGTGCTTACACTGTTCTGGCAATTAAGTTTAGCCGTGCTGAGATAAATATTCTTCTAGTTTCTCTCTCATTATATATATATATATATATATATATATATGCATACATCCATACAAGTAGGCAGGGGCAAATAACCACAGATGCTTAATGAATACACATTATTTTATACGGACGAATAGTATATAATAAATTAAGACAATGTGCTCTGATAATACATTTGATGGTAACATTTTCTGAAAATAAAATACTTTCAAGAAAATATCATCCCAATATTTACCATTGTATATAGAATAATACGAAATGAATAGATCTGGTTTTAATGCTCTTTAAACCAAAATAGTCCATAGAACCGAATCAATAATTCTTTAATTATTTCTTGGAGAAATCTAGCGGCTGAATTGAAATAATTGCTATTTAAACGTTGGGTTAAAATGGAAAATTTAAACTTTGAATATTATGACCTTTTACTTCGGCAGAATAATTCACGTTTCTAATATCAGAAAAGAAGGGGAAATTAGATTAATCGTCATGGTTTCGCCAGGAAAGCGAAGAGAGCCATCGACAGGAGTCAGGGTTCCGGAATGTTAAACAAATTCACTCTTGTGCAAATTCCAATTACGTTTGTTTGTTTGTTTTTAACTCGAAAAGACATAATTATTATCCAACTGTTCGACCACTGTTTAGAACTCATGTCTTGAATGTGTACCCTTGTTAAACGAATGCAGAGATAGAACAATTTTCCTATTTGGACTGCATACACATATTTCCTACTTTCTTAATTTGGTCTTGAAGCGTTTAGTTATATGCCATAACTCTATTCTTCAAATATTGCTAAACTACATTTGCCTAGGATCTTTCATGTAATTATGTTTAGAAAGTTTAAATTCATGCCCTCTGTTCATATTACCGTGGTTAATATTTAATAGGATAGAATTTGTGGAATAATAACACACTGTGTATGTATTTGACTTAATCAAGTCTCTAGGGGCTCGACGATAATACAGTCTAGGTAACACGTTCCTTTACGGTATTTATTCATATAGTACATTCCTCATTTCCTGTATAAATTTAGTGAGAGTAATAGATAAAATAAATTAGGAATAGCAAACATCATTGTAGAATTTAAGATTGTCTTTTACAAAAGGAGCATACTCGTTTATTTGCAAAAAAGTATAATATTGTTATATCCCTTTTGCAGTGATCATCTCTGCGTTTTTCTGGTATATCTTTGTCATTATATATATATATATATATATATATATATGGGTGTCAGCTTAGGATGAACAAATGAACATGGGAAATTTTAATTCACCTTCATTTAAGTAGCTGTTCTAAGACCCGAAACCATGTATGCCATAGCTACTGCACACGACATATTAAACTCTCGCCCGTTCAATTGCTTTCTATTATAACACATTATTTTTGCTTGATGAATCAGAACAATTAGTATTAGTATTATGTGCCTTTGTCGCATAGTAATGCTAGTAAGAATGTGTTTAGCAAATCATGACAATTTCGTGTTAAAGTACGCTACTCTCCCCAAATGAATAGGCAATGCATGAGAGATTAATATTATGAAAACAGAACATATACTAGACTACTCCCAAAAGAATGTTGTGGTGGGCTCATGGCATCAGAACAGATACTGCACTACTTCTCCAAAAAGGAGATAATGCATGAGAAGACGGTGTAATGACGAATGAACATATACAAAACTACTCCCAAAGAAAGAGAGTATATACTATGCAACCATGAGTGACGCCCCTAAAGGAGCGTTATACACAACACACGCAAATATAAAACTAGACACTATCCACGAGTGTCTAAGGTCTCTGTGTTCAGGGGTTCGTAAGAAAACCCTGTCATGAGGATACTTCCTCTTACAAGTAAACCCTGAACAAATATTCAAACTTAAATTATTTGAAGCCTAAATAATGGTGCACCTTCTCCAAGTGATATTGCCTCTAGTTACAACACTAAGTAGAATACTCCTCTAGACTAGATGGATTCTTTTCTTGAAATCCAGTAATATCAAGAGATCACAAGAACTATATACTATAACATAAGTAACTGGACAATTGGGAAGAGTAAAATTAATGCTGATAACGTCTTTACTAACTCAACGTTTGAGAGGTAAAAGAGAACTTTAACGGAATATCCGAATAATCAATGTATCGCATATAGAGATCAAGTGTTAGCCCAAATAAGAGACCCATTGATTTCTGAGAACTTCAACTGAAGGAAAATCAAATATATATATATATATATATATATATATATATATATATATGTATGCACATATAGATATAAAGCAAACTATTCTTTTATTTCATAAAGTTTTCTTCGTTTAGTTCGAAGAGAGAGAGAGAATGATAGCAGAGGGAGGGGGATATTTGTACTATATAATTATATATTGGTGACCCATGTTTATCTTTCTCTAAAAAACCTGCATTTCTCCCATTCAACTTACAGATTCTCTCATCGTCTAAGGTTATTAGTTCCGATGAATCATACGTACAAAAATAACGGAACCAATAGGAAATAAAGATGTAAAATACATCTAGCCGGTTCCTTATTGTCCAATGTTGATTTCAAGCAGTTTCGCATGTGTGTTCAACAAGCAAGTCCACCTAACAATCCGTTAAGCTTACAAAGAGAGTGAAAAATACAGATTCTTTTTGCTTGTATTATTTCTAATGCCAAAACAGATTTTGTACATTGTCGTGTCTTTCTGGCACTGACAGCTAAGAATAAACCAACATAAAATATTAAAAAAAAACCCCAAAACACAGACAAACAAGCCGGGAACCTGTATTTTCGGACATGGATATTGACTTTTCTCTGAGCTTCACATTATTTTTGTTTTCATAATGTTTACACTATGCAAACGTTTCTAGAGGTAGTTTGTATATACAATATCAGTATTAGCTTTATCTGTCCTCTTACTGTCTATGTTATATAAGAATTCATGACGATAGAAGGCACATTGCAGGAGGGGGGAATTGCCTATGGCAATTGACGTTTTATTGCTTTTGTATATTCCTCTGTTCTTCATGTATATACGGCTGGGTTCAAGAGCAGTTCTATAATAAGCAGATATCGGCTTCCATACTTTAAACCAGAAGCAGTCGATGACGATGTTATAAAAGATGTCAACGCGGCCACCATTTTCTAATTACTTTTATTCACCACAAACAACGTATATTGCTACCGAGACGTAAGAGCCTACTGTGATTAGCGACCAGATTTATAAGAGGGGATTTCTGCGGCAAGCTATTTGTTCAAATTACATTTGAATTTCCGCATGTTGATACAGTGGGGGAAATAGGAAGCAAGGGGGATATTTCAAAAGCAAGCTCTCCGAGAAAAAAAAAGGTATTAGAGTAAAACGGTCTCTGGAATCTGGGGAAGTCTACTACAGTGAAGGAGGATATTGTGATGCTAGTCGGGTTTGTCGGGCTTATTTACGTTGAAGGTGTACGTGTGCAGTAAGTCTATGGTTAATAAAGCCTTTCTTGCAAGCTCAAGTAAACTTGACGCCCATTTTAATTACTAGACTTTTCTCCTCAAAATTGCAGCACAAAATATTTTTTATAGCTTCCAACTTACTATCTTAGGTTTTTAAGACGTTATATTAGAAATACTTGCTAAACGTGTGGCGTTCAAAAACGACTAATATTTCAAGCATCAAAACCATAAAAAGAAAACTAGTACTTGTAAGAAATAGGTATCCAGCGGATTTCAGTATTTTCCCAGTCAGTCCTGAGTATCTATTGAAAATAGTGTGTTAGTCTGAAGTAGTTTCCAATTTGAAAGCCGTGAACAAAAATGTAAAAATAAAAGGACCCTAAGCGTGCAGAGGTTAATGTTAAAATATATTTTATCCCCCCCCCCCCCAATATAAAGTTGAAGAAACTTCATAAAAAATGCCAGAAAAGAATGTGGGTTTCAAATCGTAAACTGTCATTTTCGAGACCGATTTAGGATCATCTCTTAATACCAATATCATTACAAGTACGGGACAACTCGTTAATAAAACATTAATTCATTGGAAATAATCATTCGGTCATCATCCGGGCAACTAATGTGTTACGCCATTCTCCCTAATCTTTGTTAACGCTTTAATTCAAACAAAATTGTAACATCCAATTATATTAGGTATAAAAAGAGATCAATTTCAAATTAGAAGAATTGAATTTTAAATATGTTTAATTTATTTCGGCTTTCATGATTTAAGAATGAGCGTTTATAATTTGAACATGATATTTTTTCTTAATTTGAACTTCAACTTATTTAATTTGTATGTTTTGATATTTTTCATATGAAAACTTTAATCAAAGTTTATATTTTTTAAATTGAAATGTAGTTTTTTTTTATTGGTACTTGATATATTTTGAATTTGAAGTTAGGATGTTTTAATGTCAGAATAAAATGGTGTGAAAAATCGTGACGACATCTGATGAAAGTGGTCGTGTTTGAAAATCTATGCAAGGAAAGTTAAAAGCTACAGGAAAAACGAGACATTACTAACAACCGCAGACCGTGTGCCGCTTAAAAGCGACACTCTTTTCCTTAAGCTCTCTCCGATGTGTTATTTTCAATCAGTTCAAAACATGTTTTTCTTTGTAACAACTATGGGCAGTGTTAAATCCATATGCGACTGTAAGAATGTTTCTGATTTTGCCTGTATTTATTTCTTTGTTGATTTTGTTAGTCATCTTGAAGACGCTTTTGTTGTTTCAACAAACGGAGATAAACTTGTGCGTAAAAGTAATAAAGAGTGTTTTTTATTTCGGAGTAATAAATACGTCTCTTTGCTTGTGTTTCAAAACTCAGGAAATCGTTAGTTGAGCTGCTACGGAAGAAGGAAGAGGAGAAGGAGAATGATGATGATGATGATGATGATGATGATGATTTTTTTCTAGCAGTGTTGGTATGACATATCCCGTCTGGAATCACTAACCTTTTTTTATATACTAATAGATCATAGCTAATCAAGGCCCGGGGCTTACTCGAGGATAACAGTTAAAGATATTGTCAGTTTAATGATGAACGCCACCACGAGAGGATTGGAAACAAACGTGGAATTGACGGAAAATTACTCAAGAGAAATTTATTATTGAAGCGGGCGGTCAACATTTTTACATTAGACTTGAACACGAACATTTTATAGTGTGTTGGGAAGCAGCCTTGTAGTATGTAGTCCCTAAGGTTGGATATTCTAAGAAACCCGGCAGAATATATAGAAACCATAAATAGAAAAGTGGACAGACCGCATTTCGTTTCTTTTAATAACATAAATTATGTAAGAGGGAAGCAGAGATGCTATTTTTTAACTTTTATACAGTAAGTGAATATTTCGCATTTACCCATTTAGAAGACAGAAAAAATACTTAATGAATATTTGAGTAGAAAAATCTATTTTCTTTTTGTACTTTAGAAAGATGTGGGTAAAATTGTTGGATAATCGCCCTGTGAGGCCGGACACGTGTTGAGTGGATGTATGTGTCGTGGATCGTTTGGTTTGGCTTGCGCGATTTATTGCGGGTGGACCCGTACAATCAAGTGCAACATAAAGCTTGTTCTAACAGTCCGAACTCACAAGCGTTTACAGGATCACCACGTTTGACGAGACCTTAGGCCAAGGTTCAAAATACACCAGCGCATAAGGGTTCTGTAACGTCACGGGTTCTTGTGTGGAAAACTAAGTTTTGCCAGTCTGGTTTTTGGAAGCAAGCTGAACAGACGTATCCTTCATGTAGTCCGCAAATGAAAAGGGGAATTTATTTCCATAGAAGACTTCAGGCGTGATGAAATTCCCTCCTCCTCCTCGAATGGCTAAGGACTAAATGGACCATAGATTGCTAGGAATTAACTACGATAAAAGTGGTAAACTGATCTTTCTCTTCGTTAGTAAAAATTTCTAAGAGCGACAGAAAATTGACGCCTAAATAAAAGTAATCAAGTTTAAAAGAGAGAGTATGCCTTATATTTCGCTGTGTATGAGAATCTTTGTTACAGCCCAATACAACGATGATGATACTGGTGACGCGCAGTATGCGAGTATGGGGGCGGCGGACGACGGACATGTTCCAGCAGCAGTATAGCAGTACACACCGTTGCAGCGAGGATCGACAACAACAACAACATAACAACAATTATAATGACACTAGACGGTTGGTTTGCGCGTGTGAGTGTTGACTGTATTAACTGGGTGAGAATATCGAACACCCGAAGTTTAACGTAAACGTTACAAAAATAAGTTAATCACTTTATTGTTTGAGTTGGTTGGGCCAAAGTTTTTCAGTTGCAAGTCTGTTTTTCAGTAAATGAGTACCATTTGTAAGCTCTAAAAATAAATCTCGGTTAATTGTTATTACACAATATCGAGACATCCTGATTCCTGATATATAATTGTATCACAGTCTATAGTTTTATTCGAATGTACGGCTGGCTTGGCAGCCCGAGAGCAGACTCAAGGCGGTTCCACGAATAATGGCGATAGAGAGGCGCTCATAAAGCCAAAGACAATTCGCGATTGTCTCCGGTGTATCGTGTCATGAATACCAAGGCTGCCGAAGAAGTCGCGTGCGGCAGAGCCAATCACTCCACAACGATCGGTTGAAATACAAATCTGTCGAGGAGATTGGCATATTTTGACCGCTTGCGGCTCTCTGCTGACGTTGCTGCATGCCCAGGGTTTGTTGCCGATTCTATCACTGACGAGGGCGCAAAAGTGTCGACACAAGTCACATCCCATATCAGTGACTTACCGTTTGGAAAGGGAAACACCGTCAGACCATGTGGTCGCTTGCCATCCCCTCCGTCAAAGCCAACCGGTTCGAGGATCGACGAGAATCCAGCGATGTCTAGTGCTCATCGAACGACATCATTGAGAGCGATGTGCCTCGGAAATCTGCCGGCGCTCCTTCTTCATGAAAGGATATGGAGTCCGTATTTATCAACCGGCTGGCTACAACGGCACTTTTGACTGCTGCAAACTTTTGAACCTGTGCGCAGAGCTACAGAGAATCACAGGCAACTGTCATTAACCAGGTTACTAACAGCCGATGATGGGAAGGCTGTTAGTCATGCATCGCTGTATGGCGAACTTGCAGCTTAAAGGCAAGCCAGGCGGTGTTGGTCGCAACATTATTTTAGGGATTCGACACTGGTCTTGATCCTGATTGTATCCCAGCTCTTCTGTCTTTCTATCTGCTCCGGGACGATTAGACCAGCCCCCCCCCCCCAGTCGGTTGAAAGGTCATGGATCAGTTGTTCGATAGGAGATTCGAATGCTTCATGTAGAATACTCTTAACAAGATCCTGACTTGCGCAGATGTAGGAGGCTTAAGCAGGCATTGCAACGTCGGTCGTTAATCTAAGACCAAGCCCACTAAAGGAGATAAGAAGAGTGGCCTGGCGCCAGCCTACATCATCAACATTGATGTTGCAGATGGCCGTTGCTGAGTCCCGAATTACTCAATCCAGCCTGCTCAGGCCGACCGAGAACTGATAACATGGCGTACTACGTAGACAGAATGAAAAATTTGGAATACAGAAGCAGTTGCGCAAGAGAAAAAGTTCCGGATCCTTATCAATGAGTAAGAGCCGGGATGACACGTTAGACAAGTTGGCAATTTCTTTTATCGATGTAAGCTTAGATCGCTGGTTTGAATCTTGAGGATCCGAGGATCATGAGATCGTCTGAATTGGTGATGTTAACCCTATCTAAGACTTTGCTGATTTCCGGGACGGCCACCAAGAATGATTCTGCGGAACAGTCGATATTGACGATCTCAGACTTGGCAGGGTTTACCGCAAGCCCGATTGCAGCAAGAGCTGGGATGGTTCTGGAGATGTTCTCAACAATAGTTGCCCAACTGTCTCCAAATGTTGAATCATCGAGATACCAGATGTTAAAAAGTGTAGTCACTGAACGGACGATATAGTTGACTCCCAGGGCAAAAAGAAGGGACCCCATTGGATCACCCTGCTGTATACCACACTGTGATTCAAGGGTGTGTTCGGCTATAATCAGGGTGCTGGAACTGGCGTAGGCAGTGTGAGCCAAAGGATAAAGCACATGAGCTCGATGGAGACTGGTTTCTAGGAGATGGTCTCGCCGGATGGAGTTGAAAGCGTACGTCACATCCAACTTGACCAGCAAACGGTTCTGCTGCCATTGTTTTTGGTCCTGAATGAACGCTCTAACAGCATGTACTGCAGCTTCGCCTCGACGATGGACTCCGACACCGAATTTGATGGGGGGCAGCTCGGGGGCTTGTGTGCTGATCACTGGGTGGGTTGCCACTTTGGAGGCGAGACGACGAGGAGTGTTTCGAACGGCAATAGGTCGTAATCCGCCGCCTTTTTTCTCTTAACCACGTAAGATATGCTGAATATTGAAGCTCCCTCGCACTTGGAGGCATATCACCGGAGATTTTTTTTTTCACAAAGTCTAGGAAATAAGTTTTATTCATAGAACTTCTGTTAGGCTTTTAATACATAGAGCGGGAAAGGACAGTACTTTGCGATACTTGCATTTAGGCTGTTAATATTTTACCAGTGAGGAGGCAGGGATTAAGGCTAAGTCGAACATCAACCACGAAAATAACGAGACTGTAAAGAGAGGCTAGCAACATCTGTTATGTTTGAAAGGCCGGTAAGGAAGAAAAGAGATAGCCTCACCTCACTAGATTGCAAAGTCGACGTTGTACTAAACTGAGATATTGCTACTGAGTGTAACGCTGTGACAGGATCGGAAACTGTTGTTAGTATGTTCGTAGCTGTCGAGGATCACCATGTTACCTAACGGTGACGGTGTGTTGCTAAGCTCAGAAGTGAGAAAGTGTCAAACTTACGGGTTTATTGTACTGGTTAATCAAATGGTGATGATTAGGGTCTTAATGCAACCAGATTTGTTTATGGAAAGGTAAACACACGATGAGAGTTGGGCCGATGTCTATTTTTGTCACATGCACCGAAGAGCCATATTCCGGTATTGTTATAACGAATGCCGATAGCTTATATATATATATATATATATATATATATATATATATATATATATATATATATATATATCATCCGCATACAGACTGTTTTTCTTTATCACAGCTATTCAGTACACTTGCTTAGTATTATCGCTTGCTTACTAATATTATCCGCGCAAACAATAGCCGCTTTATACTGCGTACTGTTGGAAATAAAATGTCCAATATTAAAAACTTATGAAAGTACTTATGTAAGTTTACTTACGGTTAATCTTATCAATTCTCTTTTAAAATGTATTGTCATCTGCTATAAAAAAAACAGTAAATTTTGTTGATTTGAACTGTTTTTATATTGCTATCTTTGATTTTCTCGAAATTAAAAAGAAAACACAATTTTCTGCTAATACGAATCTTAGTTATTTCGATCTTGTACTTTGTTATTTTGTTTCATAAAGAATGAAAAAGAATTGAAACGACAAACCAGACGTTAATCACTTTATTTGATTTTGGAAGCTGAAAAATATGGACACAATGACTAGTCACAAAAGTATTTGTAAAAGTAACACATTAGCCATAACAACACTTGAACCATCAGTCAGTGATGCTAACTATTACGCCATTTCCAGTTTCAGCATCTCTCATAAACAACGCGCATTCAAACGAACAGTCTTTTCAATAAAATACTGGATTTTATCGAGGAAAGAGAGCAAGCCGATTCTGTTCACTTCCGTTTCTTCACGCTCTTAGCCGACCCACCTGAATGTTGATTTCCTATTTATCCTACTATTCGGGTAAATTAAAATCTATCACGCTTTCCAACGGTCATTTCACTTGTTATGTATGTCGAAGGCTAGCACTCTATTTCCGAATAGGGACATTGTGTTGTCTCAACACGAACGACTTCACTTCGTTGGCTGAATATCTTTAAACCTGTTTTTTTCCCTTTATGTCTTGGTTGGTCAAGAGTGAATAATTAGTAACGGTTTGGCATTGTTCGTCTGTACCCGGCTTCAGTGGTCTTCATAACTGAGAAGAATAGCTCGAACATTCTAAGCCATCCAGATAGCGTGATTGTGTCCGTATTAGTGTACGACAATCGGTTTTTTGAGACGGACATCTTCCATTAAGAGGCAGCTTACGCTGGTTCTGTTTTGATTGTGAGAATGTAACTTAGGTGCAATAATAAAAGGGCTTTCTTGTGTGTATTTGCATGTGTGTCATAAGTTAGTATCTTATGGCTGTGTTCTTCTTTTGGGAACACCATTTCCTTCATCTTAGAAAATTAGAAATGGTAACATTACACGTGAGGTATCGCGTAGCAAATATTTCCTTCTTTTCCGGGAGGAACAGATTTTTGAGAGATTTCTTTCAAACTGATTCAATAAATTAACGACTTGCGAATGCGAGGATTTGAGGAATATGCGTAAGATATCTACAAAAAGAGCGTTTACTAATGTCATTGAGTGATAGGCGTATTTAAGCCGTAGGGATATTGATTCACATCATACTCGGATCATCATTGGGTTAGCATGAGGACTGTTATGTACAATTATAACGAACAAAAGCTATCCACTGCATTGCACTTGTGACCCGTTTAAATATAGGATAGAAAACTCATCAGGTCAGGATATATATATATATATATATATATATATATATTACTATTTCATGTATCCACAGAAGATTTCATAAGGAGATATAATTTTTTATGTATCAATTTTCAGTATTTACTTCAACAGTGCTCGATACGTAAGTAGAGCTAGGTAGTAAGCTATGAAAATATATTTATGGCAATTAACCTACACAGAGGCTCAAGCGTTTCATCCCCGGGGGAATTTTAGCCTGAAGATTCCCCCCGAGGATGAAACCAGGGAGCCTCTGTGTAGCTTAATTGCCATGAATATATTATCATAGCTTATTATATATATATATATATATATATATATATATATATATATATATATATATATATATATATATATATATATATATATGGATAGTATTTACATAGCAACGCGCGTGTAGATATATTGTTGGTCGAAATATATTTTAGGAAATATTATATTGGAATCTACTTATGTTTACATTTTTTGTCTTGAGAGTTAGAAATAACATTTTTAATAGAAGGTCAAGTAATAATAAAAATGTTAGTGCGCTCTTGTAACTGATGGAAAAAACTACGTAGATACAGCCAGCTATAAAACGACAAATATATGTAATGAATGAAAACAAATTTGGATTATTTACAAACAAATCAAATGATTTTAAATCTAAATAAATACCCATAAAATAAGTATTGTTATGTGTCAACCATGTTATAAGTAATTCTCCATTAAGATATATTTTCTTTTATGTAACGATGACAATCCTTTAAAATTATGAATTATTTCTTTACATTCTTATATATTTAAATTATTTTATGCCATTTATGCCCCCAGATAAAATCAAAGGAATATGTAAACGGTGTCCTTGGATTACTTAAAAGATACTCTTTATTGACACGTATTTGAATGGTTTACTGTTGAGATATAGCTTTTTATGAAAAAATAAAACGTGAGCATGAATGTGCATGAAAAAAATGTATCTATAGATACATATCTACATTATATATATATATATATATATATATATATATATATATATACACGATGCCGTATACGTGGGAAGTACAGTGCAAAGGTTTGAATCCAGAATACAAACAACACACCCCCCTGCCATACGCCAGGGCCGACTAAATAATTTAAATATTTTAGTTAATACATACGGGTCTGCTATTGCTAACCATCTCATAAATAGCGCCGAATGTGCGTCGACGTACACTAGTGACTGGTTTTCAGTCATAAGTAGATCGCATTCTCTATTCCACCTCAAAGTCCTGGAAGCCATATATATCAAGTCAATCAAAACCTCCCTTTGTAAACAAAAGGAATGGCTTTTAGGACTTAATGTGATCAACTTATGACTCTCCTCCCCATATTTTTTTTTCTCCTAAACTTGTCACTAGTTTTCATTACACTTTTTTTAGGTTTTAGTCGCATTTAATCACTTCCACGTTTTACTATGATGAGTGTGGACGAAAACCGGTTCAGTACATTAATTAATTTCTTTTTAATCGTTTTCTTTCGTTTTTATATTTGTTTAATCTTATTCTATCCTCCCAAAAATGTCCCAAACGTCCGTATTCCTCGCCGTTATTAAATTTTGTACCACGAAAAATTTATTTAAATATATATATATATATATATATATATATATATATATATATATATATATAGATAGATACATATGAATTTCCCAACGAATGTTCAGTCGAAATATCTTGGATTTAGTAAGTTTCTATGGGAATTACAACTGCATTTTACTTCTTTTTTTTGTTAAAATGACTCAAAGCTTCTTTAGACTATATATATATATATATATATATATATATATATATATATATATATATATATATATATGTATATATAAATAATACAGAAAAATGTTATACATTTTAACATGGGATTACTTTATATATATATATATATATATATATATATATATATAAAGATACATATATATATAAAGATACATATATATAAAGATACATATATATATATATATGTGTATATAAAGATACATATATATATATATATGTATATAGAGATACATATATATATATATGTATATAAAGATACATATATATATATATGTATATAAAGATACATATATATATATATGTATATAAAGATACATATATATATGTATATTAAGATACATATATATATATGTATATAAAGATGCATATATATATATATATGTATATAAAAATACATACATATATATATATATATAAAGATACATACATATATATATGTATATAAAGATACATATATATATATAAACATACATATATATGTATATAAAGATACATATATATATATATAAACATACATATATACATCAATAAAGACACATATATATATATATAAAGATACATATATACATCAATAAAGATACATATATATATATAAAGATACATATATATAAAGATACATATATATATATAAAGTACATATATATATATAAAGATACATATATACATATATATATATTTATATATATATATATATATATAAAGATACATATATATATAAAGATACATATATATATATATATAAAGATACATATATACATATATATAAAGATACATATATATATATATAAATACAGATACATATATATATAAATACAGATTCATATATATATAAATACAGATTCATATATATATATATTCATATATATACATATATATATATTAAGATACATATATATATATATATATATATATTAAGATACACATATATATATATATTTATATTAAGATACATATATATATATATTAAGATACATATATATATATATTAAGATACATATAAATATATATTAAGATACATATATATATATATTTATTAAGATACATATATATATATATATATATAGATACATATATATATATATTTATTAAGATACATATATATATATATATATATATATATATAGATACATATACATATATCAAGATACATATATATATATATTAAGATACATATATATATATATTAAGATACATATATATATATATTACGATACATATATATATATATATTACGATACATATATATATATATTAAGATATATATATATATATATATTACGATACATATATATATATATATTACGATACATATATATATATATATATTAAGATATATATATATATATATATATATATATATATATATTAAGATACATATATATATATATATTACGATACATATATATATATATTAAGATATATATATATATATATTAAGATACATATATATATATATATTAAGATACATATATATACATTAAGATACATATATGTATATATATATATTAAGATACATATATATATATTAAGATACATATATATATATATATATTAAGATACATATATATATATATTAAGATACATATATATATATATATATTAAGATACATATATATATATATTAAGATACATATATATATATATATATTAAGATACATATATATATATATATTAAGATAATATATATATATATATTAAGATAATATATATATATATTAAGATACATATATATATATATATATAAAGATACATATTTATATATATATATATAAAGATACATATTTATATATATATATATATTAAAATACATATATATATTAAGATACATATATATATATCAAGATATATATATATATATTAAGATACATATATATATATTAAGATACATATATAAATATATATATATATATTAAGATACATATATATATATATATATATATTAAGATACATATGTATATATATATTAAGTTACATATATATATATATATTAAGATACATATATATATATATATATATATTAAGATACATATGTATATATATTAAGATACATATGTATATATATATTAAGATACATATATATATATATTAAGATACATATATATATATATTAAGATATATATATACATATATATTTATATATTAAGATACATTTATATATATATATATATATATTAAGATACATTTATATATATATATATATTTAGATACATATATATATATTAAGATACATATATATATATATTAAGATACATATATATATATATATATTAAGATACATATATATATATATATTAAGATACATATATATATATATATTAAGATACATATATATATATATATTTAGATACATATATATATATATATTTAGATACATATATATATATATATATATATATATATATTAAGATACATTTATATATATATATATATATATATATATTAAGATACATTATATATATATATATATTAAGATACATTTATATATATATATATATATATATATTAAGATACATTTATATATATATATATATATTTAGATACATATATATATATATTAAAATACATACATATATATATATATTAAGATAAATATATATATATATATATTAAGATACATATATATATATATTAAGATACATATATATATATATATATATATTAAGATACATATATATATATATATATATATAGATAAATATATATATATACATATTAAGATACATATATATATATATATTATAATATTTATATATATATATTAAGATACATATATATATATATATATTAAGATATATATATATATATATATTAAGATATATATATATATATATATATATAGATACATATATATATATTAAGATACATACATATACATATATATTAAGATACATATATATATATATATATATATTATAATATATATATATATATATATATTAAGATACTTATATATATATATATATATATATTTATATATATTAAGATACATATATATATATATAATTAGATATTGTTCGTTCTTTTTTTTAAGCATTGAATGAAAATGTAATAAATAACGTTAAAAACCCTTTTAACAATGCGTGAAATTTTTCTTTCTTTTTTTTCTTTTTTTCCAATTAATTTCGAAGGATACAACCTTCATCATCAGAGATGTATTTTTTTTTATAAAATAAACAAACTTTACTTTTGTTTATAAGTAGAAAAGAAATAAATCTTTCACGCATTGTTAAAAGGGCGTTTTACGTCATTTATTACATATATATATATATTATATACATATATATAAATATATATATATAAAGATACATATATATATATATATATACAAAGATACATACATATATGCATATGTATATAAGGATACATATATATATACATATATATCAGGATACATATATATATATACATATAAAGATACATATATATATGTATATATAAAGATACATATATACTTAAATATATAAAGATATATATACATATATATATATATATATATATAGATACATATATATACATATATATAAAAATACATATATATATATAAAGATACATATATATATATACATATATATATAAAGATACATATATATATACATATATAAAGATACATATATATATATATATAAAAATACACATATATATATAAAGATATATATAAATAAAGATACATATATATATATATGAAGATACATATATATATAAAGATACATATATATATATAAAGATACATATATATATATATAAAGATACCTATATATATAAAAAGATACATACATATATAAAAATATACATATATATATATATATAAAGATACATATATATATATGAAGATACATACATATATATAAAGATACAAATATACATATATAAAGATACATACATATATATATAAAGATACATACATATATATATAAAGATACATATATATAAAGATACATATATATGAAAATATATATATATAAATACATATATAAAGATATATATATATATATAAAGATACATATATATATATATAAAGATAGTTATATATATATATATATAAAGATACATATATATATATATAAAGATACATATATATATAAAGATACATATATATATATAAAGATACATATATATATATATAAAGATACATATATATACATATACATATATAAAGATACATATATATACATATATAAAGATACATATATAAAGATACATATATATATATAAATATACATATATATATATAAAGATACATATATATAATATAAAGATACATTATATATATAGATATATATATACAGATACATTATGTATATATAAGGTACATATATATATACATATATAAAGATACATATATATATATAAAGATACATATATATATATAAAGATACATATATATATATATAAAGATACATATACATATATATAAAGAGACATATGTATATATAAAGATACATATACATATATATAAAGAGACATATGTATATATAAAGATACATATACATATATATAAAGAGACATATGTATATATAAAGATACATATATATATTTATAAAGTTAACTATATATATATATAAAGATACATATATATATATATAAAGATACATATATATATTAAGATACATATATATATATATAAAGATACATATATATATTAAGATACATATATATATATATATAAAGATACATATATATATATAAAGATACATATATATATAAAGATACATATATATATAAAGATACATATATATAAAGATACATATATATATAAAGATACCTATATATATATATATAAAGATACATATATATATATGAAGATACATACATATATTAAGATACAAATATACATATATATAAAGATACAAATATACATATATATAAAGATACAAATATACATATATATAAAGATACAAATATACATATATATATAAAGATACAAATATACATATATATATAAAGATACATACATATATATAAAGATATATATATATAAAGATACATATATATATAAAGATACATATATATAAAGATATATATATAAAGATACATATATATTAATATATATATATATATATAAATACATATATATATATAAAGATATATATATATATAAAGATACATATATATAAAGATATATATATATATAAAGATATATATATAAAGATATATATATATATAAAGATACATATATAAAGATATATATATAAAGATATATATATAAAGATACATATATATAAAGATATATATATATAAAGATACATATATATAAAGATATATATATATATAAAGATACATATATATATATAAATATATATATATAAAGATACATATATATATATAAATATATATATATAAAGATATATATATATATATAAAGATACATATATATATATAAAGACATATATATATATATACAAAGACATATATATATATATATACAAGGTTATTCATGAGTCACTTCACTTAGCTATTTAAAATAATTACCATATGAAGCACACACATACTATGAACTTATATATATATATATAATATATCTCTCTGTATATATATAAGATATACATATATATATATATATATATATATATATATATATATATATACATATATATATATATATATATATATATATATATACACTTACATATATATACAAAGCATACATACATAGAGGTGATAAACTAAACCGGAATAGTCTATTTTAGATCGAGCCAGACTTAAATGTGTCATATCATCTTTAAAACTAGTCAGCGTGAACACAGATCCCACTTTATAATTCTATAATTATCTTGATGCCATCTGGCTGTCATTCATTGTACGATATCTCTCTATGTGTGTGCGTGTATTTATATTTTTAAATTATACATACGTAGGCATTTTTAAGGTAGTAAAGTTTGATACATATTTCACAGAGGCTATCGCCCAACTTTTCTATTTAAGTGTTTAAACCGTTCGAATCAATCAATAAGAATATCAGACATTTTTGTATACAACTTTGATCTCAAGGTTAATTATGCATGAACTTAAACAATTTATCAAAACACTGAACAGAAGGATAATTTCATATATGTGAAAGACTAAACAATATATAAGGATGGATAAATATATATGCTCGCGGTGTATGGGTTCAGCTCTCTTTTAGACGAACTTATGCATTCAACTTAGCGTAATGCAATAACCTTCCGTAAAATGATTTGGGTCATCAATATCGTAAAAAACAAAGGAAACCCTTCATTTCAGCAACATAATTCCACGTGTTAGTGAACTGATATGGTAAGACACATGGTTTGAAGTGGCTTTCGATTCTCGGAATGTATGTGTTTCCGATGTCTAACCATACTGATGAGTAGTGAAACCACGAAACAGCTGTATGTGAATTATATGTGTGTGTGTGTGTGTAAATGCACTTCTACGCTGATAATATATTTTAACTGATTTTTCCTTCCTTTTTTCGTATTTATCTTTTCTGTCTAGAAATTGCTTTGGAGTCGTGATCAGTCACATTTACAGACGCAACACTGAAGATTATATGAATTCAAATGTTTGTCTGTGACTTTAAAAATATATATCTTGATAAGGCAATTACTGAGAACTATCATGAACATTAAGAAGAAGCACTTCGTGTGGCTTTGTTTATTCTCATCCGAATAACACCACCATTTATATTGAACCACAGTGACATTACTAACACAATATTATTAAATATCAAACAATATTTCATATGAGCTCTACCATGCACTCGCCCTCGCACTCTTTCCTTCTATCTCTTTTTTTGTTCATATGTATGCGATATAGTAAAAGTTATGTGCATATAAATAGGTTGTTCGAGGTAATCTTTAATATTCTTTTATTCATGACCATTTCAAGTATTTAATAGCGATAATGGGCCACACATAGCTGTTTATATCTGTTATTAGTGAGCTGTAAAGCTGGAGACTATACACGAGTGGAAAACACCATAAACACTTGGAAGAAAGTGACCTGCACCATGATGATTCGCGCCAGATTGTAGATCTGGAAATATGAGCTAGAGAATTGCGACAAAGGTATGGAATCAGTATCTAGCAGGAAGGGTCATAGTTCCAGTTCTGTGCCCGACAATGAGATCCGGCGAGGAGCTAGACAAAAGGTGTGATAAGATCTAGGCAAGACAACGTAAATATTGGCGGGAGGTTTTAGCTGCGGATTTGCGACTATGAAGAGTGCGCTAAAAGCGGACCTTAGCTAATCCTGATTAGGATAGTAGCAAAGGGTAACTACTCATACTTTTTATGATGGGTTTAAGTCACGATTCTTTCTATCGCAGTAAAGGAAATGTATCAACTTTAACATAACTTCAATATAATCACAAAAAACTGAATAGAAATGCATTATATTCTTGCTAATAACAGTGATGAAAACTAAGGAAAAAAGGGTAGCCCGAATCAAATATCGATATGCCAGAGCAATTTCATTTTAGGTCACACTTTGAAAATCCGACTGACTTAATTTTATAGCGTATATATATATATATATATATATATATATATATATATATATATATATATTTATATATATATATATATAAAGAGAGAGAGAAAGAAAGAAAGAAAGTAAGATAGAAAGAGAGAGAGAGAGAGAGAGAGCTTTATCTGTATGTGAATTAGATATAGGATGCAGTCATCAGAAACAGTGTGCTTATTGCAAAAGCAGGAATATTAGATTCTCTAAAATACTTTTGGGCAAAACCGTCTAACAACTTTAATGTACGCACCAAAACATACAGATACAAGAATAAAATTATTATTGTCTTCAAACTTTCATAATATCTACAACTTAAACTGCTTCAAGTCAGAATTGCTCAATCGACCGTAAATTATTAACCAGGACTCTTTTTCTCTTTATCGATAGGAGTATTCGTTTATTGTCACGTTCCCTCTCTTACATTAGTGCACATGGCGAAATGCAAACTTTCTTCCTCCACAACAAGCACGTGCATTCTCTGCTAATCGTTTCGGAAAGCAAAAAAGAATTAAAACACCGATTTGAAAACTAATTAAATCTTAATCTACTTTAGTAGAATTAAATTTGAAATTAAAAGAAAACGCCCGAAGCAAAAAATGATAGAAAATATGAAATAAATTAGTTTTATCTAATTCGCGTCAAATTATGATTTTGTTTTTATCCCATTAAATCCATGGACATAGAAATGACAGATAAAAATTCGTGAAATACGAATCTCGTAATTAAGAATTTCATGTTTGCGTTGATAACGATTGAAAATAAAATCCGGTAAAAAAAGTGTTTAGTTCATGTGGAAATTGAAGGAAACTTTCAGAAACAAACAAAAATATGAAGTAGATTTAATAAAATGTGTTGTTCTTTAAGTGGGTACACAAATTAGCTATTATATTTTAAACTAGCAGATCGACACGTCGTTGCTCGGGATTAAAGTAATTTTACAAAGAGAAAAATAAAATCGGTGCAGCATTCGAAACTGTTTTGAAAAAATGGACCCGGTTTTGTTGGAGTCAGCTTCACCGCTAAACTAACGGATCTCTCGGTGAATAGAAATTCGATTTGTACAAATACGAGCGGCGTTCAATAGCTGACCAATTTCTCATAGCAGTAGATTAATGAAACTCGCCACACTTATTAGTCTTCTCTACAGGATGGCCTGTGGACGAGTGGTTATAGCACTTGTCTTTGAGCTGGACGACCCGGGTTCGATCCCACTCACGGCATGCGAATTTCCGGGTCTGAAAACTCCCTCTGTCCACCCAGCAGTAAATGGATACATGACTAAAACTCAGGAAAGGAGAGGGATGGGCTCCGCCCTCCATATGTTGTGCCCTAGACACGGTGATTCTTTACAAATCACCGCCGCTACGGCCATGGGCAGTGTGCGATGTCGGCAACGACACTCGTGCGCGTCCAGGCTATGCAACTTTTACCTTTACCTTTTTACATAGGATCCACCCAGAGTTATGCATTTCTCCCATCGTTTAATGTAGCTCTGGACGCCGTTTTTGTAGAATATCCCAGGTTGGTCCTCCAACCACGTCGTAACTTAAGAAATCAAGGCTGCATCATCCCCTTTCAAAAACAACTTCATGGCTGGGAAGAGATGAAAGTCAGAGCGCAAGGTCAGGGGAGTCAGGGGGATGCGGAAGGATTTCATAGCCACCCGCCCGTGCTTCTGATCTGGCGAAATGCAAGTTGTGGACCGGAGCGTTGTCCTGTAGGAGGAGGATACCTTTGCTGATCTTGGCCCGCATTTAGATTTTGATAGCTTCTCTTAATTTCATAAAAAAATTGAAGCGTAATAGGCTCCTGTAACTGTAGTACTATTTGCCAGGAAATCTGTCATCACTACTCCGTCCTGGCCCCAAAAGACTGTGAGCATGACTTTACCAGCGGAGGGCTGCACCCCTGCCTTCTTTGGAGGTGGTGAGTCAAAGTGCTTCCACTGCATTGACTGGGTGTTGGTCTCTGCATCATAGTGATGGACCCAAGTTTTATCCTGTGTAATCAGTCTTTTTAAAAACTTTGACTCATTTTCTTCTCACATCTCCAAATTCATCCTCAAGCAGTCGATGTGTTCTTGCTTCTGGAAAGGTGTGAGAAACCTGGGAATCCATCTGGCAGACGCCTTATGCATATGCAAATGGTCATGAATGATAGTTTCCACAGACTCCCGTACTAATCCTGACCATTTGGGATATTTGGCGGATAGTAATGCGTCGATCTTCCAAAATGGCTGCCTCAACTTGACGGAAAGATACATCATCAATAACAGACGAGGGATGATCAGGTCTGCGAGTCGTTTCCACAGACTTCCGGCCATGTTTTAATTCACGATGCCAGCGTTTTACAAGGTCATATGATGGAGCATCATCATCATAAGTTGTTTTCATTTCATCATAAGTCTCCTTTGGTGTGCGTCCTTTCGAATACAAAAACCGGATCACTGCGCGACACTAAACTGGCTCCATTTAACACCTGACTCAGTTCAAACAATTGTAAATCAGAAACAACAATTAGTTCAGAGGTGTTCTTTGTAACATCACCCATACAGATATAAATCATTACACATGCAACATTTCATCTTGATCAGACAATTGGATGTGGGTCACGGGCATTACTTATTAGTCGTAACACAAATCTGCTGCTTTGTTTAAAATATACGTTTATTTATATTATCAAATTGTCTACTCCATATGTCAACGGTGATGATACTGTTAACACGTAAGTAAGTAGACTATGGTGTATATTTGCGACAATTCTATGCATTACGTTGATTTGTAGTATCCATTATTGTTTGCGTAGGTAGTAGCTTTAATATTTGAAACGGCAGATTTATCAGACGGCTGGAAACGTCGACAATTCACAAAAAAACATTTGCTTCCCCCTATTTTAGTTTTGAGATTTTACATTCTATGAGCTATGTTTGTGACAAAGAAGGAATTATTGCTGTTTTCTAGGTGTGCTCTTAATTTGAGTGGATGCTATATGGAGATTTCAAATCCTCTCATGGTATTCATCATCATTCAACAATCGCTCCACCAATCTTATTAACCTTTTCCCGGAGTGTTTATTTCCTTTATAAGTAAAAAAAATGAGAAGACAAAGTAGATCCGTGATCCATATTGGAAACGAACACGTGATCATTAAGTAGAAGTACCTTTGTTTGTGTGTGCGTACTTGATATTGTATAAGATGTTCCTAACTTTGTGTCGAGTCGCTATGGACTGACCTCTTCAAAGACGAATTTAGGCACAAAGTCGATTTTTAATATGGGGAAAACCGAACTCCTCAAAAAGGGGCACTGTAAATTTTGACAGAAATTAAAATTGCTGCCGTCTTACAAGACCAGTCATCTTCTTACTGAGAACAGAGCAATTACTATGTCGAGACTGGCTGGCATGTTCATGTGACGACAGCCATTGATAAGTAAATTTGTTCGTTGATGTTATCACTTCATGTATGCTTTTGCATATTAGAACACTGTCCTATCGTCTGCCATCTCATACTCGCCGTAACACTGTCTTGAAAGTTACTTTTGGTCTAGACAATAATCAGGCACTTGTTCACTTCCATGCATCGAATTCAATGTAAAATATTTACATTGAACGAAATACGTGATAAACACGACATTTTATCTTCTTTTTTTAAATTTCAGGTCTTGTGCGCTAAAGTTTTTTTCATAGTATCGGCTTCGTTTTCTGTGTTTCCGCTTAAAAACCGAGAAGATGGAAAAAAAAATTCCAAAAAACTTTTTAAAATAAATTACAGCTGAAGGCCGGAGGATGATAAGAGAACTCGTAGTGGGAAAGGACAGTTGATTAAACAAAGAACAACGAGACCACAGTGAAGAAGGAAATATACCAGCGTGATGTGGGAGAGGGGGTAAACGACGACAGTGGGGGTTGGGAACCGGCGCAAGAGGGAGGGAAACTACTATGGAAATAAATAGATCAGCGGAGAAAGTGAGAGTGAGAGAGATACAGACAGACTGTTGCAGAAGAAGAAATACCAGAGCAGATATAGTAAGGTCACTGATGTGGTAGAGAGTGGTCACTGTTACGAGGTAGACCACCACGAAGAGAGAGAGAAATCACAGTGGAACGGAAAAAAAAACGCCGATGTTCAAATGAGCAACACATCAGGAGGTGATCATCCTGTACTATCCTTCCGTAATCTGCGGAATTAAGGTACGACGCAGACACATTAGAATAAAGACGTGAAGCTATTACTTCATTTTCATTCACGGAACACCTATAACAGCCGGTACCGTTAAATTTTCTCCGTCATCTTTATCCAAACTTAATCTGAAGACGTTTGTCGACCAACTGCGTTAATTATATAAAAAATAATTTCATTCTGTATGAATACCCCTCCCCCAAATAAATAAAGACTTTTATTTGTGTGAAGCTTGTTTGTGTTTTATCTTATTACGACCTATTATAAACAAGATATATGGTAAATCAACTATCGAAATAAATATGTATCAATTGAATAATGTGATCCTGTTAACATTAATAATATGTTATGTTTTTTTCATTTTTAATAAATTAATACTAGTTATTAGTTTTCAGATTCTTAAAATATATATATGTAATTTGAAACGGTTTTTGAAAGCAGTAAAATGCAGAGACTTTTAAAAAATTAACCTATTATCTATTTAAATTCAAATTTCCGATTTACACAGGAATCTTCATCAGGATAAAAGACAATATTTTCTTTCTTCCTTTTTTTATACATGGTGTCGCTTGATCTTGTGCTTCAGTTGTTTACGAAGCTCGTTGTGTAATAATGTCCACAAGTGGTGTGTGCCCTGGTCGCACGTTATAAGTATTAGTAAAATGTTTCCACTGCATTTCACTGGTTTCAACAACCGTTTCAAATTACACAATTTAAATGCATTCTATACAGTGGAAATATTTTACTAATATATATATATATATATATATATATATATGTTTCTATATATGTTTATCTAACTAAATTCTAGTGTTTATAAAAAGTGCTTAATAACAAGTAGAGCGGTTTATTAGTATAATTTCTTTTATTTATACAAACAGTTTTTGTTACATATGTGTATACAATGACTCTCGAAAGAAGAGACAACTGAAACGTGTATACTATACATGTTTCAGTGTTCTCTTCTTTCGAGAGTCAACTTCCTCAGACTTTTAGAGAAAACGAAATAAGCGCTTTTCTCTAACAGTCTAAGGAAGTTGACTCGAAAAAAGTGACAATTGATTATTAAAGCCTCCAGTCGAGTACTTTGAGAAAAATATGGAATGTTTCTAATCAAAGAATATTGCGAAAGTTCTCTCAGTTGATTGCAGATCGAACACTATCTTAAACTTAGTATGTTCGTAATAATATAGGGTTTATTTCGATAACATTTAATATGACTGTAACGGTTAATGAATGATTAAGAGGTTGGGATGCAGTTACTCATGTCCAGAGGTCGACTACTTAGATCGAAAGTTCAATTATATATAACAATACTGATGATTGTTAGTGAACATGACACATCTGCATCTGAATGAAATTATACGTGTTTTCCTTGGTTGTCGGAGACAGTCTCCCAATGGGCATTTAAACTCGTATACTCTGCCCGTCCTATCCAATACTCTTGCTATTAACAAGATTAATTTTAACACTAGTACTAATATACTTAAATGCTTATAATACCTAATAAATATAGTTTCATATTTAAATTTTCCCGCCATAATTAATTATAAATCTCAGTCCAGGTGTTTACCTGTTTGACATTATTCCACTGACGATGGACCCAGACGGGTCAGAAAGTACTCTGGACCAACATGTAAATTACGGCAGTTTCATCAGCCAATTTTCTTCCGGGATTAATATTTTAATCCGGAAAATGGAAGGGATCAATACTAAAATAACCAGTCAAAAGTTGTCGGTTATTTTTAATAATACGTGTCTTAAGGGAAAAATGCTGCCTCGATATACATTATATATATATATATATATATATATATATATATATATATATATATATATATATATATATATGAGAGAGAGTTTGAATTACCTACTAGACACCATAATCGAATGTATTCGGTTTCTCTGTAAAAGTGTTTGTCAGAAAATCGTGACATAAGGATACTTGCCCCTACAAGTAAACCCTAACCAGATATTCAACCTAGCATAGTATTCGAGGCCCAAATACGATCTCGGTTTCACTACACGCCTAACGAGAGATGGTGCACCTTCTCCAAGTAATGTTACTTCACGTAACAGCACTTAGGTGGATACTCCACCAGACCAGATGGATTATTGTCCTGGAATTCGAAAAGATCAAGAGACCAAAGAAAATATATATTATAACATAATCAACTTGTCTATTTAAGAGATTAAATTTAATGTTCTTAAATTCTTTACAAACTCAATGCTTGAGAGGTAAAGGCTAATGTTAATGGAACACTCAGATATCTATGTATAGGAAATAGCCCCTTAATTTCTGAGAAATTTGACAGAAGTAAAATGATACAAGAACAAATAACAAATATATATATATATATATATATATATTAGATTTCTTGAATGTGAGATGATATATATAATTAATTAATTATATATATATATATATATATATATATATATATACATGCGACCGTCTGAGATTATCATCCCTGCACTGATGAGAGCGAAAGCTTGAAACGCTAGGTAAAAATAAGCTTGAAACGCTAGGTAAAAATAATAAAATATTTTTTATTTACAATTAATATTGGTATATACATATATATATATATATATATATATATATATATATATATATATACATACACATATACTAGGAGAATACCCGTCCCAGAGCGGATAAAAGTAATCACCCGAAAACAACAGTTTTGCATTACTTTTATTCCCCCTTACGAAAGTTATAATTAACATATACTGCTACATAACGTTATGTATATAATTGTTATTCAATTTCTATCAAAATCTTTTACATTATTTGTATTCTATAAAATGTCTTATATTGAAGGCTTCTGCTTAAAGTTTATTAATAAACAATGAACATCCAAACCATCTTGTCTAATTGGTGTCTAGTGACTACGGATCAAATTCAATACAAATCTGAAACATTGTAAATTTCAAACGGAAGGCTGTCCCCTTGAACTTTACACACATTTACATTTAAGGAATGCTTTTAATGGGTATAGAATACCTGTTGTAAAAATTTCACAAAAACTGGGGGTATCTACAATTTCACGAAAAGATTTCCTCCTTTTTACACCACAGTTCATAAAAATAAATTAAAATAAATAAAAACAAAATTCGACTCCTTCACCTTAGCAGCTGTGTTCAAAAATTCATAATGATCGGTTAATCAGTTAAGAACTGAATCATTAATAGTAATATGCATACATTATCATATAAAGATACAAACATATATGCATATATAGATACATATATACACGCATATATAGATACATACATATATGCATATATAGATACAGACATATATGCATATATATATACACATAGAGGAAGAGACTTACAAAACAATTGCATTTAATTATTGCACAGTCGAATGAGGTTTGTACTACATAACTCTTATCAGAAATCATGCCGTTTTCGCGTAGTAAAATCAACAAGGAGACGAACTATTTTGACCTGTGATAACATGATGGGTTAAACAGAGTTCAAAATGTTAATGGGATAGCTAATTTATAGATTTACACTTTGCCGTGACAAGGGGCCACATATTCATTGGTCTGAGGTCATTTATATTTATCTAGCCTGTACTTATTCAGGAACCACTAGTGATTCGCAACTTTCTAATCCAGCTAATAACAACATGGGACATTTACTCATTAAGTGTTCGCTGGTTCAAACTTCAAGTAAGTTGCTGTACAGGATGCTTCCTGGGGTAACTTTGTTTATTCGGTAGTCGTAATACTAGTCTTTCATGTTTTCTTTCTTATGAAAAGACAATATACGTGAGATCAGATCGGGTTTCAAATCTGTGTATACCCATTAATGAGGGCTTATCTTATCCGAAATGTTATCTTTTGTGATAGGAACAAACTGTA
>OY744527.1:88803071-88823071 GCA_963556195.1 Sepiola atlantica | reverse complement strand
GGCACAAATATCTACCTGTATAAGGGTCAGATACTTTCAAATATGTAGAACTCCTGTCAGGGGATGTTCCGCTCAGAGCATTATTTCCTGTCGTGATTGAGTACAAAAATCGACTTCGAAATCTAGTGGGGTGTCCTCTTTTCATCTGCAATGCCTGTTTCTCACAGAAAAGATGTTGCTAGTCTTTGCTTACTTTATTCTTATCATAGGGGCTCGAATGAGCCCAACTCTCTGGTTCACGATGTAGAAAGATCAGAGCAAAAACTCGTTTAGATACAACCAATGTAAATAAGGTTCCTTTCTCTATATATGTACCTAAAACTAAACGAACCTTCCATGATCAAAGTTTATTTCATAGAACTCTCCGTCTATGGGACACAATACCCCTGAGCCGTTTCCTAACTGACTACAGTATTCCAAATTCTCGCTGAGCCGTTCTTTTAAATAATCTAACTGTGACTAGTTTCAACACTCGTCTCTTATTAATGTGTTTTTCTCACTGTCTACTTGCCTTTCTCATTAACCCTTATCCTCAAGTGGGCTTGGGGCCTTGATAAACGGTAACTCATTAGTAAAACAAATAAATAAATTAATAATAATAATAATGGTACATCATCTATTCAAGTCCACAAAAAGTAACGCGGTGACATCACCATCGATGGATATCACAGTAAATGTGCCTGAAATGTCTGAAAGGATGGAAACGTTGAGGAGTGTGAGCACCTGCAATATCTCGTCTAGAAGGAGAGAGACTACTAGAATCCCATAGAGGTGTATATTCATTCAAATTCTAGCTGAAGCCATCTGCCGTTATCAGCGATAACTTAGCGGTAAACGGCTGGTGCAAAAAGGCAAAATAAATTGCAATTGTAATCTAGAGTATTAGAAACCTGGAGTAACTTGTTCTCACTCATACTTTAAGGAGACTATTTGATTTTACGAGTGGGCGATCGACGGCGATAACTCGTGAGAAATCCTAGTAATAATAATAATGGTGCTAAAATACGAAATTAGTAGAAATTTTCATGGAAGAGATTACTCGATATATGGAATGACTGTAACTTATACTCGAGGCAACACCATCTGTTTGTATTAGTGAGACATCATTGGTAATGGCTCGTGTGTTAACTGATGAGTTAAAAATAACGTGTATATTTATTTAATATACAAAATAATCTAAACAATTGTATGAAGGATTTTATCTTACCTATGAACTACTCATCAGCGACACTTCCAGAATAAGTTGAGAAGTTTGAGAGAGATTAAATTAAAGATTTAAATTTAGTCACGTTGGGGTTCTTTCTCTTTAGATTTAAACACTGCCGGAATCTCATTACTTGTGTTTACATTAAAAATAGAAGGCGTATTACTCTCGCATTTCAAAGAAAGAACAGCCTAACATTAAGTAGCCTGGGTTAATATTTTTATACTTAGATCTGGGGTTAACGTCGTCCGACTGTCGGTACGATTACGTCATATATACTAGCGAGTATTTGTCTATAGACATTCAAAGATATGTATTTATTAAAACATAAGTATTATATATATATATATATATATATATATATATATATGTGTGTGTGTGTGTGTGTGTGGGTGTGTCGGTGTGTGTGAATGAAATTATAAGATCCAATCACAGAGTGTGTGTGTGTGTGTGTAATTAATCTAATTGCTATGATTTAATACAATAGAATCAATTATTGCGAGTTCAAATCCTATCAGCTCAATTACGTCTTAATACCGTTCGGAAATTACCTACAGCCAATGCTCCCCCCCTCCGGGTGTTCGTAAAAATTTTAACTTGTTCAATGTGTTTAATGAATCTATATAAAAACAAGCTTTAAAAAGGAGGTATTGTGCTTCGGCTTTCAGTAACTCAAGGGTGTATATGTAGTAAAAGCATCGAATGAAACCAAATAGAAAGTAAAATAAAATGCTAATAATATAATACGAAAAAAAGATCGACAAAGTAATTAGAATAACAAGCAAAGTAAATTAAACGTAACAAGTGACGCCATCTTGGAAATAGGCAATTGTCTCAACAATCAGGCACGTGCCATATTAGTCTGTTTATTCATATAATTGGAAGTTAATGTGTGTATTTATATCTGCATCTAGCTATACAATTATATTGAATTTATTATGTATATATATATATATATATATATATATATATATATATATATATATATATATTCCATGATAAATGCCAGTATACTGAAATCATATGCCCTTAATAGGGTTAAGATGAAAATTCATATGCACTAAATGTACAAAATCAAGGAAATTCCAAAATGTTTACACTTTGATTGTCATTAAGAGTATGACTGCATATCAACCAAACCAATTCATTATCACATCACTACAGTATAACTCTCTATGCATGAGTGGATGAAGTGTGTGAGGTGCGCTGAAGAAAAAATCCTACGAGTAAAATACATAGCACTGTTGTGCTCGCTTACTGTTAATGACAATACAAGTGTAAACATTTGGGAATTTCCTTGCTTTTGTACATTTAGTGTATATGAATTCTCATCTTAACACTATTAATGGCATATGATTTCAGTATAATGGCATTTATCATGGAATGTCACTACTTTTGTAAAGGCTATACCTCAATACAATGGTCATTTTTAAGTTTTTTTTTTGAATTTTCTGAAAAACTAAGGTATATGGTAAACGGAAATTAAAATGCCATCAACAAGACCCTAGGACCTCTATCTCTGCCAAAAATCAGCTGAATCCATCAAATAGTTGATGAGATACAGGGTGGCATGTACGTACGTACACACAGATAACATGCTTTCATGATTGAACTTTCTGGATCTCTGGGTTGCCTTGACTAATGATGCTGAAATTCTAAACACTTATAGAACCTATTAATTAAAATTGTTTGTGCAAAGTCTTAACTAATTTGGTGTATTGTTTTTTTAGTCATGATTCATTAAAGAAATGAGATTTCCAGCATAGGTCATTTTTGAAGTCTATTAAGGGATAGGGCGCTCTCGCGCCTCCCTTGATATATATATATATATATATATATATATATATATATATATATATATATAGAGAGAGAGAGAGAGAGAGATAGATAGATAGATAGATAGATAGATAGATAGATAGATATTATTACGTGTAGCAACCAAATAAAGTAGAATGCCGGAAATAATAGCAAACAGAGTGTTTATATAGGCAGGTAACTAATATATATAAGATGAAGTTTTAGACCACTCAACAACGACCGTTGCAATAGCTTTTCAGTCAGGGTCAGAAGGTAAGGTTTCAATTTCTTAGATATTTTACCTGGCTCCGGTGGATTTAAAACACGATATCAATTCTGCACGGGATCAATTGAGGGTATAATCTGCTTTAAATGGTACAATGAACGGTTTATCTCAAACCAATGCGTGTCTATGTATTGCCATCGGAGCTCACTGTTACACGCACACATACATAGTATGAAATGATATAACATCTAATTCGATTATAGTCATGTGATATAAATACATTTATAATTGATGCTCTTTATCTACTAATTCTCTATTATCATTTTTTTCCTCCATTTTTAGGTGTCGATCGATACAGCATACATATTCCGAATATTGTCAACGAATCCTTATTTCGTTCTTTAATTTGTGTTACTATTTAAAAAAATTCTCCAAATTGGGAGAAACATTACAATTAAGTGAAAACATAACTTATTTACCAATTCTCCAGGTCTTGTAACACCTTATCTAAATTATTAAATCGCCAGAATTCGCTAAGGATTGAACTCAGAATATCAAGACACCATGTACACATTTAACACCAGTTCTATTTGTCTCAGTTATGTGTCTGTGTGTCAAGCTAGCCTGGACATTTTAGACCTAGCCAAAAATAGCTTGTAAAAAAGATAACGAATTTTTGTATGATATTTACTGCGTTTCATTCTGATATTCAAGAATGATATCTGTTAACGTTTTAACTTATATCCATAGTTACATGTTATGCGCAGAGTGGCATATATTCTACTGTCGGGATCGCACCCGCTGTGACTACTTGTACTGGGCCACATTTTATCCACCATAAACTTTCTAATGCGGTATAATTCTTTAATTGTATTTTCTATGTTTCAGTATATTCTATTTGTGTAATCCTATTAATTCTATTCAAGCCGGATGAGGATTAAAAAAAGGAAATGTTTTCTAAGCAAGTGTTCTATTCAGTTTCTATACATTTTTGTGTTCTCAAGCAGTCAATATTAACCACACATCGATTTTTGATCCGAAACCTTTGGCTTTCATTCTGACTCAATTTGAATTTGTGCATTTACTATATATGTGTGTGTATTTAGGCAGCATTTTCTTCATTTATGCTAACATTGTTAAAAATAACAGAATGCATGTGTTTAATTATCCTTTTTTATGTTTTCAACATTTTTATGGTGTTTTTTGTATTAAAATAAAAAATAATAATACATATTCCATAGGTTTCACGAACGTTTTCGATTCTTCGTCGAATCATCCTCATGTGTCAAAAGCGAATGAACAAAAAAGATGGAGAAAGAGAATTAAAAAACGAAAAATATTTTTTGATTTTAATACAAAAATACCATCAGAAAATTTAAAAAATGAAAAACGTATAATTTAACTGACCTATATTTTAAACAATGTTTGTATATATATATATATATATATATATATATATATATATATATATATAGATAGATAGATAGATAGATAAATAGATAGATAGATAGATAGATAGATAGATATGTCTGTGTATTTTAAAATTATCCCCGCTATTGGAAGGAGTTTCCTTTGCATGTGTCTTTCGCACTGGATTCAATCAAAATACGTTTTGTGTTAGATACAACGACAAAAAACGAGAGTTGTGTCGCAATTATCGTGAATTTACAAACTATAACCGATATCAAATAACTTATGTACTCTGATTTGCATGATTGAAAGTACTTATTGCCAGTGTTACTCAAAAAATGAATTGTTTAATTGTTTAAATATGCAGATTGATTGCCAGAAATATACTAACACTAATACTAGAAGAAGTCTCGTAATCATGTATACTTATAGTCTCTGGGGATTGCGTTGTCTATAAAATTTGCTAGACCGAGTTCAAATCATATCGGATCAATAGCAGTAATAGCACTAGCAATAATTTTATCACTCTGGTCGCTTATCTTTTCTATTATATATGACGAATGGGCCGATATTACAGTGCGCAGGAGGTAATTCCTTGGAGGATGGTCTCATGACAGCAGAATATAGACTATATTACCCCTCAAAGGTAGAGTTAATGCCTGGGATGAGTGCATCATGACACACAGAACAGATACTACACTACGCATCCCCTTGAATTTATTATTTATGGAATGATATATTAAACTGAATTGAGATAGTAATAGTATAGTCCAGCTTCAGACAGAGAGATATCAAATCTTCATTAGAAATAAATAAATAAAAGTTATAAATCTGCGTTTCCCCGGAAGTATAGAAAAAAGGCAACTTGCGTCCAGTTTATGTAACCTGTAGAATAGTTATTTGGATGTTATTTTATTTTATTTTTTTATAACGATGTCATAGAAACTAATGTCTTAGTAAATACGTAAAAAAAGCATTTAATAATGTACGTTTTTTCAACTATTTCAATGCTTATTACGTTTTATTTTATTTTAACAGTCATCTGGTAATGTTTATAGACTTTTTTTCTAAAGCGAAAAAAAGTCGGGCAAATAAAAAATGCGGGACACTCCACTCCGTCAAAGGAAAACAAAAGAAAAAACAAATGATTTATGGTCAGCGATATTAACTCGTGGTTCAAAATTACGATTGATGTAGCTAATCAATATTTTTTAATACCTATCTAATATATGTATTCTAAGAAATTCTTATTAAAATAGTGATTTGTAGCTTTGCAATTTGACTTAATAAGTGTGTCGCTATACAGATTCTTCGTTTACTTCTCAACACGTTCGTAAAGGTTGTTTGTATCGCTTTAATTCCTACTTGTAGAATGTTGGCATTCGTCCATCGCATCAAGTCGAATTGGCGAACTTGGCACCACTCAAAGACACAAATCAGACTCTTCTGAAGTATCGCCCTAGTTTTGGGGACATAAAACAACCCGAAGAGGCGGAATCGAACATAGGAGGCTATTGAAGATATTACCCAGTGAATCACGCGTAAGGCGACTTACACAAACCTTTATACATTAATATGGGAACGTAATTAAATTGCATTGCTTAACTTTCTGAAATTGTTATTATTTAATCATCTAAAATAATTTCGATTATTAGCAGTTAAGCATCACATTATTTAAACAAGTATAAAAAAGGAGTTCATTGAAGTGTAATTGAATTCTTTTTCACACGTTCATTTTTCATTATTATGGTCTCCGTTATTTCGTCCATATATTTTTTCGCGGCACTCATTCTTTTTTATTTGTTGTTTGTTTTACCAATAAATTTATTGTGTTACTGTCATCGATTTTAATGTATATTTAAATATCAGAATATCCGCATCAGGACGGTATAGGCAATAATTAAAGCATTCGCTTTTTCTTGAAAAACATTTTTTAAAGGCGTGAAAGTGCTGTTTTGCGGGAACATCTCTTAAATGTTAAAGATTTCCTAAAAATAAAAATAAAAAAAAATAATAATAATAATGTGCTCAGGTTACTCACCATATTGTCTAGAATACGTATCCCATAATTCATAATAAGTGCGTCAGTTTAGAGGTTTACCTAGCACATATTCACGCTTACGTACTGGTCCTGTGTAAATCTTACTACATAATTTAATTGAAAATTTAACGCAGAGCAATTCTTTTCTCTATTAATTTTTTGTATGTCGCTTATTTTAAAAATATCTTATTTTTGTATCTCGTTCATTTTAATAAATACCCTTTTTAGGGAGCATGCGTCTGTTGAGCACACACCATAAATGATTATGTTTACAAAACAATAATGTACCCAAATTACTAACTGGGTTGCATAGAATACATATATATTCCATAATTATCGGTTCATTAGTTTAGAAGTTAATCCTATGTATGGCAAAATATATACAAGCAAATATATGCTTCCTCTGGTCTCATATTTTGACTAGCCTTGGACGAGTAATCATGATAAACGAACATGCACTACACTGAACTTCAAAGTAGTAGGCAATGCTTGAGAGGATTGTACCATGACCAACAAATATAACCATCCCAAAAGATAACTTAATGCTTAAGAGGATGTTATGACGACATAAAAATTAATACACTCTCTCTACCCAAAAGATAAGGTAATCCTGGCAGGATTCCATTATGAGGAACAAACATACTGCCCCATCCCAAGAAAGAGGATATAATGCCTGGGAGAATATACCATGAAAAATAGAAATATACTACACTACACCCACAAAGACGGAGGTTAAATCCTAGGAGGGTTACCCCGCCCCCCCCCCCCCAAAAAAAAAGATAGGAGGTGGTAATACCTGGGAAGTTTGCATTAGGATGAATTAACATACTATATTACCGTCAAATTAGGAGCTAATGCCCTGTATGATGATATGATCACAGAACAGATACTAAACTACCGCCCCAAAAAATAAGATATAATACCTTAGAAAATATCCCCCGTGTAAGAAGAAGATAATGACTGCGAGTATGGTGGCATGGCAACAGAACAGATACTTCACTACCCCCTTCCTCTAAAAAAGAAGGTAGTCCCTGGGAAGATGTTGTTATGACAACAGAACAGATACTGTTTAAATCCTCCTAAATGAGGATGCAATACCTGGGTAGATTCTGTCACCTCCTTAAAAAAGAAAAGGTAATTCATCGGATGACAGTTCATGACAACAGAAACGGTACCACACTAATCACCCCAATTTACAGATAGTTTAGTACTATTTCATACGATTTAATCAGGCTTTTATTTATTTTGAAATGCCTTGTCATAACTATATTTTATCGTCGCGAGGATTTTTGGCATAATTTAAAGTGTAGTATTTGTCGTCAGCATCACAGCGATATCAAACGTTTTACTATCGACGAACCTTTTCTGTATATATACAAAATCTATATTTCAGAATATTAATTTATTAAAAACTTTAAAATAATATGCAAATTTAGAATACCTTAAACAGTTCGTGGAAGTTTACAGATTACTATATATACGACATTCTAAAATATTATGTTGCGCCATAGGATTAAACAAGCCAAGGGTATTTTGATGTATAGCTAGGATAGGTTGACATTCTTTCTCATTCATATATATATATACATATATATATATATATATATATATATATATATATATATATATGTGTGTGTGTGTGTGTATTTTTATACAGATAAATACGTATTCGTCTTTATTATAGAGTGGTTTATTATTTCTTAAATTGTCATTGGTTAATAATCAAGTTTTTACAGGGATTTCAGAGAGGTTGCGGTGGTTAAGTGGATAACGACACTAACTGACGACCTGGGTATGTAAAGTTCGAATCCTGTCGATTCCATATTACCACTTTCACTTGTTATCATAACACCATCTTACGTGGTCCATTCGGCAAAAATGACGACTACATAATCAAACTGGTCAAGAAAGTTGTTGATTCATATAAATTTACTTTACTTTACAGGGATTACAGAATACATTTGAAGTTTATAATCCCATTTTCCTCCCATTTTAATTATTTACTGCCTTTAATTTCAATCATCATTTGCTCTTTATTTATGTTATAGACTTACTCACACTATCTAAGTTATTTATGTAAAAATCAAAAGAGTGCACAGTGACAAGCAACATACCAACACCGCTGAAACTTAGTCGTCTTTAAGTGTCACGAGAAATATCATCATTAACTGTAAATTTTACAAACAGATGAAGAGAGAAACCGCGGTTTTTCCACGTGGTCTCGCAATTAGTATATGTAATGTAGATAAAGGTTTGTGATAAATGTGCGTAATCTCACCCTCACTTTCTGTTTTCATGCGGTTACCTGAACTAGTAAACATTTAAAGGAGAAAGGTCAATGCTTAGCCATGAGGTCGTTTTCCTAAAACAGCAAACACTATTCCATCTTGATGCGAGTAGCCATGAAGACTAGCAAAGCGGGCACCGAACTAACATGAATGCCCATTGATAACAGATTTACATCTACGCCATGAAAACCGCCAACGAAATGAAAATAAATCTATAGCACAATACCGGTCTGTTTGGTCTACATATCTCACCAGAAGGGTAGATATTTTGATTTTTTATCTAACACCAATTTGTATAAGTATCATATAAAACGCGTACATTATATATATATATATATATATATATATATATATATATATATATATATATATATATTATACTAAGCCGCTTTAAGAAATTAAAGTTGAACTCTCGGGGATGTTAAATATAGACTGTCAAAAAGCTCTAATGCAAAGTTCCGAATGCGTTCGTAGAGCACTCTCGACTAGTCTTCTGTCTGTACCTGCTTCTAGGTACATATATATCTTAATTCCCATTAATTACATGACATTTTTTGTTGGCCGAGTGGATATGACGACTGCTTGTAGATTCTAGGCTGACTCTGAACCGGGTTCGCACTTCCCGACACTCCGAAAGTATTACTTTCCTGCACTGATGAGAGCAATAAGCTTGAAACGCTCGCGTCTGTAGGTATTAATTATTTAATATTTCTTTATAAATATTATATATATATATATATATATAAATCTATATAATTTGTTAATTTATATTTATATATATATATATATATATATATATATAATATAAATTAACAAATTATATAGATTTTTAAAATATTATTGAATTAAAACTAGTTTATACCCACTTTTCCAATAGTGTTGTTTACGTCGCCCCCACAAAGAAAGGGAACTGTATATATTCTCATTATTACTTCCTTAGACTGCTCTTGTAATTTTTCGAAAAGCCCTGTATCTCTATACATGGGTCCATAGATAAAAATACCATTTACATCAGGTTTCAGGAGTAAAAATATATAAGCATAAAAAAGTTCTTTTAAGACTTATACCTAAATTAAATGTATAATCCTTTAATTCTTAAATTCTAAGCTCTATTATTTCATATAAATATTGAGCTTCTACTTTTCCTTGAAAGTTGGACATAATTTTTTTCAGATATATCTAGGTGAGAGTTTTTTATACGAATCTATACACTATTAAAATCTATGGTGCCATTTAGATGTTGTTTGCTGCTCTGCAAATAGAAACATGTATTTGGTTGACAAAACAAATAATAGGCAGAGTACAAATTACTAAGGCATTAGATTTTAAAGCCATTTTAAATCTGGAAATTCATATATATGTATACAGAGCTCATCGGAAAAGAACTAGACTACTTTAGGTAGCTGATAATGAGAATAATTAAGTAGTATAGGCTTTATTTTGTTTCTGGCGGCGGCCGATGATATAAAATAACAGCTTTTGATTGCTCGCAAAGTGGTAGGGTTCCGAATCTTAACTTGAAACACCTACCCGTTCTATCCACACTGAATAGCCTTGATATATTTTACCAGTGCGCCATTCCCTTACCATAGATATGAGAAAATGTAAGTGTTTATATTTGTTTACATTACTGACTACCGAGAAACATCAATTCTGTTCACAACATAATAACCGTTAACTATCTAACAAGAGAGTCCAACTGACCAGTTAGGAGCAAAGAATAATTTAGCGATCATTACAGCAGGTTTCCTGCCTTTAAGATGCATCGGTAGAGGTTGCGTCTGTTGTACTTTCGTTTTTATCCAAAAAGCAAACACTCCTTACGTATATATACAAGCACTACAATATTAGTGGTGTCCCTTTTTTCTGAATGTCTGTCTGTCCGGAGATGCAATTGAAAAATAAGCCTTTTAGCAAAATAAATCAGCTTTTCTCGAGTAAGATTTTACGAGGATAAAAATGCTGATATTATTTTTATATTATGGTGTTTACGTTGACATCCGCTGAAAATGCTTAAACAACTAAGGCGACGTGTTACTTTATATACTAGACTGAATAAAATAAAATAAAGTTATATTGACAGATTTTTAGAGTATGTCATTGATAGCAATTAATTTATGAATAAGTATTCGATTCTCGCTAGCTATTTATCCTTTTTCAATTTGGCCATGTTGTTTATACGAGAATATATTTTACTTCAGTTTCTATCAAATAATTATTAGTCCGGTTGGGTAATTTTTAATATGAAGTCAATTTTCGCTAATTATTAAACACAACAGCTTACATACTTAAGAAATATAAAGTTTTGAGAAAACTCATAAATATTTTTTTCAAATAAAGATTTATTCATTTAAATTCAACTTAGTTTCGACTGAAACAAGTCTTCCTCAAGAAATAGTACCGTCACTGGAAAACTCCGTATATCTTGCAATGGTGATCTTTTCTTTAATCTCTTAGCTATGAGGTTAGTACGCGGGCACGCGTGTAATGAATTAGAAGCTGTTCCTCTTTGAACGCGTTATGTAATGTGAATAGGTAAGTTTCCAGACCTAGATAACCCATATTCCTTTTTAATGAATATTTATTTATTTAAATTACACTTAGTTTTCAAAAAAGAACACTTTCTAATCTATTATATGCGTTCCCGCCCGTTCACATCATGGCTAAGACATTAAATAAATATCACTGTTGCAAGATCTATGGACTTTCCTAGTGACGAAATGTCACGAAAAAAAAGAAAGAAAAGAAAATGTTACTATTCCCCGAAGAAGACTTGTTAGATTCGAAACTAAGTTTGATTTACATAAAGTAATGTTAATTTTTGAAAAAAAATATTTAGTCGTTGTCTGTCTCAAAACTTATTCACATTACCCAACGCCTTCAAAGAGAAACAATTTCTAATTTTAAAAAAACTGATATTTCAATATCCTATTAGAATAATCTTAAACGCTTACGTGCTTAATACAAAAAAGAATCGTAAAAAAGATTATTTTCGCTACACTTTACTAAAAATATTGTAAGAAACACAGTATTTAAATTGGCTTCATTATAAGCAACAACATATTTCTCTATGGTGAGCCGAAGCCTGCGTTAAAAGTAGACGTAGATATTGAGGCCTCCTTAATTTTTATTTATGTGTCTGTAATGAAAATAGTATGAGTATAAATGATACGCAGTCGCTTTTAACAACAACAATATATTTTTACGGAGTTCCCCGATAAGTATCATTTTAGCAGGTGTACCCGCTTCCTTTATTATGTTTTATTTTGTGTTGACGTACTTAAAATATTATATATATAAAAAAAATGTATATATATATATATATATATATATATAAAATATTTGTTATTGTTTATCTATGGACGTATACGTTTCGTCTCTTTTCAATCATGACTCATCAGCATAGAAGTACGACTATTCATCACCGGTCACACGATTCGAAACCCTGGACTACAAGTATTTTTTCAACCTACAGTCCAACATCGCTAACCGCTAGGCCAGTTCTGAACAGCTTATAAACAATGATAATTTTAACACAATAACGGCGGCGAAAGCGTACAAGCATTCAAACTTCTATAAGGGAAGGAACGATGCATAAAGCAAGTGACGCTACGCTGTGTTACTACTACCATTTTACAGTGCTCTACTTTTTAACGAGGAGCTTCAAATATAAAATATTTGTTATTGTTTATCTATGGACGTATACGTTTCGTCTCTTTTCAATCAAGACTCATCAGCATAGAAGTACGACTATTCACCACCGGTCACAGGATTCGAAATATACACATACTGAATTTTATCAGCAGCATCCTATTTTCCAAGTGTTTCGGAAGAGCTAGGGAGACCCTCTTGGTATTGTATTTTGTCACTCTACTTGACATACTGTAACATAAATTGATATATCCTTGCTTTTAATAGCAGTAACTGTTTTCACGAGCTTTGTCCAAACCTACTTTTAACAGAAAAAATGGTTTCGGTAGCGATCTGGAACCCTTCAATTATTTTAATCATTTTTAAAACATTCAGATCTTTAAACTTTTAGATTAATATGCATTCAATCTAGGTCCAAATATAAGAAAATACTTCCCGACATATTCAGCTTTATTAATGGAAATGTTACGTTCGCACAACTAACAGGTATTAGTCCGTATTTCTTATTAGCTCTTTCGATCTGTTGTAAAGGATTAAAATACAATAATTATTTTCCTCTGTTTTATATTCTTAGTTACTTTAAACAATGTCGACGTATACCTTTTATTTTTGTTATCTTATTTTAGTTATTTCAAGTGTTAGTGTATTTTGTCTCTTTGAAGAGAAAGACACCCACACAACTAAGCCACATTTATTTTCCTTTTCTATTTTAGTTTAAAATTAAGTTGGCTTATTCTCATGTGTGTAAACGAAAACAGAAAAGGATAGCATGGCCTTTTTAAACTACATATTTTTGCTTTATGCTTGTCTTCCTTAGATATATATTAATAATTAATATTATTTTTCTTGCGAGAACACAATGAAACTACATTATTACCGGGTAACTACGGGTCGGGACGGCTAGGTTTATATATAAATCAGTACTGGCCATGTCGAGTGTACCAGCTATTATATTATAAGGAGCGAACGTAATATATTTCTTTAAAGCTAATTCATAGAAGGCACTATAATGCACAGGTGTAACGGATAGACACAAACTGAAGCAAATCAAGACATGACGGTAGAACGAGTTATATAGTTTCACTTTTTGTGTCTATCCGTAACACATCTGCATTGTATTTCCTTCTATTAATCACCTTTATATTTATACACATCAAACAATGCCTCAAGCACACTACATGAACCTCTTATATTTCTTAAAGATCATAAAGTTCTTTTTCGCCCAATGGAGATCGGTACTTCGTCCAGTTACTCATAGGAGCAATATATATTTGATGGGCACTATAGTAGAATGAGTAACTAGAGATCGTATGGACTGGAATGCAATTTCCTTCGCACAATAGATCTAGCCAAAATCGGTTTAAAATCGAACAACTCGAAAGACAAGTCGATTAGGAAAAATATCATTCGAAGGAGATTAGCCGGAAATTACTCAATGATGAAATAAAACAAACCAATCAACTGTCAACGTTATTGCAAGAAAGTTTATTTGTATTTTTATTTGATGTAAATATTATTGATGATCGAATAGGATGATCCTTGAAAATATAACAATGTAAATGGCTGGAGGTAAAACTCAATTTATATTGTAGAAGATGACTGATTTATTTTAAGCCTAACGGTGAATGAATGAGAATATATCTATGCGAATATAGAATATTTATTAAGAAAATAACATATATATATATATATATATATATATATATACTAAAAGAATACCCGTCCAAGGACAGGTAAAAAATACTTCCCCCTATCACCAGTTTTCTGCCAGCTTACAAAGAACAAAATCAAGATATTATGATACTAAACTTTATGTCTAAAATCTTTTTTCTAATTTTGATTTCTAGAAAATGTATAATATTAACGGCTTAAGCTTAAGTGGATTTAAGAAATACAAATTCAGCGAATATTGCTTAATTAGTGTCTAATGACTATGGATCAAATTCAATCCAAATCTTATACATTTGAATATTCAAATATAAGGTTTTACCCATATAATACCACATTAAACACTCTTTAAAATGCACCACATATACTTTGATTTTAAGAATGTTTATTAATTGATGTCTAATATATGTTGTTTAACATAAAAAAAATAAAAATAAGAGGTATCTGATTTTTTACCAATAGATTCTGACCCCATTTTTCCCCTTCAAATCAAACTATTGCTCACATTACCTACCTTTACGACAAACAGCTGTTTAAAAAGTATTCATAATTAATTAGTTACTGAGTTTATCCTGTACATACAAATATATAAACATATACACATACTAAACAAATCATATATATATATATATATATATATATATATATATATATATATATTTATATATATAAATTATGGTGATGGCTACATACAGGCAATACAGGCAATGATTATATATTAGTCTACATCTCCAGTCAACAAGTACGGAAAAGGTTGAGCTTCTCCAATATTCAGAATAGTGTTAGTAATTACATTATACCTATATTCACTATGGTCATTATTTCTGATGAACTAAAAAACAACACTAACCGCTGACGTATTATTTAGAGTGAAAACATTCTTTCGAATTCTTTTTATGTGTCGGGGATTTTCGGAATTGATATTTGCTTTGTTGTTTTCTCTCAACACTTGGAATGGTTTAACTCGGGGGGATAGAAAAGGCCACGTTCTTTACTCGCTAACATCCGTGTGACGGGGCGGATTTATATTTATTTCCACACAAATACACATAGGTCTTTATTATAAAGTGGGGATGAAATCTAGGCTTCTTAAACGTAGCCTGATCTCTCAGTTACGGTATTTTGTCTGTCAAGTTCTAAATATGTACTTTCCAATCCAAGTTATTTGGAGTGTCTCATTCAATGTTTATGCAAATAATCTCAAACAGTTACATCATGAAAGACTTACTCCTACTGACTCACTTTTACTTACATTCTTCCAGTCGACTAGTATTCTGGCTACGTTTAAGTAGGACAGCACACACACACACACACACATATATATATATATATATATATATATATATATATATATATATATATATATATATATATAAGAAAGGAAGGAGGAGAGTAATCCGACGTAATGGGAAATGAAAAAGGAAAAACCAAAAGATGTTTTTTATGTATTCATCAACGTTTCGTCTTAATTTGTATGACTTCTTCAGGATGATAATTTTAAGAAAAATGTCATGCAAGTACATAGAAATATTGGGTTGACATGATGGGTTGATGAGAAGTAGTAGTAACTACTGGGAGCGCAGGACCAATGTTCGGTCTTAGAAAAGTCGGTGGCAGAGAGTGAAATATATATATATATATATATATATATATATATATGTAGAGAGAGAGAGAGAGAGCATAACACTGATGAAGAAAATAACTATTTTCACTTAGCATTTAGCTAATGCATATCCTTAAATATAATTGAATACTTTTATTTATTAGTATCGAAAATGAAATAAAAATATAAATAGATGAATGAATAAAGCAATCTATAATGCGATGCAGTGTCCCCACACTGCTAATAGCAGGTTCGTGGCTCTATCGTATAGCGTCGGACGTCAATCACTTGCTCCCGGTTTCCGAATCTCGCTATATCTTGCTTCACGGAGTCGTCGTAGAGACGGGGAAACGCGTGTCTTTAGATAACTATATTTTATATAAATATAAGATATTCAAATTACCACAGAAACTTTTGAAACTTGACTATCAAAATATCTGTGCTTGTTAATGATGTAATTATAATTGCTGTTACTATCTGCGGAGACGTTATTAAACATCTGCTCTATCAGACAATTCTTCTTATGATGATATTTATGCCGCTTCAGTTAGCCTCTGTCTTTCTTAGTTTGTATTATAGAAATGTTTAATTGATATACTCAGTCGGGTCTTCATTCGCTGCCCACGCTTTTTAGCCTCACGATATTCATCGTCGTAAGATTGAAGTCGCGAATTCAGTTGTCTGTCTTTTCCATTGAACGCGATATAAGTTGTTTAAGTTTCTTCGTTTTGGATGGAAACTAAATTTCACTCTTAAACAGCGCTCGTATACACATGGCCATGTGTTAGATAAAGATTCGAGTTTAAAAATCGCCGATTCTTACCGACTACCACAACATGAAATTAAGGAAGACTTAAGCGTCTAAAGGCAGAAAACATTATGACAAATGGTATAAAATATGTAAATTATTTAAATGATGCAACCTCATCTCGAGAATAATTTCAAATACGTTGACACCAGTCATGCGTTTCGACATTAAATAAGCCCAAAACGGCTCATATGTCGTAAAATACACAAGCTAAACTAAACCATACAATTAAAAACAAGAACATAAATCAGTAGCGAGAAACTTTAGCAAAGTTTAATGCTAGACTTACTTCTCCATGTTGTATTAAGTATTAGCAAAGATATGCATTCGAAACCTTGATAACTCAAAAACTAGTTATTTGATCAGCTTGAATTTTTTGATCGTTGTTACTCTTATCAAAGAGCTTCAGATAGATCCATAAAAAGTTGAAAAAATCAAATGTTGAAATTCTGTCAGTTTCGAGTATGGCCAAATTGTTTATGGTAAATATCTAAAGTCATGGTCACATAACACGTGGGACTTCATTGAAAACATTATGGTCCAACTATCGAATCTAGTGTGATTTCCAGCATATCAGTGACCGTGACTTATGACTTAAATATTCCAAATGTAAATCAGTTCTAAGTTAAACCATGATCGATATTTTGATTAGGCTGGTGACGATATGTCAATCGATGTGGAAGCACGACTGTACAAACATTGTTACAAAGTCACACGACCAAAAAAACATAACCTAAGCCAAGTCGAACGTACTCAAATAGATGCTTATTTCTGTTTCTCTCATACAATTGATCCATAACAATAGTTAAAGTCGATGCATATTCTTTGAATTTACCAGGCTCGTCACGAATTCTGTAGTTTAATTAAAAATAAAACTTGTTTTGAAAACACTTTTTTATTTCCTGTAGTTTTGTTTTATTGCGAAATAAATTTCTGTAAAAATGTAATTACATCATTGACTCTTAAGGGTTTCTTTATCTTTCCTGAATTCTCATATATTTTTAGTAAAATGTAATTATTTTTTTATTTCATTTTGAAAATAATTAATTTCTTTGATTAAGCATTTTTTTCTTTTTAACTCTTTATATATTTTTTTATTAAGTCATTGATCTTTTAAAAAGTATATCATCGATTTTTCATGTAACTTATCGTTCATTTAATTTAATTATTTTTCATATATTTAAATGTTTTCTAGAGCAAGTAAAAATCAAATATTTTGTCTGCATTTGTATAGTAATTAATTTCCTTTGTTCTGTTTCAAGAAATTTTTTTTCTAAACAAAAAACACAGCTTTTATCAATTTAACAATTATCGCTACAAACAAAATATATTTAGAATTGACCTACTGAAGTTTGTGTCCATTCGCTGTCTACGCTGAATTAAACGTTTTGAATTGAGTTATCTTCTACTTCAAATAGGATAGTCTATCCTCTCTCTGATTCTCTATCTCTCATATATATATATATATATATATATATATATATAAATATATATATATATATTATATACATATATGATAGAGAGGGTACAAGACAGGAAAGAGATTATCTTATTGATAGTAAGAATAGAAGAAAGACAAAACAAATAACGTTAAACATATACTTTCATATTTTATTACGATACTTAACATTGGATTCACACTTGACATTTATTTAGTGTTTTAAAAGTGCTTTGTCTCGAACATTATTACCGTTCCTTTCCTGGGTACAAATGAAACTGTTCCCAAATTCTGTTTTGCAGAAAAGCTGCTTTTGCAAATAATTTTTGTGTTCTTTTCAATAAATGAAAATATAAATCGTCTGAAAACAGTTGTAAACAAATTGGAGACAACTTTTTGTACTTCACATGGTGAATATAATTTAAACAAATATTTTAGAACATAAATATATACGATATAGCGTGATAAAAATATGTAAATGAAGAACAATACATATAGCACTATACTCCCTTTTCATAAATTCATATTACAATTCGTATCTTGGATGATATTTGCACACCGTTTCGACAATGTAACCCCCGACGTTCTTTAAGTACATCTCTCCGAACTCGGCCATTATTATGTCCGATTCTGGAATCTATACAACATTTCGAACTGAATATTAGATTTAATCCACGAAAGTAGACATTATTCTCATTATGTCAACCATGTTAACCGGTGTTAAGGAAGTAATTTCTATTTCAGTCTTGGTTATTATTGAGTATCGTGAGAAATGGAACTTCAACACTAAAAAGACTGTCGATTGTACTCGACCCCTTTATCTGTTGCTCTACGTTTCCTTGTCAGTTCGAAATCTTGCGTAGATTCAACAGTTCTAAAAAATGCTGCTAAAGAAAGTCGTGGATTACAGCGGACGAAACGTTGTGAACATAACACGCAGGATCAGTATGGTAATCCAAATAATCCCAACGTATGTTTAGTAGATTTTTGTTCTTTTCACAGTTTTTCCATTTGTATTTTTAACGCAAATTACACGAGCGATTTTCTATAGCTATATTCATTTATGTGCATTTCTTCTTGTGTTCTTTTCATGAAACTCTATAATTTGTTTACATTGAGAAAATAATTAATTTTATTCTACGAGTTTATCTTTTTCTTTTTTTTATCCTACTTAACGGAACAGTTTTTCCTGATTCATTTGATCTTTTCAAAATACCTCATTCATTTTTATTTTGTAAATTAGCATTCATTTCTTACGTATTTATTTGCTTTATGTTTGTAAGTAAAAAAAATCCATTGCTGTGTCTGCACGTGGAACGTAATTAATTCATTTCATTCAATTGAAACTCATTTGTATTCGAGACAAAATCGCACCGTTTTTATGGATTTATCAATTATCGGGAAATAAGCAAATATTTCATATGATATTAAGTTTAATGTCATTTTCCTCGGTATATTTTGTTCTTGACAGAGAGATATTCGTTTCTAAATAGCCGATCTTTTGTTTTTAAATGTACCATGTTATGTGACCTACAAAAGGGCATTCCGTTTTTTTTTCCTCAAAACAATAATTATTCTGGTCTGTAATAATTCAAATTAACGCATTATTCACTAATGTTTTTAATAGAAAAATAAGCTTACAACATTAACAGAAAACACATTTCACTTCGCTATTAAAACAGTGACATCTTTTTCGGAAAAATACACTACCTAAAGAGACCGAGAAAATTAAGCGCCACATAAACTTAATAAAGCTCTAAGACTGTCACGTCGTCTTTATTTATTACAAGCCGCTGAGTTTACTATGGATACACTTAAAGAACTGGCACGTGATGTTTTATACAATTCCCTAAAATATTATGCCTA
>OY744527.1:88780571-88798071 GCA_963556195.1 Sepiola atlantica | reverse complement strand
GAGACAGTTTGTGGATGACACACACATATATATATATATATATATATACATATAGCGAGACAGTTTGTGGATGACACACATATATATATATATATACATATAGCGAGACAGTTTGTGGATTACACACATATATATATATATATTTTGAGACAGTTTGTGGATGACACACATATATATATATATATACATATAGCGAGACAGTTTGTGGATGACACACACACACACATTATATATATATATATATATATATATATATATATATATATATGGGTGTGTATCTATATGTGTCTGTATTAATACTATATGCAATTTAGAAGTACAGTTGATGCAATCTAGGGCCCCCTCCACACACACACACACACACACAAAACACACACCAATTCGGATAATCAAACTAGAGGCGGATAATTGGATTTTGTAAAACTCATTTAAGGCAGACTCTTTTTTCATATCTATTACAGATATCGGGCTTTCTACTTTAAAAATTAGGCAACTTTTACACCCAAGCGAAACATATACTCTCTCTTACCTATGTATATAAGATCGAGAGAGAGGGATAGTAAGAACGAGAGAGAGCGTAAAAGAAAGTTAGAGAGAGAGAGAGAGAGAGAGAGTGAGTAGAGGAGGGTAGAGAAATGGGTCGAATGAAATGTTGCTTCATCAAATTAAATATTTTAGAAGAATATGAAAAACGTATTGAACGTGTCATTATTTATAGAAATCTGACTATCAGACGGTTACATACATTCCTACGTACACATATAGATTATATATATATACTAGCAGGATGAACCGACGTTACTCAGGATTAATTGCGGATCACTACTATTTACCTTTTCACTTTGCTAATAACACCATATTACCTTTTTATTTTCGCCCCTTTCATTTCACCCACTAATATAGTTGAAAATAACTGACTTGTTGGAAAACTCTGAATTAGAGTCTTATACATGCGGTTAAAATTTAATTAAACTCTGATATACGTTTTTGAAGTTGGGAACCATGGGTAACTTATAGATACGGGCACGTAGATATTCGGTACATAGAGTAACGTAGAGATTCGGGATAGCTTTCACTGTTAATTAGCAATTCTTTACATATCGAAGGGTAATACTCTATTATGTCGAACTGAATAAAGGAAGCTCGCTCCTTATTTTCAATTTCCTTAAACCATTGAATTGTGTCTGCTGTCATTCCATAGATCAAACTGAGTCGCTGTGAGGGTCTCGTTGATCATATTATGTAGTATATATTAATGCCTACATGTCCCAGTTCAGTTGTGGTTGTGTTGATCAATCTAGTTTGTTTATTGCTTTGGAAATGTTTGGTAAGCAGTTCATAATGCATATATAAGCACTAAGTTACTCTTTTCGTGATGCATAATAGGCAGGAATTTCGAGGCTTTTGATTTTAGCTTGGCACAATGATTTGTCTTGTCACATTATATAGCTATATAAATAATGTTTAATTCACGTAACTGTTCTGTTCAACACGAAATGTATAAATACAAAAAAAACAAAAACAATCGCTTCCCAGTAAGCGAAGACACGATCAGAAACAGACAGCTAGAACTGTTACGCCATGCAGGTGAACTGTTGAATCTGAAAGAGATTTTAAAACCTATTCGTTTTTTTCTGGGCCCTGTTGTATGTTGTTTGTGTTAGTTTCCGATGATAAGACAAACACGTGATCGATTTGTTGAACGAAAGACTAGGTTTATATAGACAGATACATATAGAGAGTTGGAGATAGACAGTAGAACGGTGTGTTTTGCAAACATTTCTGTTTATTTTTATATATCATCAGATAAGGATAATTTAGATTCATTAAAATGACAGATCTATCTGACATTCTAACATAAATAATTGTTGCTGTTCGTATGACAGGCGATAGCGTTAGGAAAACATGCGAAATGCTTTAATGTGTCAAGTAGTCCTGTCTCGAAAGTAATGACAGTCTCTGGGAAAGAGGTGACAAACCTAGTCAAAATCAAACTATGGAAGAAAACCAAAAAGTTCTGGAAGTCAACGTCAGACTGTTCAGTGGATTATTAGAAAGGATCACAACAATACAACTTCCAAAACAACTGCAGAGTTTAATGATCACCCTGAGAACCGAGTTTTTAAAACTGTTCGCGATTAGCTGCATACACCCGGCATTTAAAGATGAGCTACAATAAGAAAACTACGTCTTTCAAAAACAAATATTGCAAAATGTTTAGAGTGGAGTAAATAAAAGAAACGCCGGATACGTTCCTAAGAATGTGGAATAATACTTTCTCTGTGAGTAATTCTTTTATCCCACCACTGGCCGAGTATACGTGTAGAGACAACCAAAAGAAGCAGTTTACCCTAATTGCCTTAGTCCACCTGTTAAACACGTGATGATATGGGAAACTATACCTTGGTAATTCGCTGACCCAAAGGATTCCCTTCATGAAAGAGTCAATAGCAAGACTATTTAAGCATTTTATATGATCAAATTTATCCTATGGTTGCAGAACTGTTTCCGAAAGGAAAAGCAATCTTCCTGAATGATAATGCACCAATGAACACAGCTAAAGTCGTTACTGAATGGTATGAGGAATATTTGAGTGAAATTTAGCATACTATCTGGCCACCATTTCTCAAATCAATATTATTGAAAATGCATAGTGCATTTTAGAAAGGACAGTAAGGCGTCGAGATCTGCCGCCATTATCACTACAAGAATTGGTGACGGTTTTCGCTGAAAAATGGACAATAATTATTTGGGATTAATTAACATATTAAACAAGATAACACCTTGTAGAATCAAAGCTGAAATAACAGTCAAAAACGGGCCTATCTCATATAACACACGTCTGTTTCAAGTTCCAAATTTCAAGGTGTTTCCATTATTTTATACACCCACACACATATATATATATATATATATATATATATATATATATATATATATATATAAGGCAAGCTATTATTTATGCATGTTTGTCTAAATTTACGCGTTTTGTAATTTACTTAGTAATGTTCTCAACGGGGCGACTCGAAAGCTTGCTCGCCGCGTCGAGAACATTACTAAGATAATTACAAAACACGAACATTTCGTGGCATTCGACCAGACTTATGTATATTTATATATTTGTATGTCAAAGTTTCACTTCTAAAATAATAAACATATCATCATGAATTTTGGAATACAGCATAAGGGATCTAAATGTGGGCTATATTTCGTTTGATTTAGTTTCATGCCAAACCAGTAAAAGGTATGTAGAAGCCCTTCGTTAAAGTTAAGATAACTCTGACTGTTTTGAAATGTTAACAATATGTATTATACCTTAATTTATATCCTCCAAATGTAAGTTTCTTTGTTGAATTTTAAAACCTTATAGGGAGGCAAAATATCGGAAGAGTCTCAAACATTGAAATATTTCAGATTTACACTAAATTGGATTTAAAATCATTTGACACCAATTACGCAAGATTTCCTGAATTTAAGTTTTTTTTTTAAACCTCTTAAGCTTAAGTCTTACATTTTAGACGTTTTCTAGAATAAAAAAAACATTTGTATCAAAATTAGAAGGATTTTACACATAAGGCTTATTACAAATATATATTAATTTCAATCTTCGTAACGGGATATAAAAATGCTACAACACTGTTCTTGGATATCATTTCACAAGTTTTGAGATTAGTATTCTCCCAGTAATATATTGTACTAAATATTTAAAAAAAATTGAAATCGCTCCAGACAAGGCATAAATACACTTGATGTAAGGAGCTAACAAGAATAAATATGGTTATCGCAGACAAGAAATACCTATGTGCCTTAGTCTTGAAAAAAACAAGGTTTTAGGTAGGAGGAAAACAGTCAGCAGGAAGAGAGTTACACAGTTCTGCGGTTCTTGGAAAGAAGCGACTGGAATTAATGACGTTTGTTTCTCTGATGCTTATTTCGTACATATTTTAATACAAAATACATGTTAAAATATACAATAGTTCTGGGATTGAGTTATGTTTCAAAAACGCCTATTGATTTCTTTCAATTAGCTGTAATTTATAATTAACTAAATAAGTCGCCTGTCACTTTCTAAACTATCTGTGTATTTCACCTTCCCTATGTCATTCTATGTTGATAGAAGCATTCTCTAATATCCCTCATGAATTTTCAATTGAAACTAAAGTATAACACAGTGAGAATGGTTTTGATCCAACGGGTCTCGGGTAATCTACTATATAAAACATAGAATATACAATATCGTGAGAAATAAAAGAAAAACGCGTGTTTTTTTTTTTACTTTAAACAAATTCACCTGGACAAACTATATAAAAAACACGCCGCTTAAATAAAATTAAATTAAAAATAACAACCCTTGTACACACGATTCAGACATCATCATACACATGAAAATCATCTTTTACAAAGGGACACTGAAAGCAGGAACCGTCCGCCCGGTCCCAGTGGATTGTATATTATCCGTTTCACTAGGATTTTCTTCGACCGCCGAAAGATACGGCCAATAACAAGACGGTTTTTACCCACACTACCGTTTGTCCTGAAGGATGAAAGATTTTCTAATAGGTTCAGAAAATACGGTTCATTTATGAGAACATTTATTGATACAATATAGTACTGTTTTACACACTTGTTTTATTCTTGATCTATAGTTATTAATGACACTCGGTAATTTACAAATATTACGATGTGTGAACGTTATTAAATATCTATAGTCTACAAACACATGAAATAGAAAAACTGATCTCTCAAATATGTAATTATGATATCATGTTTACGAATTGCATACAAACTACAACGCACAAGGTATAGATTTCCTTATAACACTTTCTCTCAGTATACATTACTTATATCATGAATACATTAGCGTCAACATATATCAATACTATTTTGTATGTGCGAATAACAATTAGCTGTAAGAGTATTGTTATGCGTTTGTATCATATAACACATTACTGTATTTGATCATCTCATATGATTCAACATGTGTAGTCTTGCTTTCACCGATTGCTATATCTTATAAATCAAAGTAAAATTTACATTTGTAGTGTCAACGGTTATAGCTTCTTAAGCGAAAACTACATTTAAAAGTCTCCCTTATCAGCGATACAGGCCAATTTTTAATTTTCATACAAACTCATCTATTTTTATATTTATTCGCATCGATGATTTTCTCGTTGCAGATCTTAAGAGAGTAGGAGTAAATAGCCTCCAACAATACTAACTCCTCATTCTTAAACCCATTACGCCTTTAAGAACTTTGGAAACGATTTAATTAGAGACACATTTCTAGATTACACCGTGCGTTCGCTGACTTCATATTAATCACTATGCAAACAAGTGATTGCACAGCTAATAAATGAAAATATAACAAAATTACGCTTTCCGTTTATTACGTATACAAGGTGACCAGCAACTTCTTTTCGGGGGCGTTTTTAGAATATCAGAGTAACACATGAAACACATGTATCATGTTAAAGTTATACTGAAATGATTCTGCAACGCGTGTACATATGGTTAAACACTGTTAAGTATCGATTTTCGGAGCCTGATTACAATATGTAAAATTTTCAATGATCTCTGAGAATATTGCAATTGTTTTCGTTCTTAAACTAATATATATATATATATATATATATATATACAATAAATTAAATATCAAGTCCGACTTTTGCTATGTGTGCCCAACAGGTAGACTATGATCAACATGCTTCTGTTCTATCTTGTCAAAAAGAGAGAAATCATTCTAGACTGAGCCAATGTTATTTTTGTACAAATCCAGAATGCCCTTTTCTTAATGCTCTTGATTTTCCCTACATTAGACTCTTGTCTTATCTTTCAGTTCGCTCCTGGTGAGGATCAAGTAAATAGAGCTTGGGTTATTTTTTCCATAAGTAGCTGTTGGTATCATTTTTCACTTTTGTTTTGTAAAAAATACTTTACATAGAATCGATAAAATTGGTTTCAAATATAAGTTAGGCAATATATAGCGACTTTCGATCATGATATCATTTGTTGACTTCTACAAAGACAACACGACTGTCTATAGCTCTACTTCGAAGCTCACTGACCTTTTCAAATATGATATTAACAAATTGTCGAAAATCGACCCATAATTAATAATACGTTCAGACCATTGAACGATTTTAGTGCTCTCATAATTTTCTTTTTTTTTTAGCTGACAAACATTTCAGTCTCATTAATCCTTATCCTCGAGTGGCTCTTGGCCTTGATATGTGTTGACGCAATAGTAAAAATAAGGTGTCATATAAATAGCTGTTTGCAAAGACTTGTATATTCAAATAAATAAGAGTCAAACATAGAGTAATAAATTGAACAGAAGCAATAAGGATAACCATCCCAATTTGTTTGCTTCTTATTACGTATGTGCATAATGATAACTGAAGAAAACTGCTGAAATATTGAGGAAAATGCTCGAGTGTGAGAAGCAAAACAGATAACCAGGTAACGCCGAACAACCGTATGTACGTCGAAATAGATTTTAAAAATAACGAAAGAACATTACACAAATCGAAGGAAACGGAAACTGACAGAGTGGGAGAGGATAAATCCCAAAATCTGACAACCCCCATGAAAATGTGGTGGCACCAGCATAGTTGTGAAGAGTCAATGAGGATAAAAAAGATCGAGGAGGGAAAGCACCATCAAAACATCCATTTGGATACTGGGGTGACTTATTGCAACTGAAATTTAGCAGCGGTTGTTTGTCATTGACACATCAATGGCAAACGGCTGCTGCGAGAACTCTACATGATTCCCAACTAGTACCAAAATACGCTGAGATTACTAGGAATTTGATTGATACTTGTTGCCACTAATTCTCAAGGGTACAGCCTCTATCATTGCCAATGAGTAATCACTGATAATGAGGTTTATGAAGACTCCGAGAGAATACAATTTTAAAAAAATATTATATATATATATAATATAAAAACGAATTTCACAAAATCAGAATGGATACGCATCAAGACAAAATACTGTATAAATTGAATGCTCAGAATCTGGTCAACACTTTATAACAATAAACGTTTGTTTTATAAATTAGAATACCAATTAAAATCTATACCCTCATTACTAATTTATTAAAACCCATCTGAAGATTGAATAAACCACGAAACTGCAGTAGAGTATTAAAAAAGTCACATTTATTATAATTTAATATTGTTATATCTATATATGAATTATATTTTAGTTTGTTGCGTGTTCTATTTATATCTGCTAATGATATGTATTGACGGCGAAACGCATAAGAAAAGCGAATGACAAGACACATCCAATTTTTCGCCCGTCCATAAACCGTTTCGACTCAGCGATTGTATTATCAAGCACTCCGAATGTGATGAAATAAATTATGTACAGACTTGAGCCCACTTTTCCACGGAATGTTTGCCTTTTGGCTAAGATGAAAATGTAGTATCTGTTCCGATGGATACTACACCCTATAGACCGGTACCGTCTTGGCCTTGATTCCGCCGGTCCGTGGGTTTGTGCTGTGCAGTTCTAGGAGGTCCACCCTCCCAGGCTTTGTCTTCTCACCCTTTGAGAGAGGGTTATTTTATTGCTAATCGCCTGAGGCGCCCCTACTGGGATATGCCGACGGGGCTGCCCATGCAATGTTTAAAGGTAATAAGTGCTCTTCCCCTAGGGTCCTCACTTATCAAATCCCACTTTCCGACCTTGTGTCACATTTTACCTGTGGAAGGTAAATATATAAGACTTTTCAACGGAATTCTACATTTGTGTTTATATTACGATCTCACTTTCAATTTTACATGGACCTAACTCGACTAAGAAAAATCTGCGCGGTTAAAATCTGATAGAGATATTTGTCGTCTCAAGATGTAGCCTATTACATCCTTCTTTTCTGAAGAGGGGGGATAGATGTATTTTCTTTCGTGTGGGGAATGCCGACAGGACTGGTTAACTTATTTGGGAACACGTCACAAAGTGCTCATTTGGGGCGGGGGTGGAAGTAAATAAATACTTTACACTATATTTGAAGGGCCTTCTTTCTTTTGTCTCTCTATCGTGGGATGTATTTGCAAGAAAGCCCTATACCAAATGTAATCACAACTTATGGTAAGCATTTGGTATTAGAGACATTTACAATCAATATGGTGAGGTCTCAGTTCGCGCCGAACACATAAACAGCGCTTAATTTCTTTTCTTTATCACTTGAAAATTTTAATTAGAAATTAAAAAGTAAATAAATAAAAACGGTGATATAGGGTTCAAAGCGAGCGGCAGGAGTAGACAAAAGTCATCTCAATTCCCGGACAACGCCGGTTAGGCCGACTGGGAAGTCATATACTAAAGGGACTATCAACATACTCTTTTACTTCGTCGGTATATCTTTCTTTCTAACTAAGTTATATTAGTTTTCATTTAAATTACCTCACTAAAAATAACATAATATTTTAAGAAAGATTTTTGATAATTTACTATTTTTTTAATTAAATCTCTTTAATTAATTACTGTTAATATTGATAACACAAGTGCATATATATAGTATAATATAACAATACAATTACAAATAAATAACACCAACATTGATTTGTTATAGACTGTTTATGCGTAATTATGCGGAATAGACACACCCACACCTGTTTTGGTATTTTTCTTCTACTATATATACACTATTTTAACAGACTATAATGTAATATTCATTTAAATAATAATGAGCCGTTTTTATTATAATATGTGTAATGAAGAATAAGAAATTTTCGCATTTAGATATTGTAAACTTTTGACAAACGAGTATATGACAGGTAATCCTGTCATTTCTTAATATAAAATAGATATATACCTTATTATTATCACCATAATAATAATAATAATAATAATAATAATAATAATAATAATAATAATAATAATAATAATAATAATAATTATAATTATTATCGTTATTATAAAAATTATTATCATTATCATCATTATTATTATGACTGGCTCGAAGTTTCTCACAAGTCGTAATCATTCATTTCTCGCTAATAGCAACTGGCGTCTTTACCTGGAGACAGAGTGAAAGCAAGTCTCAGATATTCCAGTAATCTCCACTCCATTCCATTATTATTCTTACTCATTTGTGTTCTCTCACAAGCTGTTGCACCTGATTTCGCTTTAAAATCTGCTCAATTTCCCTGATTAGTTTGCATGAAATCTGGGCAACAATACTCGATATTCTTTGAACTCTTCCAGTCAATGTATGGATTATGCTATTAAACTTCTCATACCATTTCCAGCAACTTTTCGTGGTACGAACCAATGTAGGTGCCAATCTGTTAATTAAGGAGGCATAGCCTATTTTTCTTTTTTACATACGCATGACCATACCTTGGTATTTTTTTTATAATTAGTTATTAATTATTAATATTATTATTATTATTATTATTTTTTTTTTTGTTTTTTTTGCGGAATATAATTTGTCTCATGGTTATTCATTGCCGAAGAGTCATCAATTACACGCAAGTAATTGTAAACAAACTGTTATATTACCTGAAGCCGGAAAATGAGAACCTATATATTTATCGATTTCCTAGTATGCGATTATATAAATTAGGTTAATAACTTACGCATTCTAAATATAATGATTTTGGGATGGTGGTCGTATCATGGTCATCCTTCACACAACATATGTTTTTCTTATTTTCAAGTTATGCCAGAGAAAGTCCAACTTTATTAGCTTTAACATCTAGTGTCTAGGTCGCTAGTTCGAATCGCGAACGGAGACAACAAATGGCCACATTCAGGAGTTAATAAGAGAATGTAGTTTGCTTGAAACATTGCGTGTCATATGCATATAGAAGAGTATTAGAAGTATATCAAAATGAAAGACATTGCCAGAAAGTAATTTCCTTTTTATTATCTTGTTTAGTCAAAACTTATACACAGTGCTCTAATGTGGGTGACCGTGTTCCATAATATATTTTAAGGAAACACCTCTTCATCAAATAGTAGGTGTTTTAAGGTGACATCCGTGTGGACCGGTAATGTTATTGTATGCTTATAGCACGGTAACTTTCATGAGTTAAGCATTTTCAGTATCATTAATGTTTTCGGTGTTAGATAGGTAGACGGGGAGATATGTAGACAGTGACAGTAACAATTATATACCTATATAAGCATTGGACCATTGGACCTTTAGTAAATACGTGTAACTACTTGAAATATATAACTTCAAGAAATAAGATCAGTAACGTGGTTAGCGGAGCACATATATCACCAGATACGACTCGTTCATATTTATCATAAAGGTTATACATATAAAAGAGGAAGTGTGTATGTTCTGCTGTTTTATTTTTGTTCTATAGAAAATAATATGGGCACCAAAATGTGTTTAAGCTAGTGAATGCGATATAAGTTTTCACGAGTTCCTTAATGGTTCGCTTAAAAGTGGACAAATTATGTGTGAAAGGTCCGAACCAAGGGAGTGTGAACCCCTACTCCCTGATCTTAAATCGCAATTAAAGGCCATACGTTAATGTCGACTGTGAACATGTTCATAAGTATCGATCAATTTAAGACCCTTTAAGGCGGATTAACCTCAGAAAATCAATATCCTCATCAGTATAAAATCCATGTGCGTATTGTCTAGTTTCACTTAATCAACATGTAATATGATATATTTATAATATTACAGAAGGGGGGTGGTAGATGAAAACAAAATGCTGGGTTTTCTTGAATTTTAATAATAAATTGTTTTAATGTTGTCGTTAGCCATCTTCTGACCTGTGGGGTTTCCCATGAAGGAAGTCAGTTGCATCATGGCAGACATTAACTTAAAAAATGTTATTATTGTTCATTTCTTGTAGGAAATTGGTCGGTTTTCTTAGACGAAAAACACAATGATTATATATATATATATATATATATATATATATATAATAAATCAAAGTTGTCTGTATGTGTACGTATATGTCGCGGCATCACAGTTAATAGGTTGATCCCAGAGCCAAACTAATAGCATATTTTGAATCAGAAACTTAACGTAGATGGTCTTATCGATGTCAGAAGTCATTGGCTGTTTTTTTGAAAATCATTATTTAAAATTAAAGGTACGTAAAGGTAACATTATGAACACATTTTCCGACATTTTAGTCTTCTCTTAAAACCAAGCAAACACTAACGTCAATCACCGTACGTATTTTATGTATTGCTTACTTTAAAAAGAACATATTTAGCCATAGATTTATTAAAATTACATGAAAAATAGTTGAAAAATGTTCACTAATAAATATTTTTTAACAATGTTTTTTTTCTTTTTGCTTCGTTGTTTATTTATAATTTAGCTCTATTCAGAGTGGTATAAATTCTCTACGCCAAAAGCCTTTAAGTAAGTTTTAAAAGAAAATAATGATTTTTAGATTGATGGCTCGATAGATTAAGCGTTCGCGTTCAGTTGCAATACTTTATGCCATCACGATTCTGAACCGAACAGAAAACAATTGTTAGCTTTAGCTTTTTTGCTATAACTTTCCAGTTATTTCAAAACCACTACTGACTAGCATTAATATGAATTTCTTCTTTAAATTTAAAAAAAATGGATGAAAATATGTAATAGATATTTTTTTTACTTCTGGTCTTGGTTAGAAAAAGAAAAGTTGAGAAAGCCGACATAGCCAATTACTTTAGCTAGTAATATATATATATATATATATATATATATATATATATATATAACATGTCAACCTCAGAAAAGATATGAATTCACTAATACTTGTAACTACAATATTGTTGAATAAATAACAATGATAATTACTCATTCCAAACTATAGCCAAATGAGTATTTTATTTCCACCTTACATAAATCAAAAAGGTGTTTTGCTGTAACAATGGAAGCCACTATTAAAATAAACGTATATCCTATCTGGAGGCTGGTATTAAGACTTCTTGTTTCTTTAAAAATAATAAAATGCTTGTCATGAAGTTTATCGAAGCTTTTTTTACACTAACCCATGTTTGCATTATAACTAAACTAGCAGGTCTACCTGAAGTTGCCCGGGCCATTAAAACATAATCGAGGAGGTTAACAAGTGTGTGTAACATCTTTATATTAAAACTCCTATCTCTCTGCTTACCCTAATCCATCTCTCTATCTATTTCTCTCCCCCCTTTCCCCATTTTTTACCTACCCCTCTTTCACATCCGCCCAACACATTCCTCTCTTGTTTTAATGTATCGAAAATAATAATAATGGTAGTCATTCACATGAGCTTTAAGTTTTAATGTTATTGCTCCCGGGAAATACAGAGGGTTTTTTTTCTCACCCACTTTCTAAAAAAATATGAGCTAATCTATATGTTTTAATTTACTCCAGGGCAACGCTTAGTTTATTATCTTTTTCCTCCCCCTTAATAGTATAATTAAACCTATATTGTTAGTGTATTCCTGAGCAACGCTGAGTTTCTTGTATTTCCTTCTCCATCAATCATATACTACATTGAAAATGTACTACTGTCTTATTGCACACATTGATTATTTTCTGGTATACAATAGTATAACAACATACTGTGAAAATGCTTCTCCAGGGCAACACGGGGTCTATAACACCCTGCTCTATGTAGGATTGCTATATCTAAGGTATTAATGCCGCACAGGCAACGCTGAGTAAACACCCATGATCTATCTAGGATATTGTGCACATTTGATTATACCACTTATTAAATATAATGATGTATTATTACAATTATTGCTCCCGGGCAACACCGAGTTAACAAATAATATATAACTTCTTTCACCCGACCAACGCTGCATTTAAGCACCCCTGCTTTATCTAGGATACTGATCACATTTGGATATCTATATACCACTTACCAAATGTAAAACTGTAATCTTACATGTATTGCTCTCGTTTAGAGCACTACTAAAACCACCTAACTAAAATTAAGGATGCCCCTCAGAGCACTAATACAACCACCCTTTCGCAGTTTTTGCCACCTCCTCCCTAGTCCGAGGAAAAAACTTCAGAAACGTTAAATAATGTTGAAAGAATATGCCGAGCGGAAAGAATATACTAAAATTACAGTGTTTTATTTCCAAATTTTTGCTGAAAAACTCGACCTCCCTAGCGAACTCTGATTAATAGTTCCCTTCGGGGTGTGCTTAGAGATTCGAAAATTGTTCCATTGTCTCCCGCGGTTAGGTTTACATCAGAATATACTTTTAGATTAAATATATATTTTTCTGTCTTTTTTTATATAACACACACACAAACCCTCACACATTGAGTTTGATGTATGTAGATTAATGAATACACAAATCGTGTGCCCTCTATGGGGTCTTTAATATCCCCTGAATCTGGCAGTATTAGCGTGGAGGAAGAATAAGTAAATATAATATTTTTTTTATTAATTATTAGTGTCGTCATGTATATTATCGTTTATTCTATACGACAAAGTGTAGTTTCTGTTCTGATACTACATCTCGTATTTTCTGTCGTCGGTCAGTAAAGGAGGAATTCTTCTAGACCGAGACAATTTTGATTTTTTACCCACTCCAGAGCGCCCTTTTATTTAGTAGCTTTTGTCCAACCTCGCCGTTGTGTGCAAGTAAGTGAATAGAGATAGTATATATGTCGTCGGTTCTATACAAACAATACTTTATAATGATACATTATTTTTCTTGTATAAACTCCTAACAAAAATCTGCCACGGTCATACAGAAAAATAAGTTTAAAAAGTGATTACGTTTTTACGTAAACAACCCCCCCTCCTTTTGCAACGAAAAAACAACAAATATATCACGCTTTTACTGCACTTATTTTACGAGCCCTTCGTCGCTGATGCACTTTCGTAAGTTTCTAAATGTCAGGGTCCATGGATGTTTTAGACGGGCAAGGATCACCTTTACGTAGGATTTCAAAGCAGTGAAGATCTTGATAATACTCGAGACACTCGACTAAAATTTCACTCATCAAGGTAAGACGTTAAAAATTCAAACGGTGTTATTACTATGGAGGCATTTATTGAACCAGGGCCCCTATGAATCCCGAAATGTGTACGTGACTTTGAAACTCATTATAGACTCTGTTTAGCTACATGCCGTAATGTTCAGAATCACTGTTTTAATCTATTATGCATTTTTGAATATCATTAAATAAGCATAAGTTTCCCCTTAATTTATCCAACGTTCTATTGTAACCATGCCGTTAATAATGGGACGTTTTATTGCGCAAAACAAATGTAGGACACATAAATAAACGTGAAATAAAGTATTTTTCTTGTTGCCAAATCAAGAAACATCATCTGTCTAAAACTATGCGATTTTTTTATGGACTAAAATAATAAAACAACCGTTTAATAGAACTTTATATACGTTGACATAACACTATCTAAACAGACGCCTATCGGGACATTATACGAAGAGCTGGTGTTAATGTTTTATATACGTATCAGAGCGAGTACTAGAGAGATCTCTGGAAATTCAATATAATGGAAACATTAAAGGATTTACTTACATCGTTATTACATATACATCTTATTTCTGCCCGTGTAGTAGATGATATAAAATAACAATCCATCGAATATGTCATACACTTATTATGTGTTAGTATTTAATACGGCAAGGTCAATATATTTTTTACGTAATTATGAGTCACCGTTTGAGGCGAAAAGATCATTCGAAGATAATGAGTTTGTAACGTGAACGGTTAGACAACGCCGTGAAGATTGGTAACGATGGTTGAAATTGGCCAACATGTTATTATTTAAGAGGGTGGCTCTGCAGGAATTTGTTAACATTGGACTGAAATCTGACTATGTTTTATCAGATGGGAAACAGCTCTGTAGTATTGTGTTCCACGAACGGGTAGTTCTTGGAAAGAAACTTTGCTCATGAAAGTTCCGTTTAGTTTTCCGTACAAAGAGGAAGATAGGAAAATTATTTACAGTGGTTGTAACTCGACATAATTTGGTTGGGAATTTTTTATAGGGAGGATTATAGTTTGGATGTCACGAGTGAGATACTTTCTAAAACGGTAGAATGATCCAGCCGTTTTCTCAGCGACCTCAGCAACAGATTTGATGTAAGTCTTCCATTTTAGGTCTTGAGTAAAGGTTAGTCGTAGAAGCTTTTCAAAGCAGGGGTCTTCCCCAAGGAAAGAGCAATTCATACTAATTTTGGGTAACGCGAGAATCCGGGCGTTGGTGGCGAACGGGCAAAGCTTGGTTTTCGAAGTATTAACAGAAACGACCCACCCGTTTCTCATTGCACTCTGTGTTCCAGGTCGGAAGAGAGAAAAACAGAAAGATCTTGGTCGTTAATGATCTTCGTAGTGTTGCCATAGATGGTTATGTCATCTCCATATAATTGCCGATTTCGAACAATGCTATATCCTTGTGGGACCCTTGGAAATTCATCAGTTAATATAACACAACAGGTTTTGATAATATCAGTTTAACTACTTAGTCAATCTAAGCTAAATTTAATATAACATTCAAATCAAAGAAAAATGTATAGCGTAGGTTACCTTCCAAACAAGCGACTATTTCATCATCCAATTCTGTTTCTAATTGTTTGTTGTTTTACTGCTAACTCATCTATCTCTATGTTTACTGATATAAACCCCTCTTTCGTATTTCCCCATATATCTACACGTCTGAACGACTCTCACGCTCGCCTGCATCAATTGTTCTCTTCATCTCTCCGTTTGAGTGTATTTCTGCTATTAGCTGTTACTGCACTTTGTCGGGGCGTAGTTGTTGTGAGGAAATGAACTAAGCATAACGTTTGAACGATTGACGACCCGTGTAAATTAAAGGTTCTTAAGACACCTGGCTTCCAAACGGCTGCTGCTGTTAACTTTAGTGCACATTCATTTTAGTTTTAGATCGTACAAGTGCTTATTATCATTATTGTTACTCATTAGTAGTTCCCACACATGTTGTCATCAGTAATTGCTCACTGACAGTATATGGTGGTTTTCCTTAGAGTCTGAGTGACAAGTCTCCCTGTATTTCCAGTACTCTCCGCCTCTTTCCACAACAATTGCAAATAATTTCCCGTTATCGCAACAACCGATTACAATTGATTTCTCGCTGACCGCTAAAAGATCGTAGTACTATCTGCACTTTTCCAGTGGAGATCTTAGTGTTTTTCATCCTTGGTCTTTCCATTATTATGAGTAGTAGTAGTAGTAGTAGTAGTAGTAGTATTCTAATCTTGCCGACCCCATGTCACTCAAAGTTTCCCGAAGTCTGTGCAATTGTGGGTTGGTGGATAGTAAATGTATAGTTATGTTCGTACACATCACCGTTTAACTACGCATTTTCATTTTTCTTGTGCACTTAATATATTCCACTTATTTTTCGTTGTGTTTTGAATTGATTATTATCACTACTACAACTACTACTATTACTAAACAACAAAAGTAGTCCTTGGCTACTACTACTACTGACAAAAAAGCAGTTCTTGGTTGTACCCTTACAAATGTATGTTTCAAAGAGACTTTTCTAAATATATCTATTGAATGTTTGAAAAAAATGAAAACCATTTCGATCCCATAGGGCTAATCAAACAACGTCACCCTTGAAGTAAGCGTTGCTCCTCCTAATTTCAATGCTTACAAGGAAGTCGACGATTAGGCAATATTCAATCGTATGTGATAGCGGTATGTCATGTATATATATATATATATATATATATATATGTGTGTGTGTATGTAGTACTTGTAGTACTTGTAGGGTTGTTTCCCAGATGGTAATCCAATGAAACACCGGTGTTTACAAGATAGTACTCAATAACAGGTAAATCTGTATTTTAGTATTTTTTATTCATATAAATATTAGTGGCTACATATATGCATACATGTTTCAATTGCGACTTTATTCTAAATCCGACATCTTCAGGCCGGAATAAGTATAGTGTATACTTAATTCAGCGTGAAGATATTGGGCTTGGAATTAAGTAACAGCTGAAACATATATGCACATAGATATCCACTAATGTTTGTCTAAATTTTAGAAAACCATACTATATATATATATATATATATATATATATATATATATATATACACGGACACACAAACGCACTATTTGTAATACTCGGACTAAGGCGGGTTTATGATATTGAGATATTCCTGAGCTCTCTAATAACAGGGTGAAGTCTAAGCTCCACATATCTTGAATCAATCCAAACCATACTGCAATGATAACAGTGGGAAAATGTAAACTTACACGGGGCAAAATAAAAAGCTTAGACAACTGTTTATATTTTAAATCATATCGAAACATTTTTAAAAGTGAGAGAATCTATGTGTTTTTATTAATTATTTAAAACTAATTAAAATCAACAGTTAAGCAGTTTCAGCTCGTGTATGAGTGTCCAGGAGTCCAATCCCTTAAGCATCTCTTTAAGTTTCACAGCCGTTTAAATATCATATATTACAAATAAATTTTAAAAGATTGAGCTATCTGAAAATAGACGTTAAAAGTTTGAAACGTTTATTATCTGGAATTTAGATCTTAAAAGGACCTTAAGATTAATA
>OY744527.1:88668071-88770571 GCA_963556195.1 Sepiola atlantica | reverse complement strand
GATATTTGTCGTATATTCTTGGTTATCGCAATATGCCGCTTTTGGCGAAATGGTGTTCGCTGTATATCTTTTGTAAATAATACGTCTCATTTGGGATTATTTTATGAATTTTATTTTTTTCCATCAAAAACTTGCGCCAATTCTTGGTCAGTTATACAACGGATGACAATATGAAACAAGATCCGACATCTGTTTTGTTCAAGATGTTGGTATTTCGAATTGACGAGAAGTAATATACACATGCCTTTACATTATGTACGTATATTCATATATTTATTTATCTTGTTTTTGATAAGCATATTTCATCTTTTGATGTGATTAGAGTTCAAGTGTAGACTGATAGTTAACTCTTCCGTGTTAAATGGTATAATTGTATATATATATATATATATATATATATATATATATATATATATAATATCCACTGTAGTAAATCCGAATTCAAGCCGGCTTATGTTTGACCCTGATTACATAACTTTTTTGTGCATCGCTTTGAAGTTATTTTGTCATTTCGTCACTAATAAAACTCGCCGATGATAGATAAAAAAAAAGCGAAGTCGGTGTATTTTTCACGTACACAAAATGTTGAATGAAAGTTCCAACTGTAACAGTAGTAGCAGTGCCACTACTACTTGGGATAAACTATTGCATCTTCTGCTCCACTCGTTGCCAAATATCCACAGTAGTGGTGACGATAGTTTGGGTGGATGGAAAGGATTTTTTTCTACTCTGCGAGGGAGTGAGAAAGAGAGAAAAACACACTCCGTTGTCTTTGTACATGGAATTGGAGCCGATATGAGGGAGCTCCGTAAATATTCCGGACTCAAACGAACAGAAGATAAGAAAAGTGTTCGGAATAGTTCCCAGAATAAAGAATTTATTAGTAAAAATAATACTTATACACACAGACACACACATTATATATATATATATATATATATATATATATATATATATATATATATATATATATATATATTGGTTTCACTGCTCTTTCTGATACTGCGGGGTAATACCCTCAACTAATCGGTTAATTCAGTCGACTGGACTTCGAATAAATAAAGGAGCCCACACAATTATTAGACTTCTACAGAATTGGGACCACCTGCCACTGGGTGTCAGCTTAGCCACTTAGTTAAGGAGTCAAAACGTAAGTGAAGATTCAGATCCTTTATGAGTCATTTGTGTCTTTGTGAATTTTTTCATTTATTCCCGGCCACGTTGAGCAAATTTACAGTTAATTTACGGGTATTACCCACAGACACAAAGGTTCGACAATACGTAGCGTAATACATACACAAATATCGCTTTAAAGTAATTCAATTTAAAATTTACAAAAGACGGTCATTCAGATATGGTTTCTAAAAACGAGTATTGATTTACTCCTCTCCAGGAGTTAGGCACAAGGCCAGTTTTTATCTTACTCCCACAAGTAAGATATGACCCAAGGTCGGGTCGGGAAAATTGGGGTTTAAAAATTGCCTGGGCAGCCCCGTCGGAATTCCCCGGCAGGGGCGCCTCAGGCAGTAAGCAATAAACTTACTCCTCCCCAAAGAGGGGAGGCGAAGCCTGGGAGGGTGGACTTCCTAGAACTGCACAGGACAGACCCATAGACCGGCGTAAATCAAGCCCCGAAGGCCAAGACAATACTAGTCTAGGGGGGGGGGCAGTATCCATCGGAACAGATACTACACTTTGATCTTAGCCAAAAGGCCAAACGAATCAATTGTTAAATATAAAAGTCTCAATATCTATTAAAAACGAACGGTATAACAATGCTACCTTATACATCTTTTGTTGATAAGCTAACTTTATAATTGTTTATTTTTGCTTCATATGGACTTAATTACGAAAGGAAAATCACTATATATGAAATCATCTCAAAATCGGAACATATCCGTATCAAGACAGACCATGCAAGGACAAGGGCTAAATATCATTTCAAATAAAACGTTATAGCAATAACAATCAAAAAGAACATGCACACCAGTAATATACGGCGTAATCACGTTGACACACCGGATCTCGTTAGATCAGCGAAGTAAGGCAGTGTTGAGAATACCAGGCGCTGTATGTGCGACGAAGGTGACAACTCCCTGCAAAAATGAACGTCGCAAAATTGGGCGACTGGGAACCGCTTGTGAATTATATAATCCCTACAGGAAGCTGTATCCCCCCCCCCCCAGTTGATATTTTAAGTTTGTCTATCCGAAGAAATATACTTACATGGAAATGATTTGCAAGATCATAGTGGACCTATACTATTATTGGAAGGTGACGGGGGCTCAGTGGTTAACGACACGGACTGACAAGCTGGGGTGTGTTTGCCAAGTTTGAATCCAGTTCGTTCCACAGAAACACTTTCACTTAGGATGCAAACAACATTCACGTGGTTGCCCCCCCCCCCTGTAAGTAATCGATCTCTTTCTAGAAAAAAATCTAATTAGAAAGTTATCGGGGAAATCAATGGCAACAAAAACGTCATCCGATTCATACGCAATGAATTAATATTATTATTAAGTGTATTTGCATTGTTATTACTGTTTTATTTGACAGAAACTAGAGGCTCCATTTTCAATACTAGTAAACTAATTTCAATCTATGTAATATATATATATATATATATATATATACATTATTCAATGATAATTATTTAATAATTATCTACATACGTATGATTCATCCTTGCGTAATGTTCACTGTGGAGATAACTATTCAAACCAGTCGCACAGTTCACACCCGGAACACAAGCCACTTTAACTAATTATATATATATATATATATATATATATATATATGCACAAGTAGAAATACTCATTCAAACACACGTGTACATATAAGCAAGGCTCAAGTGTCCACCAACTGAAATAGCATAACTATGAGGATAAAAAAGTATACTCCTTGCATTAATTTACATAGCTTTACTAAGAGCACTATTCACTTTTATTATTATTTTTGGCAAGTCTGCTTAACGTTCCCCTTTGATGTGCTTGTGTGTGTACGTTTAACATCAGATCGATGTAAGTGTTCTTCTTTAATTATAAGTTTTTATAAACGTATTATTTTACTCTGTAGGAGGTATCACACGTATCGTTAGCAGCCATCGCTTACTAATAAATCGGGTGGTGCTCCATGCAGTCTTAGGTGACAAAAAGTCTATCCAGATTTCCAATAACCTCGACTTCTTTCGATCAACGTTGCATATCATTTGCGTTCTCGCAACACCTGTTTACGATTGAGTTATCACTGATTACAGCTGTTGACTTTCTCTGGAATTTGCGTGAGAGTAAGCTTGCTTACGATTAAGTAATTATTCGTAGTATTATTAATCCACCACACACAAATTATATTTATACATATAGTATATATATAATTGACAAAAATACGTTGTTATTTCAATCAGTCATGATCATTGGTTTCAAGCTGTAAGCGATTCATTAGATGACCTTAATAGGTTTGAAGTATCCTACTCAAACGTATTAAGGTCATCTGATGAAGCATTCACGGCGTGAAACCAATGACCATGAGAGATTAAAAAAAACGTGTATTTAATTATTATAACGATCAGAGAGACATCGAACACTGCAAATAAATGTAAATACGAAATGTTGAACCCTCTGCAGAAGTCGATCCTCATCAACTGTCAGTATAGTTACACACACACGCATATATATATATATATATATATATATATATATATATATATATATATATACATATGCGTGTGTGTGTAATCCTACTAAATGTAATCCTTTTTGGAGGCAATGCACATGACTAAGTGTGTTTTATCCATTAATGTCACGTTTTCAAAGTTCAACTTAAATAGCTTAGTTGTAAGTATCTTCTTAATTTCAAGGTCGCGATTTCGAATCTCAATTAAAGATTACATTATCCGTTAGTTAAGTATCTTTTAAAGTTATTACCGATTTATGCGCGACGTACATTGGTTCGTAGGTAGTAACAATGATACTTTTATACTATTCTACTAATCCCTCGTTAGCGATGATATAATTATTTTTAAGGTTATTTTGGAGAGCCGGCGCCACTCTCACGACCAGGCACGTACTGTATGTACATATGCAGCTGTCATGGATGTATCATTACCAGGTGTTATTTGCCGGTTTCCCCATTCCTAGTTGCTATTCAAAGACTCGGAAGTCAACTATTTCACCCGGAGCTGGAGAGAAAATACGAGTATATCTTTCCGAAAAGTATCAGTGAAAATAAGGCGATAGCCTCGAGCGAACTCTAATCTGACAGTTCGCGCATGTGACCACAACGCCATCGCCACATCTAAGTATACAGATACAAAAAAGTAAATATGTAGTTATATAAACTAGCAAATATATGTTCCCTCCGGTCGCATATTTTTGCTAGGCTGCCGCGTCAGAAATGAACGCTCATCCGTAAACTGATGGAGCCCCAGTCATATTTCTTGGGTGTTTATACATTGATTTTCTTTGTTTCCGACCAAGAATATTTTAGTTAAAAATAAAGAAAAAAGAATTTCGACCGCACCCCCATTGTCTTTACACTCTCCCATGAATAGAAATATTTTTAATTAAAAAAACAAAACAAATACAAATCCCCCCTCCCAATTTCTTAAAATCCTCCCCCATACATAGTTAAAAAAAGGAAAAAAAATAGGAGACACCTCGGTCATATTAAAGAACTCATGTTTAAATATGCTATCGAATGCGCCTACGTCATATCAAAAAACCAGTTTCGTTATTCTTCCAAAATGGTTACCCATTTAGTAATGACCGAGATATGTGTTGCTTAACTTCAATTTACAACAAAACACCTTGTCTTAACAACGTAATGAAAATAAAGAATTATAATGTGAACAAATCTTCTCACACTGACGTCACTTCCGGAAGGATGAGTCAGCAATTAATTTTTTCCAAAATGCTCACCCATTTACTAATGGCCTAGATATACCTTGCTTAACTTCAATTTACAAGAAAACACCTTGTCTTAACAACGTAATGAAAATAAAGAATTATAATGTGAACAAATCTTCTCACAATGACGTCACTTTCGAAAGGATGAGTCAGCAATTTATTTTTCCAAAATGGTCACCCATTTACTAATGGCTGGGATATGCCTTGCTTAAGTTCGATTAACAACAAAACACCTTGTCTTAACAACGTAATGAAAATAAAGAATGATAATGTGAAACAACAGAACAGATACTACACTACCTCCACACCTCTCAAAAAAGAAGGAGGTAATGCCAGGGGGGCTGGTATCATGACAAGGGAACATATACTACAAAACACTATGCCCCTGAATTGAGCATTTAAAGATAGTACATTAGTCTGAAATAGTATATACTATACTATTTCATAATAAGTACAACAGTCTTAAATAGTATAGTTTTGGCTTCAGACAGACAGACAGACAGACAGACATATATATAAACTCCATTATTTAGTAGATTTAGTCGTCTAAAAAATACGACATACGTGACGGTTAAATTTTATTATATATATCATCAGCGATTTTTTTTATCACTCTTCGATGAATAACCACTCCCTTTTTTCCACCTTGTTTTATCCTCGACTAGGCATGGTCAAGTAGGACCTAGTTGGCTCTTGAGGTAGTCTCCCCAGCGGCCTTCCATCTAGGCTTTTGCTATTGCCTCGGGGTTCATTCTGTCCCTTTATATATCACCCTGTTGTTTGTATATATCGAACAGTGCCCAGCCCATCTATGTGTCACCGTTCGTATGGCGGTGATGATGTCATTTACTTCAGTTTGTTGTGTGATCGAGGTGTTTCTTTTTCTATCACGTAAACTGATGCCGAGCATAATGCGTTCGATTTTGCATGCTGCCTCTCTTAACTTTTCCATCGCGTCATTATTAAATGCTCATGTTTCCCTACCATACGTCATAAAAAGCATGATGTATCCATTGAACAGGTTCTGCGTAATGTTCATAGTGAACTTTCTACTCTTCATAACGTTGTCTAATTTGGAAAAGGTTGTGTGTTTCTGTAATTCTACTAAATGTAATCCTTTTTGGCAGACAATGTCTATGACTGGGAACCACTTGTGAATTCAATATTCCACAGAGGAAGCCGTTCAACCCGCCCAGGATAGATGCCACACCAGGCTATATATATATATATATATATATATATATATATATATATTAACAGAACTTCAGATCAACATGGTTCTATAAGTATACATGAATATTGTTTTTTCTTGAATGTTAATTATAAAATCCTCATTGATTTTGGTCAGCTGTATTTTCGCTCTGCCAGCTTGACATCTAAGGTACCATGATAACGTTGTAAAACCATGTGCTGCCCCACTCGACGACCATCGACCCCAACGTTGTGTTTCCGTGGTCTTCTTCTTTGTCTCGATCGTCCAGCCGTGTCGTCTATCCTCTGACGAATCGTCGAGGGCACAGCACTGGTCCACAAGTTAATTATAAAAGAAACACAACTCTCGAGAAAGAACACAAACACATACGTTGTGTATAACATAGTTTGAACTATGAGTGTGTGTGACACCGACGCGGTCTGTCGAGACCCCCATTGTCGTTGCTAAAGTCGTCAGCTCATCTCATCGTTTTCCCGGTCCGATCTGCTCTCTCGGGAGGTTCGATCCTAACTGCCGGGAGTTTCGATCCTAACAGCTCGTCTTCTCTCCGAAACCTAAACTCGTCAACTTTTGCCATAAACTTTACTGTCGTCAACTGTCGTAAAACTAACCTACCTTACTGTAGTCCAATGTCGTAAAACACTGTCACTCCTAAAAGTGTCCAGTATTCTTTTCTTGGTGACCTGTCCTGAACAATGGACATGGACCACTCCCAAATTGTCTTTTGTCTCTTTCGATGAGTCATTTCCTATCCCGTATTTTCTTTTGTCTTTGTCGATTAGTTACTTCTTATTCCTGACCGGGCCCCGACCTTTGCGGCTGCCATAGTGTCACAACGTAAACTTTTGTTATATATAACTATTACGCTCTCATTAAATCGTCGAGCATTCTATTGGATTTCTTTCAACACAATGCAACCAATAATTTATTATATAAAGCGCACCAAGGGATGGTGCACCAACTGAAAACCTCTTCCTATTAGACAGAGCGAAAGAGGAATTACTAACTTAATCGGCTCCGTACTGTCTGCCAAGCTTATCCCTCTGTCGTATCACCCCAATGTTGCATTCCTGTGCTTGTTTCAGAAGGACTTTCATGGACTGTGTTCCGTTGAACTGACTGAACCTGTACCCCACTCCAACAACGTAACCCTCCCCCCGATTAGCAGCACAATCTCTACCTGCCAATAAGTTGTAAGAATTGTAAGAACAGTTTACGATGATCCCATTCATCGCAATTACATTTGGTAAATAAAACATTGGGCTTGGAAAGAAATATAAATACTAAAATCGTAGCCGTGAAAAATAGTAGGTAATAACAGTAGTAGCCTTATATACTCGCATAGTGAACGATTTTTAAGATCAATTGATCAGCTAATAAAAGTTTTCTATCGCCGAGACTAATTGCCCTAACAATGCATGGGGGTCTATTATTTCACATATAGCTGAAAAGAAAAACATATATGGAGTTGTACTTTTTCCCATGGGCATTAGTGAAATATGCAATAAACCCGACCACATTCGACCCCGACACGTGATATGTTTTGAACGCGGAGCAAGGTCAGCATCGTGATTAAAAAAAAACAAAAAAAAACATATCGTGTCTCGTTTAATGAATGACCGCTGGTTTTTGAGGTGAACAATTGGTCTTAAAAGGTCGGCCATTACACGAGTATAAACGTTATTTATTCAGTAGGTAGCAGTCGTGCGTGCAACTTGTTTTGAAGCAATACAAATAATCGCTACTTTAACAGCGGATATTACTTCAGTGTTCACATATGTGCGAATTTATGATCTAAGGCGAATAGTTTTGTTCTTTGATAGGACAGGGGCGCGTGACAAATTAATCTTCTTTTGTGTAGAAGCACACATGGAACATTATACTTGAATTACAGTATAAAAGCAGAGGTCAAGGTAGAGATCAATTTTTATTTCAAATATCGAAGGGTCACGTAAAAAATAACCCTTATTTTATGTATTTAATAACTGTCGCTACCCCGCGTTATCCGAGAGTCTTTTTACTTTCGTTTCACTCATTGCTTCCTATCTTGTTTGTTTTGTTCTCTGAATTAATTTCTTATGAGAACATGTTTACATTTGTGAAAAAATAATTTAATATAGGAATATATGTCATGAAAAAATACTTCGAATTAATTTTTGAATTTTGACCTATGTGTCAGCCATATTTAATATATGTTTATATTAATACAATTATGAGACTATTTCACGCATAAATATAACTATGAAACAAAAAGCAACAAATGTCATTAAAATCTAAAAATACCTTCAAGTTTCTTCTTTTAACTGCACCGTTTTTTTTGACAACATTATTTTTATCAAATCAACGAAAGTCTACGATTCGTTTCGGCAGAGTTACGATTACACTACCAGCGGACAGTCTTGTAGAAAGTGTAAAGTAAGATTTACCTGAAGAATGCAGAGAGTGAGAAACTAGTAACTATTGGTTTTGGTGTTCGAGTGAAATAGGGAATATAACATTTAAGAAACCCAAATAGATTCTGATGGATTTCATTTCGTAATTAAATAATTTTAGTGAATACTATTTTTTAAAATGGTTTCATTTTACGCTACAGCATGTTTGATTTCAATAAATATTTGATTAATAATTGATAAAAAATAGTAATGTAATGTGTAATTATCATAGTTACGTTGATGCGAAAAATACACACATACGTGAAATTGTGTCATAATTTTATTAATATGGAGATATATAAAATACAATGGTTGACACGTACGTCGAAATTCAAAAATTATTTCGAAGCTTTCAACTAACGAATAAAAAAAAAATATTGCTGGTGTTTAAAGACATTCATGAAGTAATATTGATTATGTGTTCCCCCGGAACCAAAATAAAACATTAATCTTACCTCGCGCCTCCGTCGTATCAAAGAATCAAGAGTTCAATAAGACTTTTATTTTTTGATCGCGTCTCATGATATAGAAATGAGCCATGGGTGCTTGTCACAAGATTCGATACACGGTGCGGTTTGGCATCAGATAACGGTCACTGGCGGCGTCGGTTGGTAGATTCGCTTCTTTCATACTTGGTAAAAAGAAAGAAATATCCCGCTGAGTCTATTGGTTGGGGTTGAGGTCAGGTATAGATTTGGGATCTTCGCTTTATTTTTATTTTTTTATTTCTACTTCTTGCTGTTTTTTTATTTTTATTTCTATTTTAATTTCAGAAGAAAATGAAAAAATAAAATACACTAGGAACGCGAGAATAAAGAGATAAAGTAATAAGGCGGAAGAATAGAAAAATAACTCGAAAGGAAATTGAAGAAGTATAAGAGGAACCAGAGAGATAGACGAAAACAAAACTTTAAAACACAGAAAGTATAAAATAGATATAAGAAGAGAAAAAAATAAGTAAATAAAATAAAAGAAAGAGTAAAAAAAAACAACAGATTAAGAGAGAGAAGGAGAAAAGAGGGGAAAGGAAAGAGAACAAAAGGAAAGAGAGAGAGAAGGAAATAGGAAAAGAGAGAAATATGAAAAAAAGAAATAAGAAAACAGAGAGAAAGAAATCAGAGAGAGAAAGAAAAAAAGAAAAAGAGAGAGAGAAATAAAGAGAGAGAGAGAAATAAAGAGAGAGAGAGAAATAAAGAGAGAGAGAGAAATAAAGAGAGAGAGAAAGAAAGAGAGAGAGAGAAAGAAAAAGAGAGAAAGAAAGAGAGAGAGAGAAAGAAAGAGAGAGAGAAAGAAAAAGAGAGACAGAAAGAGAGAGAGAAAGAAATAGAGAGAAAAAGAAAAAGAGAGAGAGAAAGAAAGAGAGAGAGAGAAAGAAAGAGAGAGAGAAAGAAAAAGAGAGATAAAAGAGAGATAGAAAATTGAAAGTGATGAAAAAAAAGGAAAAGGTGAAAACAGTGAGAAATGGAGGGAGAAAGGGATACAACCGAGGGAGAAAGAGAGAGCAAGTAAGTGAGAAAGAGAGAGCGAAAAGAAGAAAGTGAGAAGGAGGAGAGTGAAGAGAGGAAACAGGAGGATAAAGAGAGGAAGGAGGAGAATGAATAGAGTGGGGAGGAGGAGAAAAGGGAAGAAGGAGGAGGAGAAAAAGGAAGGGGAAAGGAAGGAAGAAGAAAGAGAGAACAGGAGGGGAAAGAAAGAGAAGGGGGACAGAAAAAAGGATGGACAAAGAAAAAAGGATGAGGAAAGAAAAAAGGATGAGGAAAGAAAAAAGGACGGGGAAAGAAAAAAGGATGGGGAAAGAAAAAAGGATGGGGGAAAGAAAGAGAAGGAGAGGAAAAAGAGAGAAGAGGGAAAGAAAGAGGTGGGATATGGGAGAAATAGAGAAATACATAGTGAGATGGGGATGAGAAAGTAAGTGGGAGAGGAGGAAATGAAAAAAAAATAACTTGGTTCTGGTAGGTACAGCTAATATATATATATATATATATATATATATATATATTAATATATATATATATATTAATAAGGAAGATTATTTATCTGTCTGTCTGTCTGTCTGAAGCAAAAACTATACTATTTAAGACTTTTGTACTTATTATGAAATAGTATAGTATATACTATTTAACTAATGTACTATCTTTAAATGCTAAATTCAGGGGCATAGTGTAGTGTAGGATCTGCTCTGTTGTCATGATACCATCCTCCTAGAATGATCTCCTCCTTTTTTAGAGATGTGGCAACAGTGTAGTATCTGTTCTGTTGTCATGATACCATTCTCCCAGACATTAAACCCTCTTTTTTGAGAGGTGTGGAGGTAGTGTAGTATCTGTTTATTGTCATGATACCATCCTCTAATCCATTATCTCCTGCTTTTCTCATAATGTGGAGGTAGTGTAGTATCTGTTCTGTTGTCATGGTAGCCTCCTCCCAGGAATTACACCCTTCTTTTTTGAGAGGTGCAGGTGTGGAGTTAATGTAGTATCTGTTCTGTTGTCATAGTAATCTCCTCCCATGCATTACTTCCTTTTTTTGGGAAGTGTGAAGGTAGTGTAGTATCTGTTCTGCTTCCATGATACCACCCCCCAAGGCATTACCTCTTCCTTTTCGGAGAGGTGTAGAAGTAGCGTAGTATATGTTTTGTTGTCATGATATCATTTTACCAGGCATTACTTCCTCCTTTTTTGAGAGGTGTGGATGTAGTGTAGTATCTGTTCTGTTGTCATGATACCATCCTCCTAAGCATTACCTCCTCCTTTTTGAGAGGTGTAGAGGCAATGTAGTATCTGTTCCGCTGTCATTATACAAACCTGCCAGGCATTTCTTCCTTTTTTGAGAGGTTTGGAGATAGTGTAGAATTTGTTTTGTTGTCATGATACCATCCTCCAAGGCATTATCTCCTCCTTTTTTGATGGTGTGGAGGTAATGTAGTATCTCGACTGTTGTCATGATACCATCTTCCCAAGCATTACTTTCTATTTTTTTGATAGGTGTGGATGTAGTGTAGTGTCTGTTCTGCTTCCAACTAAGAAACATATTCGACCGGAGGGAGCATATATTTGCTAGAATATATACCGTATTTTATGTAATTGCGTTTACTGGTTATGGTAGCGTTTTTGTACTTTTGCTTCTATCTCTATTGTTCACTGCCTAAGTGATACAGATTAATGCAGAAAATTGCATTGACTGTATGAGACATATTCATACATTATTTTTTATTAATTTTATACGTACATAAAACTAATTTATAGACATCTGTTTCTGGCTCACAGCCGTCATCAGCATGGCTAACTTAGACAAGATTGAGCCTTTGATATTCATGTATATTGCCTGGCGTATAGACATCAATATCCTATGTTCGATCCTTGTGTAAGTTACTCATGCTGATTACGGCTGTAAGCCACAAACGCGTGTAATTTTATGTACGTATAAAATTAATATATATATGTGTGTGTGTGTGTGTGTGTGTGTGTGTGTGTGTGTGTGTGTTATATTATATTATATTAAATGTCGTTAGGCTTGTATCAGTAGGCCAAGTTTTTGACTCAAAAGTCATTTCAGAGGTAAATGATAAAAACGCAAATCTATGCATTTGTGTTTACGTTTATATGTATGTGGTGTCCGTCTGTTTGACGTTCATTTATCATTTTGTCTTCTAAATTTCTATTAACATAACTGTAGGGAAAAATTTTCGGTAATCCATTTTGTTTGCTATCGTCCATTTATGCGTTCTTTCCTTATGTGAAAAAAAGTGAAATTGAGAGACAACCTTTACTTTGATAGAAGATACACATAATAAGAAAGAGAACAGTGATGAGAGAGACAATACAGATACATGAGAAAGAAAAAAAGTCGCGTGAAGAAGGAAAACACAAAAAGAAAAACACATAAAAGATACAAAGAGAAACAAGAAGAAAAAGATGATAGTAATTATATGATAGAAAAGACAAAAAGCCACAAAGGAAAATAAAAAAGAAAGGAATAATTATGTAATATACATATATATATATATATATATATATATATACAACACACACACATATATATATATATATATATATATATACAACACACACACATATATATATATATATATATATATATATGTGTGTGTGTTTTGTATATATATATATATATGAGAGATATAAGAGAAAGAAAAGTGTACAGCTAGATAGACTATAACTAGAGACAAAGAAGAAAGAGAGAGACAGGCAGAAGAAGGAAGCCAAGAAAGGGTAAACGAAAAATGTGATATATGTTGATAAAAAAGAAATAAAAGAAGTCAGCATAGAGAAGAGCGATAGATGGAAAAGAAAGGGGTTTTACGAGAGAAGAATAGGGACAGACAGATATGGGGCGGTAAGGAAGAAGAACATATATATATATATATATATATAATAAATATTTGTTATTGTTTATTATCTTTGTACGTATACGTTTCGTCCATAAATCGGGACTCATCAGCATAGAGATATGACTATTCACTACCGGTCATGCAATTCGAAACCCCGGATCACGAGTATTTTACAACTCAAATCCGACGCCTTAACCACACGGCCAATTTTAAATAGCGAATAAACTGTGATAATTTTAACACGTAATCGGCGGCCTTACGTCTAGTGCATTCTACTTTTTTGAGCAAGGAACGATGCATTTAAAGCTAGTGACGTCATGCTGTGTTATAACTACACTTACAGTGCTCTACTTTTTCGAGGAGCGACAAATAATAACAAATATTTGTTATTGTTTATTATCTATCTACGTATACGTTTCGTCCTTAAATCGGGACTCATCAGCATAGATATATGACTATTCACTATCGGTCATACGATTCGAAACCCCAGATCACGAGTATTTTACAACTCAATATATAAGAGAGAGAAAGAGAGAGAGAGAGAGAAAGAGGGATAGATAGAGAAAGAGGGATAGATAGAGAAAGAGGGATAGATAGATAGATAGAAGAACATAGAAGTTATTATTTAATCCATAAGTTGGACAAATTGCAGATTAAAATAAAACAAACATCAATTAAAAATAGAGAGAAATACAGAAGTACAAAGCAACTCCAAATACTCGAATTTCTAATCATTAGAAAATAATCCACACCCCTTATCCAGGAGAAACCACATAAATGTTATAAAACTGGGTTTATCTTAAAAATTCAGTTGTTGCACATGGGACAGTTCACGTATTTCTATAATGCAACGTGTTGTCGCTGTAGGGATGAAGGAGAGATAGTTTTTTTTTCTAAAAACCGGATATGTTATATAAACTGTAATGTAATCCATCCATCAGACCCGTGTGACACTCGGAATGCAGTGTTTTGGCGTCTTGAAATGTGACAAAACTATTTGTTATGTGGATGAAATAAATACACACATTTATTTATCTGATATTATGGCTACACACTTGCAAACATATTTTGGTTCTCGCTAGAGAAAACCTGAACTTTCAAAAACCTTTGAAGCCGATGCAAGGATTCAAATAAGAGAGCACTTATTTCAAGAAGTAACACGTGATTAGTCACATGACATTAAACTAAGATTATTTGGATTACATTTATTTTTTTTATTTGTACAACCAATACTTGAGGGTCTACTCAACAAGACCTTAATTCATATTCAAAGAGTATTAATGAAGTTATGCACGCTGAGCCCACACCTCCGCCCGTAATTACTAACTACATATGTAACATGGAAATCAACATCTCAAAATCGGAAGAGTCGAATCAAAACAGAAGACCATGTACAGACAAAGAGCGAGATATCGTATCGGAGACAGTTTTATAATAATAGTAAATAATATCGCTTTACCTAACCTTTTCCTAGTATTTAACGGAATTTACGACCATCAGAAGTGTATTAATAAATACTTTATATTTTTCTTTATTTGCATAAAACTTTAAACTCTCTTAATTACACAAAGTTTTCTAACTTTTATCACTGTTATTTCACCGTCTGAGAAAATGTATAATAATATTCAGATTGTAGTGCAAAACAAGTGCGCGGTATTTCCTTATGAGAACAATAATAACAACAATAATACTACTTAGTATACTACTACTACTAATAATAATACTTTAAAATAAAGAGACTGATTTTCGCTGCAAACCCAACAGGAGGGCAAACACTACAGCAACTAATGAAATGAGTTTACACGAAATTGAAAGCGAAACAATCACATAGACATTTATAAGACGGTCCAAGCAAATTACGTAGAAGAAAACAATTCCAAGGCTGCGAAAAGGCCACTCGAAAGGGAAATATTTACAGTACAGACAGCAGCACAAAAAAAACGCGACCAGATCCAACCCCATAAAAACCGCAGTAGACGAGACCAATGAAACCAGCAAATGGAGACAACGTGACAAAACGGTAAACATCATCATATGTAAATGCAGTAAGTTGGCTAAAGAGAGCAGAAAGTATAATGCAAAGAGAACACACATATGGCGTACAAATAAATAACTTAAAAAAACTAACCAAATGTCCTAATTTGTCAAGGAGAATAAATGAATTCATCTGATCATTGCAAGAAAGCATGAGATTGCCATTGTTAAATGGTGAAGTATATAGAACTCACGCACGCACACCAATACACAATAAATGATAATATAATAGACTTTGCTTAATACTGTACTGCAATTTCACGGCATTATCGATCGTTTGGAAAGCATCTGACGAGCATCAATGGAAAAGTAAACTAGATAAATTATTTATAGATTTGGCCTCGCATCTTGCGCGTTAAAAAATACCATTACGTTCACTAGTATACTATAATTAACAAAAAAAAAAAAAAAAAACGCGCAAAAGGAGCATCACGTGTAAACATACTGTTATTTTCCTGAGTTTGATTTTCGATTCATTCCAGTCGGATATACTTTTGACGACCAATGATGCCGTGAAACTGCAATACACAGTTGAAGTAAATACATCTTATCATTTATTCGTAATATAGCTCTATTCAATGCGATATAGTCTTGTTTCTCCAAGACCTGCTATCTGAATTCAGTTCTGTTCCGATTTTGCGAAGTTTATTTTCTTCTAATATATATCACTCGGACGAAGACACAATTTATGACAATCAATATTATGTAAACAAGTTTCTATGAATTCAACATCAACAAAATATATTTTATGTACATATGTTTCAGAAACCTTTTAATAAAACTATGTTCATTGGTAAAAAGTAACAGAAAAGAAAAGCATCATCATTACGTTACACGCCCGGGCAGACAATCGTATTGTTAAATATGTTACAACCACACTAAACCAAAGTGCTTATCAATACTCAGAAACAGTATTATCGTACATTAGATTTTTTAGCATTTTTTTTTTAGATGACTTGATATGAAAACTTATTTTGTAATATGGTGGGAAAAATCCCAGCAGATGATGTGTTTTATTTAAAACTTTTTATCCTTTCGTACGTTTAATGCTTAAACACATACGCCCCTAATAAAAATTAAATTACGAGACTTTTTTTAGAGATATTTTATATTTTTTTCCCAATTTTAAATCTCAACAATTAAATTTAACCCCACCTTTTTTCAAACCTTATTCAACTGTATAGTCTCACACCCCCTAATACTACTTTTAAACAAATATACATAAAGCAAATAACTCATGCAAACAGAAGTGATACGTGTAATAGGTGACAACATAAGCTGAAGAGAGCCGGATGGTTAAGTCCTTCTGAGCTTGAAACCGACGGTACTAATGTTGAACTAATCTTTCTGTGCCCAAATATTATATATATATATATATATATATATATATATATATATATATATTACATGAGACTATTTTTTTATTTGCTAAATGTGATGTATTCATCATTTTTAGCCGGAAACACTCACACACACACATTATATATATATATATATATATATATATATATATATATATATATATATATCTATATATATAATGTATTAGCTCCCTTATGAAGCAAGCATTCTCATAACAAAGAGAAAGTTTTTGTTTATCCCATAATGCAAAGTTTCTTTGCCTTGCAATTGAACCATCTTCGAAACTTTGTATATCGATAGGTTATCAATAACATTTCCTTCTAATTCTTGCCGTTGTCTTGCTATTAAGACGTCGAATCTTAAGTCAGTAGTAAAATATATATGTTTGGAAAGTTAGGTATGTTTATATATTAGTATGTATAGGATTCACTCCTCAACTAATTAACCGATCATTATGAATTTAGGAACACAGATTATAGGCTTACAATGTCCAAATGTTTTTTTTAAATATCTAGTTCGATACAAAGGAGCTTACAAGTGGTGGAAGCCCTTCGTGAAAATTGAGATAACTCCGATTTGTTGTAAAATTTTAACAGTAGGTTGTTTAAATGAACTAATAAATATTACCGGAATTTCAGCTTTATATTTAAAGGATAATATGGGAGAGCACAACCTCCCAGTTGGGAATTGAATATTTCAGATTTTCTATTAATTTGACCCTTTTATCATTAAACACCAATAAAGCGACATCACTTGGATTTCAATTCTTTCTGAAGAACTTTTAAGACGCCTTTTTATACATTTTCTTGCATCAAACTCGTGTAATTTTCTTAAAATTTAAATACGGATTATAAACATAAGGTTTAGTATTATACCTTTATTTTAATTTTCGCAAAGAGATATAAATGTTGTATAAATCTGTTCTGTTCGAGGAATTAATTTTACCTGCCCTGTGATAAGTATTTTTCAAGTATATATTTATATAAGTAACACAAATTGATATACAACTACATAAATAAATATTCAGTTCTTTTAAAATATAATTACACACCAGTTTTATATAACAGACTGTGTAAGGTTTTAGAAACATTATAAATCACATTAGATTTTAGATACTTGTACAGCTTTTAAACCAAACAAAAACCGACTCAGTTTGGTTAGGGTTAACAAACAATTTGATTTTTGTCTTGTTCAATAATTTTGTAACATTAATCCTCTGGTTCGAAAAATATTAATATAGGATTTGTCGAAAGGAAAAAAGTAAGAATAATGAAAGGGAGCGTTAAAGAATTATTAGCCCATTTTGCTAATCGCGTAATCTTATTCTGTCACTCGAGAGAGGCGTTGGAATAGTGCCCCCAAGAAAGTATATATGAATGGAGCATCTCGTAAGGAGGTTGACAATATAGAGTAGCTAACAGACAATAGCAAGCGCGAGAAAATGAAATAACGTTTTTACAAATAAATTGTTATTCTCTGAAGATTTCCCGATGTACGTAGGGGCAGGAGTTATAGATCTGATCGCTAGTGTGAAAATTCCTTCGACTTTCGGTCTGAATGACTATCTTTAGTGAAGCTGTCAAGCTGGTAAAAATGTAAAACTCATTGAAAGAGAGCAAAACAACCCGCATATTTTCAAAAAATCTGCATCAATAATTGGCCTAAATTGATGCTGAAGCAAGTCCGCATGTGCAGAACTTAGATGAAACGCTATAATCGTTACAGAAATAGAAGAACACACTTTACTTCATTACATAGAGAAAGGTTTCATTAAATGATCGAAAATAAACTCGGTGTTAATTAGTAAGGCATCGATTACAAACAGAGATACTATATCGTTTTGTTTTTCAACTAAAGAAAATGTAAAATGGAAATATCAATTTATTATTCCGTTTGGTAAACCAGCATTTTGTCAGAAATAGAAGTAAAATTGAAATTCAATGTTGTTCATAAAAACAGGAAGTTGCCAACATTCTTTTACCTAGTAAAAAGCTAATTTTCGCCAAAGTTAGATAATATTGATTACTTTTACAGTTTTCAGAATCTAAACATAAATACATTTTGGAACGAATTAAATATTAAACTACAATCGATTATAGCGAGGGTAAGTGAAGTACTACTGAACTATTTTAGACGAAGGTGATCCATTACAAAAATTGCCTTGCAACTGTAATAGATAAACATGAAAAAGAAAAGAAAAACATGAAGCTTGGAATTCTTTGCAGATCAAAGTGTCGAAAACGTTCAAATAACTTGTAACAAAAGTATTACGCAAAAAGAAAATTGGAAGGAAAATCGATACATGAGAATAATATTGTTACAAACATGAAACATAAATTCAAACTCTGTATTATTTGAATTATTCTGACTACTGTTCTTATCTTCAATGTTATTCTTACACTATTTCGGCCGATATAACCTCTGACCTTCAGCTGCATTTTGTCGAACTCGGGAATCGGTAATAGTAGTTTCCGCAAATACCCTTGGCGCAACGAATATTCAAGGAAACTAAGAAATACTTTTATGTGGCAATTTTCTGGATATTGAAGATTCAATCCACACTGCGGAAAATACTTATAATGCTATTACGAATTACTTAAGACTTCTACCTGGTCATTTATGACGAAACGACGTCGTGGATTAAATAAATAGTTACGTTCAAATATTCGTATAGACTCCTGAGCTCGAAAAGAGGCAGGTGTAAAAGGTTGATGGTTACATCGACCGAAACGTTTTTGGAATAACATCCAACATGAGAGCAGTAGTTCGAATAATGCAAATAATATAACTTATCAACCCCCTAAATTCCGAAATATCATTGCAAACCTATCGACCCATGTAAGCAAAACAAAATTGGCAAGAATGTTAGTGCCTCAATAAATAATGAGACATGTCTATTTGAAGACTCACCACTTGAATCAGTTAAGTTATGGGCCAAACAACTTTCAATCTCTCAATTCTTAGGAGGACTTTTGTCTGATACTCAATGCCTTTTACACGGATGATATGAAACACAGAAGTATGGTTGATTTTGTGATGTAATAATATAATTAAAATACATTCGTATGAATCTGCATGATAATGGTGTTGGCATCGGTTTCCTAGATTCTATCTAGGTAGAACATTTTTCCAGAAACATATCAGGTACTTACAGAGGGTGCCACGTGAGGTTGCAAACATCCGTAAGTCAAAGTGATGCTATGAAACGAACATGGTTCGAACTTGGCACACCTAGGTCTTCAGTTTGCGGCATTAACAGCTGCTATCTCACATAATATAATTTGTTTAGTTAAGTGCCACTAAAAGTATTTGACATCCAAATTACACATCGAAAAATATGTACAATTTAGTTAGGAAATGAATTTATGTTGGTTTTATTTAAATAAATGTATGCATGACGAAAATATTACATATGCATATATTGTAATGTAAAGGAATACATTTCAGTCACATAACACACATGTCTATTTCAGCAGGACTGGGACAAAAGTGAACACAACAAAACCATCGTTTAAAAAAAAGAGTTGAAAAATGATTTGACGCCAAATATTAATAAAGGGGTCAAGGCCATGTGAGTTGGATAGGACGCAGTTAAATGTCTGCTTTGAGGAGGAAAAACTGTATTAGTAAGAATTGCATCCCACGCAAGGTGTTCTCATTGGATAATGGATCAATCACTCTGCGTAAATCATTAGCTTACATAGAAAAATAGTCCATTTAAATGTAACTGCTACACTATATATAACAAAACCCCGGTTGTAATTACACTCCAACAACAATTACATTTTACTGTTGATTATAGATCAGTTTTTCAGAAATGTACTTTATGTATTTTTTTAAATTTTGTTTTACCGGCATAGCCAACCAGTAAGAGGTTTATAATAGATACTTCAGTCCATTTACTGTTTTTTGCAAATTTTATTTTTAAATTTTTTGTATCAAGTTTTTGATATCTACAAAATATTTATTAATGAATTTTACTTTTATTAGTTAAGCAGGATCACAATCATATGTCTATCACCGTCACATTCTACTTGCCCCATAGGTGGGATCCTGGAATGTACTTCCACTTAGAAGCAGAGCGAACCCGGAAGCAATGGCAACTATGGGATGACACCATACTCCCGAAAACTCTTCAATTAGGACCTCACCACCGCATGCGGTTTAATGAAATTCCGAAAAGAAGAAATTTTGACAAATTTATTAGAAATCACATGTTCGTGGGCATAACAATTGGTATAAATCTTAACATGGATGTGTCCATGCGAATTAAACATCACATCTTTCAGAATGCTTTTCTATTTTATATGAATATTTATTGGTGGAAAATAGGGCAGATATTTTGTACTTAAACAACAGTGGAACTCTTGATGGTGTATCACATTATTGTTCATCGATAAAAAACGGTATCACACTTAATGTAATACCTATTGTATACATTCTTTCTTAGGTTGATCAATGGAAGCCAAATTTAGCAACGCTTACTATAAAATCACACAATAAATCTTCCGCTGTACGTCACTGTTCTATATAAAGAAATGTAATGTGGCCTTTGCTACTTGTAACGTTTCAGAGCGAATATTCTCTCACTTTCATCCCACCCTTCATACTAAATACTTAGCTTGACAAAGTTCAGCTGATTATCAGCTGCTATAACTGAAACATATCTGTAAATGTGTAGCCAAAAATGATTGTATACATACAGATTCATTCCAGATAAATATGCATCTTTATTTACGATTGCGCACTATTATAGAAATGATGTAAGGATTCAATTAATTGACTCGTATGAACATAACATACCATATATATATATATATATATATATATATATACATATATATATATATATATATATATATATATTAGCCAAGTAACCTGTTGCTGCACGGAGGATGAATAACACAAAACAACGAGACAACGAATCTGCAATATAGCCGGAAAAAATAAAACATTAACTCAGAAAAAGATGAAAATAGCTACTGAATTGTTAATACTGTCTACTCTTTAATTGTGTTCGGTTAATAAATGCTCAGTCTGTTTACCTTCATGAATAAATCGCATGTAAAAAAAAAAACATTTATTTCATTGAGATCTGTTAGTAATAGAATTAAAGAAATTCACAGGAACCTTCCGTTTCAATTTAGTGCATTCGGGCAACTACAGTTTACTTTCCTAGTATTCATTTAATAAAACTAATAGCGAAACCATAGTAATACATTTATCCGAAATTTAAAATCTTAAGTTATTTCTTCCCGTCTAAAGCCGGATTCAGTCTCAACTATAACTCGATATAAATGCATAAATATTTGTTTTCATTTTGGTAAAAGAAACGGGAAAGCAAGCAAATCTACTGAATTTTAGTTTTTAAGTCATACTTGCCGGTCAAATATTTTTCTTCTCTTGTATACAACAATATAACCCAACATATGTTTTAATTCATGAGATATATACTTCTATTTCTTTGGGTTTTTTTGACGAGTGTAGTGTCTGCTTTTATACTTCTTTGTCCTCGAGAGTGAATGAGTAATCTTGCTGGGCTGAAGCAATTTCTATTTATGTCCCAATCTACTGTGCCCGTTTTGGGGAAGTTAGATTGTCATTTTTCTCCATATTTAAAAGGGACTTGTGTCTAATTCTGCTCTCGTCAGGAATCAAGTGAATAGCAACATAGTTTAAGTTTTTAAGTTATTTCTCGCAGTAACACTGTGTTTTCACCGCATTACAAACTAAAGTGGGAGGGCAAGTTTACGTGACAATTTTCAGCAGTATTTTCTACTTTCTGATTGGGAACGGGTTTAATAGTTGTCACCAGAGACATTCTCATTCGCGACGGTTATCCGACGGAACTTTACCGGTATTTGTTTTCCCATTTAGAGTGCCCTTTTTAGAGAACTAGATCTTTTGCCGCATTAAAACTCGTCCTTGATTATTACTATTCTTTCGTGAGAAGTACAATAAGTAGAGACTATATCCGACATTACATCATCATTTCTAAGTAGAAGGGATGCACTTATTGTCAATCGTCTGTTCCTTTCACATTCGTAAAATGTTCTGACTAATCTAATAACGACTTTTGTCCACATCAACGGAGCTCATTTTGGGGAACTAGATTTCCCTTACATTACAATCTTGCATTATGCAAGTACATAGCGATAACTTATTTCTTTTACCCTCTCTTTCTTCACCACCCAATTACATTTGTTCATAATAGTAATATACCGTTGGAAAAGAATTGCAAATACGACTAAATTGGCTTGAATTGTAATCAATTAACGAATAAATTGAATGGATTTAGAAATAGCTACACGTACCCGTGACTCATTCGGTCACAAGCACTACTACTATATGTTAATTTCATTAAACTGACATATTTAGTAAGACATTCTTCTTGCATAACTAAAAATAATAACTTTCTTTACTTCATTATTATTATTATTAATTATTATTATATAGAAAGATTACTCTTTCTTTCTCTTATATAGAAGTAAAGATAATTTTCTCTATCTAATTTACATACGCGTTAGTCGTGTGTACAGAAACACGATGTATCCATCGAAAGCCACGGTGAAAAGAAAATCACTCTTTCCCTAAATTCTCACAGATACATTAAGAAATATTAGCGAGTTATTGAATCAATATAGAGTGATATGATGCGTGGGAAATATATAGATAGGTGAGAGAAAGATGAGAGACTTGTTAAGTTAATTATATATTGCGTATAATTAGAACAATTAAAACACTTTTTTTTCTTTCAAAGATAAGTATATCCCAAAACTAATGCATGTTATAGTATGCATTTTGAGTTATTAAATTATATAGGGAAACGAAGGTTAATTAACTCAAATTTAGTATAAAAAACAAATCATAGAAAATGAATTTACTGAACATTTTGAGGTATATCTGCTAAATCAATTATGATAAATTCATTATCATGTAAACTAGAGTATTAAACAACCTTTTTCACTGACTGTATGTTTCTACTGCATTAAAATATCGTTTTCAATGTTTCTTCGGACTATCATGGGGAATATATCTTTGCGATGTCTTTGTTTGAACAAATACCAGTAAACATGTGTTCATCAGAGAAGAAACCATATTTATTGAACTGTTTAAAAACTCCGATTTGCTTTCCACAAATTCCAGACACCTGGGGCTATAGGCAGCACCTAGCGGACATTAAGCACCGCCGCTACTGTGTGCAAAAATCACCCAGCCATTGCTCATTTTAGAGGTCTTCAAGTGAAATGTTGATGCTGGTGCACTATATGTGATACCATAAATCACAGACGTCACACAGTACCCAGTTAATGCCATCCCCTCTACCATATCTGCAACATTCCTTAATGACAGAATCACCTGATGTTGACATTGGTCTTCTTGGTTGTGGTGATCAGGATGTTTCCTGTACTGGTGTTCTTTTTTCCTTGAATATCCTCTTTCCTAGCTCTCTGCCACGTCCTCTGGATGCTTTAGTAACCTTCTTAGCTGCAAATGTCTCTATGAGTCTGGTGATACTTTTATCTGCCGTGAGACTCTTCAGATATCGGAATCGCTATATTCTAGCTGATTTCCCTGTGTTCAGATTGAAAGTGAAGAGTCATTTGTTTGAGAAAATAAGTCTTTCAATAAATTAGATGAATATGATAAAGTCAGCAAGAAAAAGTCTTGTCTGCGGATGAGGTCCATGAGTGGGGCCTGAGGATAGGGGTCCTAGCTTCTGCTTGACTTTATAATGTTTGACTGCTTGATTGACCGACATCTGTTTCTTCATTACAATCTCATATGCAGCAACCATCTACTCTGACTGACTCAGATTCCTCCTCCCACCCTCAGTCTTCTTTTTTTTGATAGTTGCGAACTATTTGTGAACAGGCTGACTTGTTATTACCAATTTAAGGTTTCATATAACTTTTATATAACTTATTAATTTCATGTAACTTATTAATTTAATCAGTTCACGGAGTTTTCAACTCATTTTCTTCAGAAAAATACAGACATGAGGCATTAAGCACATCCTTTTTCCAAAGACCAAAATATTTTAAACAAATAAATTACCCACAATGACATGAATTATGCGTAACTGAGAACCAGTACCAAACAATTAACTTACTACAAGCATACAAAAACATCACACGTTGAATTTGCAGCAGTTTTTCTTTTAAATTGGTGTGGAAATCATGATCACATTTGATAGGTTGTGGATGACACATTTTCCAGCTCTGAAAAATGTAAATCTGATTTAAATAAAGTGTAGAAATGCGTTAATATTTATCTCTTATATATCTCAGTGCTTCAACAGAAATGGAACAGTTTATAGGCTAAGTGGTTTCGCAGAGAAACAAAGTTTTGTCAAGTTTCCCTGTTTGGAGCATAAAGTTTTGAAGTCTATTTCAAAATGGCGGCAGGTGTGGAGAAAAAAAAGCTTCTAAACTTTGCAAAAAAAGCCAACTTTTGTTTGGTTCAGTAAATGTTACTCATAAGAAACAAGGCCTGTGATTAGTTAGTGATCAGCTAAGATTGGTGCTTATTGTTCTAGAAGTGCCATACTAATACTATAGAGAGGTTTGTGAAGGTTACCTAGTTGCTTGTGCCTAATGCTTCATGTAAACCTATATATAGATAACATTATATATATATATATAATTTAGATCATAGGTAAACTTAATTACATGATCTTGTATTTACGCTAACAGAATTCAACATAAACACTATTTTGTGCACGACTGTTTGAGAGAAGACATGTTTTTTTTTATTAATATCGAGTCTTTATCAGAACATGATATAGACATAACTTAGAAGCAAACAACCAGCATCAGGAGAACAGAGTTGATCACTTCCATTTATATAGCAAATTGGAAAAAGTATAGAGTGTGGATAAAGCAGACCAGTTCAAACAGTGTACAAATAAGATTAAAATACACAGGGGGAAACGGTTGTTCGATTACACGCAAGGAAAACACACACATTAAAGAAAGGGAAAACTAAGAAAACAATTACAAGTATATGATCATATACAGTGTGAACAGTAGTTAATAGTTCAATTCGCTATCTATTTTTATTTGAAAATTGACATTCGACTATCGATTAATATAAGAGATCTACAAATAAGTACAATTAATAAATAACTAAGTAAGAAACAGTTGTATTACTGTTGAACAAAAGTATAAGCAGTTAAGATGTATTAAATCGTGTTCGTTCATTTAGGCTTCACGTTCGAGGAACGTAATTCAAGTTAAAACATGTCTCTAATATTTAAAACTCTAATTCAAATTGTTTATGTGTTCCTTACACAAATAAGCATTTATGACAAGTTTTATGTTTAAGAAAAAAACTCAAACAAAATGTTAAGAATTTATAACCCCCTAAAAGGGTTCTTTTAAATATGGCCTATTTGTGTCTATCATTTATTTTGATTCTGTTAAAATGTTAGTTTATGTTTGTTATGTAAATTTTAAAACAAAGTCATATTGCAAGATATGCACGAATAATCTATTAACACTCTTCAAAATTAAAAAGATTATGATTATTATTATTATTATTATCATTATCATTATCATTATTATAGACTCCCTATTTTCCGTTTGCATGTGTTTGTTCTTTTTTTCGTCCAATGAAAATATATATTTATTTATTTTATTAGTTTGTTTCGTGCAAGGTAAAAGCTGAACACTACCCGTTATATATAATTGTGCGGCCTACCGCTCAGTCGCCTAAATGCGTTATTACAGTGTGTAAAAAGGGGACAAATAAACAGACGTGGGTGGGCTAGGTCGGTTAAATTGTTATGATGTGGTCGGCCTCGTTGCTGTATAAAATGAGGTCGATGCCACCGTAGAAATTGAAATGAAGGTGGTCCAAATGAAGAGAGTGGCATGTCTTGTATTAATATTTAAGGTCTGTAATCCTTGCCATTAATTGGATGTTTTGGATTCGTGTGGTGTGACTGTCTTATTACTAAGTCCAATTCCAGGCTCTTCTGGGCTATTCTCGCGGTTCGGACGAAGTAATTGGTGTATCATTAGTTACCTATACAGATTTTGCTTGGTTAGGTCGGCAGGAGTTGCTCGTCGAGATACATCATTGCCAAGATTCTATTGTCTGCCTCTATAGTTACCTGACATTGGATGGAGTTTGAGTCGCGAAAACAGGCATTGTTTTCTAAAGCCACCAACCGAACACACCAATCATTCTCTGAGCCTTATAGTCGGAGAGATCTATATTTCTCATAAAATTTAGCATCAAATTATCTTTTTTGTTTGTATACTTTCGAGAATGGACGGAGGTGGATGAGGGTCATATTTTAAAATAACTTTTTCGAAAGGCAAGTGTTAAAAATGACCACCCTCCCTTCCATTTACCAACCACAAAATAGAAATTTAAATGTCCAAAAAGGATCATATTAATTAATGCTGACGGTTTTTACTATGCATTTTATTACATTACATCAAACCATTAGATAGATTAAAACGATGCAGCCGGCGAGACATATGTGCTAGTTATTTATATATATATATATATATATATATATATATATACTAATATTTTGTCTACATTTTCTAGTAAGACTGACTACGTGAGATGTTAGCCTGGTTTGAACATGATAAATTATAACATATACATATATATATATATATATATATATATATAACATTTACACCTCCGTGTGGTTGGGCACTGCGGTAAGTACAATCGCGAACTACCCTTAGCGATAATGCAAAGCTCTTTATATCAACGAATGGAAAACTCTTTGGTAGTTGACAGTGTTCATATAAACATTGAAATCTTGATCACTCATGGTTAGTGGCTTGGTGCTGAATGCTTTGGATTGCCTACTGTTAACAAAAACGAGCGCGTTCTTTCCCGGCTGGAAGCACTTGCATGTCTAGCCGCAATGAACAGTTTAAATACATCTAAATACTCTGAATATTTCTCTGTATATAGTCATAATATTGATAGACAATATATCGTCTATCGGTGGACATTCATGTTCAAACCAAACTTAAAAAAAAATGGGGGGCTTCTACAAGATTTGAACCGAATCAAACAATGTTGCCGAACTAAACCTAAGGTTTTGGTTAGTTTAGAGTGAAAACTTGTTCGGTTGAATTCTGCAGAAATAACACAATTTGTTTTAATTTTAACCGATTTTGTTCAATTCATTTAATGAATACATGATACTGCAATTAATTTTATTAAACTTCACGAAACTCCGACTAAAAAAAGGAAAAATGGCCGACATTCAACTATTGTTTTAAATAATATATATTATTGGGTAGTATGTCTATTTTGTCGCTAAAAGTTAGAACAAAAATACAAAGTATTTATGCGATTTAAATTTCAAAATTCCGTAAGACGTCTTATCAGTAATATTGCAGAACTGATATTTTTAATTATCTTTCCAAAAATATTTTCTCAGAATAAATTAGGAGAAACAGCAAGGAGGGGGGGGGGCACAGGCTTAGCGAGTGACACAAAACTGAATGTAAAAAAACTTTCAGGGCGACGACGGTTTATATGTATGTATGTGTAGAAAAAAGGGACACATCCGACAGTATGGTTTGAAGATGACAAACGAAAGTTGTTTTTATTTGTAAACTGTTTTATTCATTACATTTATCCTTTCGGTATATTACAGAATGTATCAAAATGAATAGATTTGAAAGTTGGGTCCATTTCTCGCACGAACGGTTAAGTCAAAAATATATATTTCCAATTAATTCAACTTATTTAATAGACGCACCATCTTTTTTTGATATACCATTCATATAGATGTAATATCAGAATCGCAAGGTTAACTAATTTGCATATTGGTTTTGTAAAAGTTACTTTTATTAATAAACTATTATTTAGTATATTTGTAGTTCAATGCATTTTTAAATTTTAATATAACAAATGTTTCGCAATATTGTTTTATTTTCTGGACAAATATTTAGCATTTGTTTTCAAACGTCGTTCAAATGTTTAAAACGTCGGTCGCTCTCAAGAAAAAGCGACCGACTCGATTTTTGTAAATTGCCAGTGAAAAGACAAATTTGTTTCTTCTATCTTTTCTCTTCTTTATGTCACATTTAAAAGGTAAATAAATGTTTCGAAAAACGTTAACGTTTCGCGTTGTAAAACTTTATTATTTAAAACTAGCAGGGTTACCCGGTATTTTCCAGGAGAGAGTACTTTATTTTATCAATAACTATTGATGTCCTACTGTTGTCACGCGTGAGATAACTCTTAGTGTGCAAACTTAAAACAACTAATCGAAGTGAACTTACAAAAGAAGAAAAAAACAAACAACAAAAACAGGAAAACTAAAAAAAAATACGTTAGAGTTACATCTTACTAAAAGAAGAAATATTCGAATTAAGTAAAAAAAAAACAAAAAAAAAACGCGAGATAAGTGTACTTCAGTAAATAAACTAATAACATCTTTGTTTCTCTCTGGCGATCTTTTTCTCCCCCTCTCTCTTTTTCTCTACCTCTCTCTTTTTCTCTCTCCCATTGTTTTTTATTGTTATTTTTTGAAGCAATAGTTTCGACGATAGTAAAAGAGTAAATGCGATGCTGAGAACAGAAACTACACTTTGAATTATTTATTTGCACAACATATATATACACAAATTAAAATTACGAACAAATAAGGCACAAAGCGATGAAAAGTGCGGGAAAAATTAGGGTCGTTGGTAATCATTGGTCAACAGTTATAAGCATGTCTATCTTACTCTTACTCGAATCATCTCAGTCACCACAATACCACATTTACTCTTGGGGGTTGTCTACTTAAAATATCTTCGAATACATTTATTTACATAAATACATTGAATTAAAATGGGGAGTGGAATCTTACGGAAAAGAACCAAGAAACTCTAAAAATAAATATGTTTTTATAACTAGGTATTTATAAATGAATGCCTCCCCCCCAAAAAAAAACAACTAGTTTAATCTATTATTGTATTATTATTTTATGTGGATAGGTTAGTGTAGTATCGGTTCTGTTGTCATAGGACCGTCCTCCCAGGAGTTACTTCCTTTTTTGAGAGGATGAAGGTAACATTTCCAGGCCTTGCATCCTTCTGTGAGGGAGGGTGAATGTTGTATCAGTTCTTTTGTCACGTGACCATCTTCCCAGGGACCATCTTCTTTTTTATAGGGGTGTTTGTATTAGCGTATATTTTCTGTTGCCATGATACTATACTCACAGGCATTACCTTCTGCTTTTATGGGGAGATCTTTCCAGATATTACTTCTTTTATTTTGAAAGGGGGATTGTAGTACCTGTTCTGTTGTCATGATACCATCATACTAGATATTACCTCCTCATTTGAGGATTAGCGTAGTATGTGTTCGTTATTACCTTCTCCTTTGGCGTTCAGTGTATGTACTTTCTTGATCTTGATATCATCTTCCCAGTCTAGCAAAATTATGCGACCGGAGGGAGCATATATTTGCTAGTTAATCTATAAAGCTATAATATTCGTCACAATGGCTTTCACACACCGCTTATCGTAAAATGACCGACATTAAGCATCGTGGAACTTGGCCGGTACCATATGGGTGACCATTTGGAAATGCTATGCGTTGTATGTAATACTCCAATAACCGGGATATATATGCGACTGGGAACCCCTTGTGAATTTAATATTCTCTGTAAACTTTCTACTTCGGCGTAAGCCGACATAGCCCGCCCAAGGCTAATACCACACCATATATCACAGGTTATTTTTATATTATAAACCTTCTTCAGAAATATGAACGTCGAAAAACAAAAGATCTATGATGTGAACACATTGTTTTTTATCTTGGTCTATGCATATCAAAAGCTTGAGTGTAATAGACGAAAGCCTCATAGTAAACGAATAAAACGATGTGTACATAGAATCTTATAGTCATCGCGATACTTAAATATATTTATTATATATATGCTAAGTATTTAAAGGTTTAAATATTAAGATTCAGCTTCGGAAATTATTTCTCAGAAAAAATCGATCCGTACTATATACCTTATTGTTTTGTTTTTAAATATTAGCATCACACACACGCATATATATATATATATATATATATATATATATATATATATATATTGTTTTAAAACTGTATGTGAAATAAGCATATTTCTGTTTCTATGCCGTTTATACCATCTTAAGATATGCAGGAGCAAGAATAAAATAATATTAACTGAAAGATAAAGTTACAAATAAATAAGTAAGATAGTTTAATTATGGGGGAAGAGTGTAAATTAAGAATGTACGGTTTGTATTAAAACGTCATATTAACTCAATATGACCTGTTTCGAATCAGAAAAGTCCCAGTATGTATTTACTGCTTCTTAACGAGAGGGCCCATATTTACCCGAATGTTTCCAATTGCAATTTACGGGACAAACCGAAAATGGCCGAAGCAGTTTACGATAAAAAAAATTCGCAAAAAGAATGTACGAAAGTAGACGAAACTAAAATCCTCCGAATACAAACGAGTTAGGTCAGAGTTTTAGCTCCCCTGACAAAAAAAAAATAATGTTGAAAAGACTTCCTAAAAAACGAAAGAAAAACAGTTGATAAACTTTCTGATTTGAATAAGCTTATTATTAAACCCATTCTGAACAGGAAGTAGAGGGTAATTGCCCCTAATATTTAGTCAGGGAAACATGAAGTTGTCTTATTTAATTTCGGAGTACTTCTACAGAATTTGTATCAAACAGTTTTTTTTTTCATTCTAACCTAATTTTTAGTTAAGTTTGAATTCTGTAGTATTACCAATTTCGGTATTAATTGACTGTTTCGCGACGGCTCATCCATTTTTGGCCTGTTTCGTAAATCACAATCAGAAACATTCGGGGCGATATGAAGTACAAATTATTTTATATACTGCCAAAGATTGCCACCCCTTTCCGGCATATATATATATACATATATAAGCACGAATAGCCACTCCAAGTTGAGTCTATATAACTTTTAGACTAGAAAGGAAGACGTTTGTATTAGGAATGGCACTAAAACACACAAACACACTTTACTGGTGAATACCCTAAATCTAAAATACATAACTTTAATGAGGATTCAAAAACTAAATGTTGACGAATGTAAAAATAACTTATAAATTGGTATACCATGCTGATGCAATCTCCTAATAATTTTGTAATTTACGCTTAACTAACAAATCTAAATTAAAAGACAATAACCAGTGATAAAATATGATTTTTAAATAACTTAAACTTTTTTAAAAATAGAAATCGCTCCAGACAAAACATACCGCCCCTTGATGTAAAGATCTAACAAGAGCGAAATACATGAGACCCCTATTGACTTTAGTCTTGAAAATACCAATGCTATATTTCAGGAAAACAGTCAGCAGGGAAATGATTTCACAAGCCTTCACTTCTTGCAATGACGCTACTGGAATTTGAAGCTATATTACAATGAGGTATTAAAACAGCAAATTGATAGAGACCATTAGACAAACGAGATGGAACAAAGGAAACAAGAAATAGATCAGATAATTCCGAGAAACACATGCCATAAAAATATTTATAGAAAAGACTGAGACGAGCTACGTCACGTCTGTGAAAGAGAGGGTGAAAAAAAGGGGTTGGTCTAATCAAATTACGGATACGTTTCTGAACCTTATCAAGAAGCCTCAAATGGGACAGAGATTCATCAGCACAAATATGACACCCCTACTCTATACATGGTCCGATAATAGATTTGTAAGTAAGTTCGGGAAGGTTTTACAATAGCCCTACAACTCGCGAGTCCGGTTAAGTAAAAGTTGTAGAACCTGGTCAAAAAAATGAATATGTAACAAATAAATGCGACGTACGTCGAGACTGTAGATTTTCCAAGTTATCTATTCCATTTGTTTGTATGTTTACGTAAGATAAATGGCTTTTTATTAGACATGAAAAAAAAAAATATTTTTCTGTTCACAAAAGAAAATGGCGTCAACAGCTTTGTTTGCTTCGCGTTTCGTTTTCACGTGGTGTTTTTTTTTTTACCGGGACTCATAATCAAAGCGGCGTTTTTTTTTGTTTTTTTTTTGGTTGTGTTCTTTTGCTTAACTGAAATATGAAAAATTGGGGTTTGGTTTAGGTTAGGGTTACGGTATGGAATTTTTTACAGAAACAACAGGAAAAAAAACATTACGGTGTGACGAATGAAAATAATATGTAAATAAAAGCATAATGACGTGTAGTTTTGTTTTTTTCTTTTGCTTGGCTGAAAAATGAAATTGCGCTTTGAATATGAGTCCTAGTAAAAAAAAACACGAGACTGCGAAAATGTGAAGAAGCGGCGGCCATTTTACTTTCCAGTCTGTGTGTGATAAAAATATCGATTTATAAAAAAATAGCACTTTTAACAGATTATAATCATTAATAAATGTCACAGGTAACTTTGAAACCAACTTTTATATGCTACGGTAACTTTTATTTGTTGTATATTTGTTTTTTCAGCGTTTTCGTTGTAGGGCTATTGTTAAAAATGCCCACAAAAGGTACTTGTAAAGAATGGATATCCAGAGCATTTAAATACTTTGACGGATAATCCAGAGTCAGTCTTGGTAATGAAGCATTTTACGATTGGAAAGCCGCGAGAAAATGTTGCTTATTTTTATTCACATACATGCGAAATATGGCAGTTCTAAATAAATTGACAGGAACACTTATCCATTAAAATAATAGTGTACACCGGAAAATACGGAAAATAAACGAGTAGAATTTTTAAAGTAAATTACTATATAGAGTCAACGAACACTGAACGACAAAACCGTCTGGCGTCTTCATATTAGAAGGCAGATACTTTTCTACGACGCGCGTGATAAACGTTATTGTCAGTCGGAGTTCATGGACTACTAATAGTATTTTTTTAAATTAAACTTTTACTTGCTTACTTTCCGTAATTTTTGCTGTTCACTAATATTCTTCACTGATAAGTAAGTATATCAATAAGTTATGTTATTTTATCTTGGACTGCAATATTTCGCATGTATCTCAATATAAATAAGCACCAGAAAAATATTAAAATATGTTTTTCTTAAAAAAAGCTGAAAACTTCAAGAACAAAAAAAAAAAAAAGAGTGATATTTTAACAGAATTTTAACCAAACTATTTTTGTTAAACACTAAACTAAATTTTTGGTTTAGTTCGGCAAAATTCGCTTTAGTTAGTAGAAAAACCCACATTTTTAAAGGTTTATTTACTTAGCTTCTCATATTTCCGTAATCTCATACGGCCCAATTTCAATTCTAAAACGGGTTTTAATTTCTGTACTTCTACAGAATTTTAACCGAATTTTGCGTTTCGTTCGGCAAATGTCGGTTTTGTTTGGTTCAAATTTTGTAGAAGTACCGAAAGTTGCTTTCAAGTAGTAAATTACTTCGACCATTTCCAGGACTGACTTAAATTAATGAAATCCACTTGATACTCCTTCATTACTAGTACCTAAAAACTCGATCGTGAAGTTTAAGATTTCCTTCCCTTCGCTTCTTTTTTTTTGGGGGGGGGGGGGTAGCTACCGCCCACGTTGACGATTACTGTTTAAAAAAAGCTTGTTTGGATACTCTGTTTACTTTTAACCAGAAATCAAAATAAAGCCTGTACCAAAATGTTGGCACCTTGAAGTTCAGCTTTGCTATCTACGTGCCCATGCGGGCAGATCTAACTCATTTGTTTATTAACCCTAAACGGATTGTATTCATGCGAGACGGATTCTCCGTGAGCTCTTTTCGTTTTGACTTTCTGTATCTATACTTAAAATAGGAAATTTTTATAGAAATACGTTTTAGCAAGTCATTAGTGAAAAGAAATCAAATAGATTTGATCAATATATAACATACAAAAAATTGCCTACCTTTTCTTATCAGACTAGACATCTATAACTTGCAGCCACAGGTGAGAAATAGGGATATAGTCATCGTGAGTTCCAACAAGGTAAGGCAGGACCTTTCTTTAATAAACTATATTGCCTGGTAAAAATTCCGAGTAGGGATAAGAACATCCTAATACTAAATTCACTTTTAGTAGAGATACACAAATCACCACACACCGCTTACAAAGTTGAAAATAGCATGGCTGATAACAGCGCTACTTTGTTAACCATTTTAGCATTATAAAACAAGGGAGGTAATTATGTATTTAAAGATACAGACAAGACAATTTATTTTCTTAACTTTATATCGACCAAGCAGAATGTGCATCTCAGGACGCGTTTTATGCTAGTTAATTATAATAGTAATACATTTCAAAGTTTTGCACCACTTTTATGTCTCTTAATGAATATATATATATATATATATATATATATATATATATATATATATTCCACTAAACCTTTTTCAGACATTCACTTTAGATGACAAAATCTATGAAATTAATTCGTTTTCGTAAAATTTGGATTTACATATAGGGTTCTCAAGAATAAATTTAAATACAGGAGATATTTTTTATTGCTCTCCAATAATTATATGTAGAATTCCATGAAAATCCGAGAATATATGGATTTTCAAATAGGTTGTTAGACTCAGATTATGATACTAACACCGATTTAAATACTTCAGCAAAAACTGGGATCTTTTGAATATTTATTAATTGAAGATTAAAACTATGCAATTTGGATAGAAGAACATTAAAGAATATATACACAAAATCACTCTTTCGCCAAACAGCGATATTCTATAATCTATAAAAAAAAAACGGTTAATTAGTGGCATAGTTTACCTCACACAAGCACATATATATATATATATATATATATATATATATATATATATATTGATATTTGTAGAAATTATTTTGTTTCTTAGGGGATCTTTTACGACGCTCAGCAGAGTAAAACGCTAAAAAACAAATATACAACAAATAAAAGTAACTGTCAGCTGTAAAAGTTAGTTTCAAACTTGCATGTGCTATTTGTTTGTATTTTAAACCCGTTTGAAGTGCTATTTATTACAAATTTAAGTTCGACACACGGTCAGCGAAGAAATCAAAATGGCCGATTTACGTAATAATATAGAGGGGCTGGCGGCCATGTTTCTTTGAGAAATTAGATGTTTAAAAAAACAAGAAATTTTTTTTTAACATCTAATAAAAAGCCATTTATACTACGTAAAAATACAAACAAATTACATAGGTAAGTAGAAAAATGTCTATTCTAGACATAAGTCAACTTTACTTGTTGCAAATTTATGTTTTTAAACTCTTTCTCGCTCTTTTTTTTGGACCCCGTTCGCGACTGTGCTGATCATTGTAAAAGATTCCCGTTTCTTATATTACATTCTATATATCAATTTTATAATAGAATAATACATTTGGTAAATTCAGAGGTTAGACAAAATAATCCAAACACCTTGACACCCTCCCATGAAATCCAATATTGTGAAACTCTCGGCGAACAGTTTTTGTATAAACAATATTATACAGATGACTATTAAGCTCTACTGTAATTTCTGATGCTGTGCTTTTGTGCTCTTTCCTCACATTCCTTACAAGGGCTTTACAATCTCTTTCATACTGCTTCGACTTTCCTCCAGAATTCTGTCTAGCGGAGTGTGTTTTCACTTCTTTTTCATAGGCTGTCATCACCTGCGAGAAAGCGCCACTCAATACGGCCACCATCTCAGCCACTTCCGTTTCAGTAACACCTGTCGTGCGGGCACCAACAATCCGCCATCTTTGGAAATCTGAATGATCTATCATAATATTTTTTATTACTAATAAGCACTATCTAAAATAAAAATCAATTTAACCAATTAATTCAGGACAAAAATAACTATTAAAATACATTGAAACCAACATTTTGGTATTTTTGTTTCAATTTTTATAGGAATTTTAAAATTGATGCAACATTGACAAGTTGTTTCCATTATTTTGTCCAACTCTATATTCTACCTGTGGTTTCACCGTGTCTCGGTACGTAACGTAAGTAAAAAAACAAACAATTGAAATTACATATTAATAAATGTTATTTATGTTATAATAATTGTAATTAATAATTGTTTTTATTTTAATGAAGTGTTTACTAACTAGCAATAATACTTTCAATAAAAAAGGCTGCTCACACCGAAGCAGTTATCAGTGTAAAACATCAAAATAACAGTAAATTTCAATGTAAAATTACACAAATAATTTGTTTACTTTAATCTTAAATAGTTCGTAATAATATTCTTCTTCAGAGATTACCAGAATTGTGTCATGTTTTTTTCTTTCTTAATTGTTAATGTTGAAAAAGCACATGACAAAATTTGGGTCATCTCTGAAGAAGTATTTTATTCTATAAAGTTTAAGATAAAGGTAAAACTAATCTTATGTTGGAAAGACTTTTTATATTCAATTATTTTAATAGTTTAAACTTATAAACGAAATACAATTACTTTCATTGGCGGTGTGTCAAATGCGTCGCGTTTAGAGATACACGGTTTGAATTACGAACTGTCAACAACATCACGAGAACAACATCAACAAATCAGAAGGAACAAAAGCAGAACAGAATTCCGGTTTCTCTGAAGTAGTGCGTTATTTCTAAATAATTAAGATTAAAGTAAACAAATAAGTTGAGAGATTTGTACTGAAAAGACTTCTAATTTTCAATTATTTTATAATTTAAAATTAATTTTTACTAACCGTGCACCATCGTATCCCGTAAGAATGTAATAACCAAAGAAATAACTGCTCGCTAACCTTAACCTCGCATAAGTAGTGTTAATCGAATGTTTATTACTCTATAACTAACTGAGTTATGATCAGTCTCAATTGAGTCTTTGGACGCTAAGGTCTGATGTTTAAAGACTTTGAACCGTCAGTGATTTTAGGATTAACATCACTGATAAAGAATGTTGGAACAGCGAACAAGTGTATAAAACAAACAATAATACCCTATACTACTACTACTACTATTACTATTTTAGTAATGCTTTGAATACTATGGTGAATAAGTTTAATATGGTGCTTGTAACTATTAGAACAACCGAATGTTCTTGTATAAAAACTGAATTTTTGTTTTATGCATTTTGTTATGTCTACTTGTAGTCTGAGAATTTACATTTTGTAAAAATATGTTTGACTTCAAGTTTATAAATATATTTTTTCCCTTTTCTTTCCAGGTTGTGGCACAGAAAGATTGTAAAATACCAAATAATGGAGGAAATAACCTGTTGCTTATATCACATTTCCATGTGAAGATGCTTAGTAAGTTTATTTATTTAAATTTTATTTAAAACCTTTGTATTATGGCTCGTTGGGCATATCTTATTTTAAGCAATAATCTCACTTTGACATTCAATAATATATATATATATGTGTGTGTGTATGTATGTACGTGTGTATACACGCCTGTGTGTGTATATATGTGACATGGTCTCTAACCTTGGATATCTGATGTATGTTTTCAAATCCTTCCTTTTCTTTATGCCCCTCCCTACCCCAATATACTTATTTAGTCGCCAGACAGTAGTTGTCATATATATATATATATATATATATATATATATATATATATATATATATATATATATATATATATGTATAAAACTTCAAAAGTGTATTAGCATGTGAAATTTACCGGGAAAGACAATGGATGTGTTCCAAATCTTTAAGTACATCTGTAAAGGGTTTTATGAAGACATACCCCCTAAAAATTTAAACATCATATTTTTATAAAATTTAAATCTTATGAATGATTTTTCTGGAGAAGACAAGAGAAGAGTCTTTAAATATCTAAGTGCTCTCCTAACTTAAGGGAGCTATGTGGGGCGATCTTATTTCAACTTTTTACAAAAAACAAGCCTTTTCAAGAATTGGAAAAAAAATGTCTCGTCAATCTAATAAAGCCATTTATGGTGGCTTTTGGATATGGTTCCAAGCGTTTCAATTACAACAGGAATCACTTTTACTTCTTTACATTTCCATAGTCTAACTAATTCCTATTTTAGATCTTGATTTTTTTAAGTCGTTTTTCTCTTGCACTCTGGTATCGAAGGGGCAGGCTTTATCAATGATTAAAGAAGTTATCTTGTTTTTGTTTAGACATAGTAAATCGAGTGTTGAATGTTAAAGAACCTGATCAATTTGAATGCTCATGCCTCAAAGACGTTTGACATTGTCGTTCTCCTGTACCACTTCTGGCTTATCTTCAGATAACTTTTAATTGCAGTCCGATTCATGAAGTTTGCATATATTCCAGTTTAGTACTTGAGCGACTACGTCTCCATTTTTTATACTGGTGTTGTGCTAGCATTGGGAATTTAGATACAATATGCAATAAAGTGTATTCCCTTTCATTAAACAATCGACAAATCGGTGATTCTGCAGTTTTGTCAATGTAATGTTTGCTGGACTAAGTACGGGTGGCTAGTCCCTGGGCTGTCATTAAGGTGATCTCAGTAGATCTTTTGAGATCACCCCTGACCAACCAATTCCAACTGTCATTATCTCTAAATGCAGTATTTATAAAGTATACACTGTGTAGTTCATTTCCAAATAATTTTAACTTTCTCTCATTTAAACTTTGATTCTTTTTCATCTCAGTTATTTTCACTTCACGAAGAAAGTTTCCCCTTTCCTTTCAGAAATATATTTATATTCACACCCTTCTTAATATTCACAACATCTTAAACACTAAGTAGACCTCAATCACCTTCCTTTCTGGGTAGATACACTCAGTCTGCATCTGCTTTCGTTCGCAAAAGTTCCATAAATTGTAAGCATATTCCGTGTTTTGGTATCCAAACATTTTAGTTCATCTACATTCCAGTCAAGTATACTGGCAGTATATCGAATTATAGCTACTGCGCTGACATTGATGGCATAGATTGTATTTCGACTGGAGAGGTGTGATTTATAAATATTCCATACTCTTCTGTTGTTCTGAGCTGTGACCTGGTTTTTCATTTCCTTGATTTTAATCTTAAACGCCTCTAAAATTCCTAAGTATTGTAGCCACTCCCACTGTCAAAATGCTTTATCACAGCTGTTGTTGGTAGTTCAAAGCCATCTGAATGAAAAAGTTTACCATTTTTATAACAGAAATGGCACATTTAGTGATGCCAAATTCCATTCGTATGTCGTCACTAAATAAATTAACAGTGTTCATTAGGGTATTATGTTGGGTTTTATTCTTTACAAAAGCTTTAAGGTTATCTATGAATAGTAAGTAATTTAATGTCTGAAGTTCTTTTCCCCAGTCTATATCCTGCCATCATATTACGTGAGAGAAGTGTCATTGGGATTAAACTAATGACAAATACAAAGGGGAAAATCTTTCTCATGATTTTCACTTTACTTAATGAAACCCATCCTGAAGTTAAATTTGTTTCCCAATTATTAATGCTATTCTTTAAAGCTATTTGATTGTTGGAGCCTATTCCAAAGATCTCCAGGCATTTATGCATCCATGAATGATGGGCAATGTCAAATGTTTTCTCATTATCCACCCACCCTATGGCAATGTTAGTAGGTCTTCGTTTGCAGTTTACCAGGATAACTTTATCGATCAGAAGCTGATCTTTGGTGCCATGTGATCTTTTTCGACAGCCTTTCTGTTGCTAAGGCAGCAAATTTTTTTGGTTCAAATGACCATAAATACTTTCAGACAATATGCTAGTAAAAAATTTCCATATAACTGAGAGGCAAGTGATCGGTTTAAAGTTTGTCACTTCACCTCCTTTTGTTTTATATTTTATGATAAAGACTTTAGTGCCCTTTGTCAATCATTTAGGGAAGCTACCTGTCGTCAAACAGCCATTTATCATTTCTGCAAGACGTGGGTGAAGAGCCGGAATATTTTTAAACCAGTATCCTTGGACTTCGTCAGGTCCAGGTGCTTTCTAATTTGAAAGCTGTTTAACCCTCCTCTTCATCATCTCAACGGTGATTGTTATTTCTGTTTGTCCTTCTACTCTAGTGGACACCTCCCTTTTAATATCTTTGTCCAATTTTGCATCATCTTGATGCTTTACTTTCATTTTTCAAATGCCTTTCCAGAATGTACTAGATTGGTCAGGAGTAGGTATAACGTCATTCCCTCTTTTAATTCATTCTTGTTGTTACAAAAGAAGTTTCTTGTTGTTCTCAAACAGTCTGTTCGATACTGCTTAATTCTGGCGCTGTAACGTTACACTTTGACAGTTGCTGTTTTAGTTCTTCAATTACCCACTTGAAACCTTTTCGGTGTATGTAAAACTTACGTATTAGTCTTTCACTAGCGCTCTGACTTTTGAGTTCGCAGTTTTCGACAACTTGCACCTTACTTAAATCATTTTAAAGTTATTTTATCTGAACATTTAAACGTTCCCTCTACCAGAGCTCTTTTGTAGTTTTTTGTACCGTTTTTCTACTCCGTGTAGATTTGATACAGTATTGGCAGCACCTTTAATAACTTTATTACACTGACCAATATTATTTATTAATAGAAATGGCAGGGCATCATTCACTTTGGTCCTCATAGTTTTAAGTCTTTTCCTATTGACACATCCTTGGTTAAACGGCTGTTCTAAATTTCCGGCTCTTAGCTCGTCGTCTAATAATCTGAAAATATCAATATCTACTGCTGTCATCCCATGTTCTATCATATGTTTTACGATTGCATATGTGGAAACTGCCTGATTACCATTAGTTACAATATTTTTTGCTGTTGTTTATACCATAGATTTTCATTAGCTACATCAAGTTTATTTATCTCCCCAAGCTCTTCTAAGTCTTCCCTCTCAATTTCTAGTTTTAGTTCTTCAATTTCAATTAGTTCTAATCACCGGGTCTTGTCCTGCAAGTTTTTGTTCTGATAGTTTAAATAGGCTTAGCTCGTTGGTGCAATCGCGGTCTATATCGTTTCTTAGGAGAATCGCTCTTCAAGTAACATTTCTTCATGATTCTGTTTAAGGCCTTAGTCCAATTAGTTCTAGTTTTAGTGTTAATGCTTCGATGGTTTCACTGACTGACGACTTAAGAAACCTCGTTCATTCTCCCGCCGGTCCTGGGGCCTGCACTTGACATTCTGGGCCCACATTCGTCGTGTTCGGTTTGATAATCTTGAACACTCATATTGAAATAATATGAGGAATGTTTTGTGATGGGTTTGTTTTTGCCTAGTATTTTTTATTGACATATCATCTCCAGAAGAGGTGCAAACCAAAGTTGACGACCCAATCCTGGCCATGAAATATGGTTAATCCATGCCAGATGTCAACCTGGCATTTACAACAACTTTTGCATTCCATCAGGTATTTGCTACCCTTTGAGATGTTGCATTCGCTATGGCTTGCTGGAGATTCGAAACCCCCTATGGCAGTTGCTCCGCGGCTGCGATAATTGTTATTATTGGCATTATAATCATCAGCATTAATTACTATGATTATCATTGTAACTACCACAATAATTATTACATCATGTTTTATTGCTTTTTTTACATAATAAACGAAGACACTTTGCAATTAAATCAAATAACGTACTAGCGGCACACATTTCAATTATGAGCGATCCACTATAAACAACAAGCCGCCAAATAATCTTTAATCAGCATCTCCATTTTTAAATACATTGTTTTTTGTTATTTTTTGTTATTGAAATCGACGTTCGTTAATTATACGTCATTGCATAACTCTGTTTTATACAGAAATCCGCGTGGGGACCAATAATCATCTTCACAGAGTGATCTCATTTTTTAAATACATTATATTTTTTGTTATGTTTTGTTATTGAAATCGACGCTTGTTCGTTACACGTCGTTAGCTAAGTTAGTTTTATACAGAAACTCGCGTGGGGAATAATAATCATCTTAACTGAGGGATCTCCTTTTTTAAATACATTTTTTTTATGTTTGTTATTGTAATTATTATTATTATTGTTATTTTTATAATAATAATAATTATTATTATTATTATTGTTATTCTCATCATTATTTGTTTATTCATTCATTTTTTTATTAAATAATAATCTATATTAATGAATAAAATTCATCTAGTATATTTAATCCGTTTCACTCTAGCTTTCCCTATAAATTTAATACCCGGTTACGTGTAAATAAAGCAAACTTAACGTAACCGTACTGGAAGTTATGTTGTTACAAAAAGAGAACACTTGTAGCTAGGACCACTTCTGGACAATGAGTGATTATTATTACAGATAGTTATTATATATTTAGATTACATTTCAGCTAATGTAAACACTTTTTATGTTCTTACGATCTTATTTTCTGAGCTAGAATTGTATTTATTTACCGCATCTGCACATGGTTTTGATGTTCAGTTATTATTCATACTGTTGAACTGTGCCATTTCTATGAAGTTAGCAAACCATCTCTAAGTATTGATAATGTATCTTATAAAAAGTAATTCCGCGTTTGCTTTAATTTACTTTTTAAGTATATTTTTCTGATATACTTTTAATATATTTAGGCTTAGTTTTTCATATAATTTCTCCATTCTATAAATTCTAATGTCGGCCCAGAATTTCCTGTGAGTAAAAATAAAATGTAATAATATTTGTTATTTTGATTTAAAATTAATATTTTTCTCATGGAGAATCAAACTGTGTTATATAATTTTATCAGTTGACATCACTTAACAAATAGATAATTTTGTTCGAAGATTATATATATATATATATTTATAATATTGTGCTACATTCTGAAGACCACGATTTAATTTATCTTACGAAACATTATTTTCAAATTATGGTACAACTTTGCGGTTCTGTTTCGTTCACTACGGAACCTACCATCATTTGTATGTCATTATCGGATCTTACCTCTTTGAATATAACAGAAAGACAAACAATTTCCCTATTAAAAAGTATACATTGCAATGTTACAAACGATAAATGTCCGAAAATCAACACAAACTTACACCGGATGCCCCTCCATCCACAGCGTCAGCCATATTGCAATTAAAAGCAAAGGCTAGAGAAATACGCACGGCACATTGACCGAATATCTTCTATGATGGACTAATCATTGTACTGTTTATTTATAAAATATACTTTAATTAACCTGTAAATGAATTTCATTATATAATTTACGTACTTTAGATTGGAAGTATAAATTCAAACATCGGACTACGAAACTAAATTATGCTCTGTTGTTACAAGTTGACAATCATCGTGTTTTCAATTGGAAGAGTTTGGTATACATAAGTTATAGAAATAATATGCTAAAACAGATATGTTTGCACATCAATATATATCATAATGCCCGAAAGATTTGTAATAGTTTTTTTCCTCGAACTGCTAACATTCTGGAATCCCCCCCTCTTCCATGCTTCTCTGACTGTACTAGCATGCACATATTTAAATGCAATGTGAACATATATCTTGCTGCTCAACTCATTACTTAAGATGCCCCTGCATGTATGGTCTCCAATTCACCATACAGTGAATAATAGTAAAAAAAAGAAGCGTATTGGTAATGAGACGAGTTCTAGCAATGAAAGATTCACAAAGAGCTACTCGAAATTGAAGCTCAGTCGAGCACATTACAAGGAAATAACGATAGATCCAAGAGGGGATTAGAAACGCCCCTACTGTGGGAAAGGGTTTCTTGTAAAGAGAAGAGATCACCCCCATTAGATTGCTAAATCATGTAAGGCTATGTACTAATATGGAATATACTTATGGCAAGTAAGCTATACAAACACGTTTTCTTTCCTAATTCAGCGAATTGATTTCTCCATCTAAACGTGGGGATTTTCATTCTACAATGCTTATTGTTATCAGACAGTGTCCACACGACCCTCAACAAATTAAGGATTTGTTTTATTACCAACATTTACACTAATCACTGCCCATTCAGCCTCATCAACACATGAGCTTTTTCGACTTTATTGAAGTTGAATCGGCTTTTATTTAAAATATGTCAAACACATACGTACTAAATAAAGGGGACACCAAAAAAAGCAAAAGTGAAAACTAAAAAAAATCTACATGCGAAATGAAAAACATTTTGAACAAAAAAATGAAGTATTTATATATATAAAATTTTAAAAAACTCAATTTAGATCAAAATAAATGTAAGTTATGAGAGATTCGGAAGCGAAATGTCAGGCATTTTTTAATAATAACATTATTTCTTTTTATTTACTCCTACATAGCTTATCGTTAGTATGACATAAGGGGCTAGTGTGATTCGGAGCTAGATTTATAGGGTACATCCTGAGTAGTGAGATGTGTAGCAATATTTTTTTTATTCACATTGCATTAACACTTCCGCATGTTTGTACAGATAAGGAATCAGGAAGAATGCAAGGAATTCCAAATAAAAGCACTCCTAAGAAAATAATATATAAGAGTAGAAAGGTTCTCGGCATCTTAGGACCCCTATACTGAAGTGGGAATATTTTTCTGCTAGTTGGGTTTATCGGAGATAATTAGGTATATATATTACGAAACACATTCAGTGGAAGTACTTGTAAAACCAGCACAGGTATGTAGCATTGTGGCGATGGGACAGAAGATAGAGCTTGGAAAAAGTGCTGCAACTATAAGGTCGTTTCAATTAAGTTATATTGCTATTCAAAAAGATACATCTTCATATGTTATGATTAGTTCATGAAATAATTATAGTTTAGAATATTTTCTTACAGGTTTTGCAGAGACGTACCTTTTTGTGTGAAAAGTTAAGATATATTATTTCCCATATCTATATTATCATGGAATATGTTCTGATCGTCTTTGTCTAGGTGGTTTGTAGGCTACAAAAAATATTCGCCAGACTGTCATTAAATGGCACATAAATAACCATTGGATGACGAATAAGAATTAGACAACTGATACTACTTGTCATGTACTTTCTTGTATTCTTGTAAGGTTAGTTTTCTACATTAACTTATGTGACTTAACTTTCGCATCTTTGTCCACAGAGATTACATTTATGGATTTCAAGTGTTTTATCTATTTTAGCTTTACTCTAGTTAGTTTTTTATTGCATTGTTCTGTGCAGATTTCAGTAGCGATTCTGCTTCTTTCTTCCAGTCTCGTTTTCAAAGCCATGTCAAAATGTTTTAGTGAGTCTTTTCGCTTTTCATTCTGATTTATTGTCAATGTAAATGTTTATATTATTATTATTATTATTATTATTATTATTGTTGTAGATATATGTTCCAAAGCTACGGGTTAGAATTCATCTAAACATAGCTTAAATAATCTTGGAATATTTAGCGCTTAACAATGAAGTAGACACATAACCATGTTTAAATGAAGCCAAACCCCCATCCAGCTTTAGCGAAACTAAAACCTCTGGTTTTGGCTGGCTTCTAGGCGGACCTTCCTGCAAACCCGAATGCAATTCATGTAATAACAGGTAGGTTAGATTAATTTAAAAAAGAGTTTAATTTATTTCGCAAATTGACAACTCTATTTTTAATCTTTTCAATGTTTTCTATATATAATGTTTGAATAAATAAAATGAAGTGATAAATGTTACTACAAAACAAATGAAATATTTGCAATCTAGACAAAATAATTGATTTTTACGAATAAAAACCCCCCACATGAGATCATACCAAAAACAGATAAACAATAATCGTTGAAAAAATGACTCAAACAAGAATGACCAAATGAAAAAAAAATGTGTAAGCAAAAGTAACAACTAAACATTAAAGTTAATGAATGTGTCTGATTAGATGCGAAAAATGACGTTGAAACTATTATAATTAGTAACAAAATAAATTACTGGAATTATTAGTAACGTAATAGTTGTGTAATGGATGAGGATGTGGACAGTGAAAAGGAAGAAATTGGGTTAAAATATGACCGTATATTTACTTACATTATCATCCAGTTGATGAAGTTATGGAAATTTGTCTCCAGCCAGTTCAAATATATCAACTCATAATCTAAAATAGCGAAAAATAATTATATCCCGTGAAACCAGATGGAAAAAAAACATAACAGTTATTATCTAATATATAAAATAAAGTCAGTTTTACTCACATTTCGTAGTAATTAATATTCTTTTCTTAAATCAAGGTACATACTTCAATCTGTTTTGTCAGTCATTTATGGCAAATATTAATCTTTGTTCTTAGTAAAAATGCATTTCCGATCGATTTTAATATTTTAATACTTATTGTTATTTTTGATTAGTCATTTACTATTACTAGTAATTTTACTATCACATTCAGATCTTCCTTCAATGTAAATCATGAACACCGTGAACAATTTTAATACAGAACACTTTTTACATATTTACCGGTAAACTTTTTTTTCAAACGTTTCCATTGGCCATTATACATATATTTGAACAATCATCATGTTTATTTTACAAAAACACTTTTATCTCTTTAAAACTTTTCTTAGAAAGTTTTACTGAAATGAAATACAACATTCATAAAATAAAAGTATTCCACGTTGCAATTAGGCGTTTTCTACCTTTCTTTCTTCCATTTACTAATTTCCCGGCTCTATAGCGATGTTCTGTAAGATACTTATATACTATTTATGAACGTAATGTTTTGTTACTCAACAAAAAAAAACATTCACACATTGTATAATTAATTAATTTCATTAGAATCTAAGACGTCGACCATATTTCTTCTTTAAAAATGACATAGCATTTTCCGTACACGATGAGGTTTTGGTAACTAAATATTTTCAATTCCATTATTTGTACCTGTTTTTAAGTAAAAAAAAAGTACGTTTCTGTAATAGGAATACGTCCATTACACCGTTAGCATACTCCTTTTATGCATACATATAAAAATACAAAACGTAGAAACATACCACATACCAGATAAAATAACTTCGACCGTAAACGTTCTCTTTGATGTATATATTAATACAAACATTATTGAACAACACGGAATGCTTCTGCTTAATTAGTCTAATTTTGATTATTTCGATTTTTCAGATGGTCCATTGCGTATCTTTGTCAAATTGTCGTATGTAGGATCCGTAGGTTCTATGTTCCATTATTCGCGAGTACTTTCGATTGATTCATTCAATCGTCTTCAGGCGAGGTATTATTTTGTATGTGTATTCCATATCTGCTGAGTTTCTTTACCGGCAATGCATGCCTTTTTAAATGTACGCATGGCTGATGAGATGCTGTATGCGGGACGTGATTACGTGCAAACCGCGTGACTAATTAGAAATGCAAAAATTATATATATATAAACATAGATGTGTATATCTACATACAACTATATACACATACGCACACATAAATACATGCACAGTCACATGGATACACAGATACGCATATATGTACACAAACAAAGAGGTACATATATAGCCATCTTTTTACATAAATATATATCACTACCAGTATACAACATACGCATATCTCCAGGATAGCTCGTTTATTAAAAAAAATGAACATACATACTCACACACACACACACACACACACACACACACACACACACACACACACACACACACACACATATATATATATATATATATATATATATATATATATATTGGACATTTCGATCTATATGGCTAACTTTCCTTCCTCTTATCTATTTGTCTATTGTTATGCATATTTTATTCCTACATAATTTTATATGCTGTCATATCGCATAATGGTTCTTAAGTTTAGTGTTTTAATTGATCATTATTATTATTATTATTATTATTATTATTATTTGACATGCAAATTATCATATCACATATTATACTTAAGGATAATGTTTTATTATTATTATTATTATTATTGCTATTATTATTATTTTCTGCTAACTGCCATATCGCAGAATGGTTTTTAAGTGTAGTGGTTTAATTTATTGTAATTATTATTATTATTATTATTATTATTATTATTATTATTATTATTATTATTATTATTATTACTATTATTATTATTATTATTATTATTATTATTATTTGATATGCAAATTATCATATCACATTGTATACTTAAGGATAATGTTTTATTATTATTATTATTATTTTTATTGCTATTATTATTATTATCATTTGATATGCAAATTATCATATCACATTGTATTTTTAAGAATAATGTTTTATTATTATTATTATTATTATTATTAATATTATTTATCCGCTTACTGCCATTTTGCAGAATGGTTTATAAGCGTAGCGTTTTAATTTAACACTAAGAGTACTCACACAGGTTATCATTAGTAATTGTTCACCGACAAAACCAGTGATATTCCTTGGAGTCTGAATGACAACAAGTATCCCCAGATGTCCAGCATTCTCCACCGGTTTTCGATAGCCACGGCAAATAACCTTGCAGTAGTGCAACAGCCGTTTACCATTGATTTCTCACTGGTAAGGACATTTGGTATATTCTGAGATTTGGGTTGCAATAAGCCTCATCAAGATCCCAGCATTCTTTGCACTTCCAGTGGAGGTCTGTTTTGTGCTGTCCCACCTAAGTCTTCTAATGCTTCTTGACCCTCTGAAAATATTTTGTGTGGTGTCAGCCTAGGCTGGCACCAGTTTTTGTTTAAATTGGTGAGGGGAAAGGTAGGAAACCTAGGGAGGAGAGCGGGAAAGAACGCGGGGGAGAGAAATAATGGTGTTTCTTGCAATTCTCTTCATTGGTTCATTTTTGTGTGGTGTCAGCTGAGGCCGGTGTAATTTATTGTTGGGGTGGGGGCTCATGAAGTGATGTTTCTTGCATTTTCTGTTCCTTGGTTTGTGATGTTGTGTTATTTCTGTGGTTTGTTTTCCTCCTGTTGAAGAGTCCATGTGACTCTTCGTAGCGTATGCGGATTGGTTTCTGCATTCGAGGGTTTGCAGCTGTTTTGATCATTGCCGTCCTTTGTATAGTTTCAATAATCCCTTTGATTCCAATTTCTCCCAGTCGTTTTTCCAATTTTTTTTTTAGTACGCCTACGATTATTGCTAGTTTACTGACTTTCTTCATATTCATTTATGTTATCTGGCTAGTTCCCTGCATTTGCTTCGTTTTTCCGTCTCTTTGATCCTCAATTAGTGGTCTGCTGAAACGGCGAAGTCTACGATTTTGCACGATTTTTCCTTCTAGTTGATTATAATAACATCCGGTCTCCTCACTTGTATGAGTTTGTCTGTTTGAATATCCATATCCCAGGTGATTTTGTGTTTTTGTTTTCCAGTACTGTTTCTGGTTTATGTTTGAACCACTTTTTTGCGTATTCGAAATTAAATCGTTTGTACAGTTGCCGGTGCACTGCTTTCCCTACACACTCGTGTATGTTCTGGTATTCTTTTTGGACTAGTTTGCTACATTCACATATTATATGATTTACTGTTCCGTCTCTTTGTCCACACGGTCTGCATTTACTGTTTTCCTGGGGTTCATCGATTTTAGCTTTAATGTAGTTTGTAATGTTGCTCTGTGCAACCATCTGTAAATTTTCCGTTTCTCTGTTCAATTGTCCTTTTCTTAGCCATACCCATCTATTTTCGTTGGTTTCTTTTCTTGTCAGTCTTCTGAAGCGACCATGAAGTTGTTTTTCTTCCCAATTTTCCTTTCTTGTCGTTTTGTTTCTGGTTTCGGTGCGTCCCGCGTTGCTCGTAAGAACGGTGTCTTTTGCTGTGGTGATAAGCCTTTCTGTGTTCTTAGTTATGTATTTCTCTAGCTCTTTTGTTTAGTCTTCCACACACTCTTCTATACTTACCAGTCCTATTCCCCCTTCGTTTCTTTTCATGTATAGTCTGTCCGTATCGTATTTTATTATTATTTACTCACTAGGAGTTATCACACTGGTCATCGTCAGTGATCGCCCACTGCCAACAACCTGTGGTATTCCCTGGAGTCTGAGTGACAACACGTCTCCTCAGACTTCCAGTATGCTCCACCTCTTTTCGTTCTTCACCGCTGATGACCTTGCGGTATCGCAACAGCCATCTACCACCGATTTCCCGCTGATAAGGGCCATTGGTCCTCTCTGTGGTTTGAGTGGCAACAAGCCTCCCCAAGGTCCCAGAGCTGTCCGCGCTCTTCCAGTGGAGGTCTGGTTTGCGCTTTCCCTCCTCGACCCTCTTTCCATAATTTTCGCGGTGTCAGCCTATGCTTGCGCCTCTCTCGTGCGGTTGTATTATCTATTATTATTATTATTATTATTATTATTATTATTATTATTATTACTATTATTATTATTATTATTATTTGATATGCACATTATCATATCACATTGTATTCTTCAAGGTAAGTTTTATTATTATTATTGTTTATTTATTTACTTATATATATCTGTGTAAATTAATAGACATTCTTGTATGTGGCGAGGTAGCTCAGTGGCAGCGTACTCGCTTACCATGCAAGTGACTCGGGTTTCGAATCCTGAGTTCGGATGTGTTCTACTGATGAGCCCAAAGGAGGGCGAAACTCGAGTCTAGGACTTCCGGTTTGTTTCTTTTCATAGGTTTTCATAGGTTGCGGCGTTGTCTGATTGTGGAAATAATTATATATATCATCTCACATTCAAGAAATATATATATATATATATTAGGTGATTGGGAAATTGGTAATTTGATCAGTACCACTGCAGATCCAGGGATTTCATAGCTTGACCTAGTTTGAACACAGCTTCATCAATAACATATGTCCATGCATCATACACTGTGTTTTGATATCTTAAACTCCCTTTGCATCTAACGCAACATCAATTTACGATCGAACGATACAATTCTGTTGTCACTCTTAATACAAGGACTATAACAGTTATATATGCAAATCATATAAAAGAAAAAAATCATCTTTAAAAAAAGTAATCGATATAAAATCAAATATTTATAAATATAATTGCCTTTTTATTGCATCTTAAATAGCAACGTAGTTTTAAAAGTACCGATCAAATAATTGTATAGAAGGGCGGTCGTTTGAAATGAAGTAAGGACGCTGAAAACGTATAACAACATTTAAACAAATAATTAATTTAAAAAATAATTTTAATTTGCAAATTATTCCACAAATTCAAAATTGATTTAGTAGAGATTTTTCCATTTCTCGCGTTCATTAGAAACATATGACTGTATGCAACTTTTTAGTTGTACTGCCAACAAATATATTTGCTAAAAATAGTTGTCCTTTCAATTACACCCTTTGAGAATGAATTCAAATTATACTTCAAAAAAACGTTTTTGTAATTTATCCTATTTATTATTACATCACTTTAATTAATTGCTGTTAATATCGACAAAACAATCGCATATATATAGAGAATAAATAGGACAATAAATATGCAGATGAATAACACCAAACACTACTTTATTACACGCTGTTTATAAATAATTATGAAAAGTAGGCGTACAACTACCTATGTTTAGGCCTTACACCTCGTGCCTGTATATATCATTTCGATTAATATAGAACGTTTCTTTACGTTAATATAGTTGTGATTAATTAAATAGAGTTTCGCATTTATTTATTGAGATACATGTATGTTTTAAGTACATTAAGCGTTTGATTTAAATTTTTATTGATAATCCTAACTGTTTCGTGTGTCTATTTTACGTCTGCTTTATCAATATTTCTCTGTTGATATATTTAACCTAAGACAAATATTCATTACTTTAGCAATGCGATTACGTTGTAAGTGAATGACAAGAGTTGAACTCAAATTATTCTCTCCACGATGTTGTCCACTACACGACTATAACCTTCCTAATAATACATGTGGTTTATTAACCTAGCAATTATGATTGTTTCAATATCTTTGCTCACATCTAATGAAACGCATTAATTATCTTTTGTGTTTTGTTTTCACTTTTGCTGACACATTTGTTTCATTGCGTCATTGATCTTTTATTTTCTTGTTTAAATCATTATTTATCAACGATTATTGTTTATCTGTTTTTCACTGTGATCGCAGACATTTAGAGTAGAAAATCTATTTTTTGTCTAGATTGCAAATATTTCATTTGTTTTATTAAGCAAAATTCCACACTCTATTTTATGCACTGAAACTATCTTTATAGTCAATGCTTGCATCATAAAAATAGTGTTATCACTTTGCAGAATTAGTTCAAACGTGTTAATTAATATAACCTACTTGTTATTACACATATATCATTCGGGTTTTAAGACAAAAAAAAACAATGAAAAAGACGAATTTTATTTTCCAAAAAGCTCAGACGGGGGTATCGGCTTTATTTAAATATCTTTATTAGTCGTTTGAATTGTATTACATCCGAGATCAAAAGGTTCTTTATGTCCAGTTTCGTGCAGTTTTAACTAATAATTTTGGAGCCTAAAATTATTATCATTAATCTGATTATTATTTAGCAGAAGTAGTATTTTAATGTTTGACCCTATGCTATTCAGGCTTTTTATGTTAAATGCACCACACATCTTTAAGAAGATCAAGTTTTTATAATGAGTAATATCATCATAAATTATAATTGTGCTAGTAAGTAGTAGTTGACGTGGTAGTATTAGTCTAAGGTTGATCTGTATTTAGACACTCGCTATCCCATGAAATATAGCAACCCGCTGAATCAATTTCCAAATGCCAACGTAAAAGCTCAATATTTCATATTAATATTTTTATAAAATTTCCATAGAGCTAGTAATAAAAATTATGGTCACCTCTATGAATGACAACATCAAAATATGAGAAAAAATGTATAAAATATTTATCATTAAATATACACCTTCCAAAATGATTACATCAAAAAAATTGGGGGTGTACGATTGTTTCTGAGACAAAATTGTTTTTATTATTATTAGGTCTCTTCATCAAAACAAATATGAAAGAACATCATCAAAGATTTCGTCAATGGTGTAGTCTGATAGCAAAGTGTCCAGCGAATTATTTATATTCGAAAGACAGAGTTTACATTTTTAAACGGCACGTTGCAAGTGGGAGAAATATTTCCAATGTTTTTTGTTATATTATTGTAACACGGAAAATGTGCCTTGTGTTACACGGAAGTCAGTGTTGAATATCCTACATAGAACAGGTGTGTTCAATAATACAGTAGTACACTTTCAATGTAGCATACACTTAATGATAAAGGAGAAGACAAGCCCCCCCCCCCAGCATATCCCCCTAATGCACTAAAATAAATATAGGTTTCATTATATAATTAAGAGGGGGATAAGCAACTCGGCGTTGCTCGAGAATAAATTAAAAACAAATATAGATTTAATTATTTTAGGAGGAAGTAGCCGGAGAAGAAATTCAGTGTGGCTCGGTAGCAATAACTTTAAAACTGAAAGCTCAGGTAGATAATCTATTATTATTATTATTTTCAATACATTAAAAAAACAAGAGAAAAAATGCCTCGGCGCTAGTGAAAGAGAGTGGGATAGGGATGTGGAAAAACGGGTAAGGTGGGAGTACAGACAGATAGAATACAGGTTAAGATAGGAAGAGAAATAGAAGTTTTAATGTAAAGATGTTACACACAATTTGAACCTCTTCTATTATAATTTTGTATGACCCCGAGAAACGCTGGGTAGCCCTGCTCACCCCACACACACACACATATATATATATATATATATATATATATATATATACATACCTAACTTTATATATATGCACCGTTAATGTTTACATGTGCAAATAAATAATGTGCACATGTAACCATGTTTCCTAGAATATATACTTAAATGCTCCTTTCATTAGTTTAGGAGATCAACTTGTACACACACACACACACACATACATATATATATATATATATATATATATATATATATATATATAGCATATGCAGGGGAAAACAGTCGTGCGTATGTATAAGGGAGGCGATTCAGTACGCTTAAGTTGGGCGAAATATACCAGTAGTTAATTATCGCTCGAAACAATAACAACAAAATAGTTACATTATAAACGATAAATTGTCATCTAATTTCTAATTTAGATGGGTCTCTTATCGTAACAGTAGCGCACTCATTTACAGCACAACTGGCCGAGGTTAAAGAGCCTAGTCAGCCAGGCTAATGAGCAGTAGTAACTGCGAAACACGTGTCCGTGGAATAATTACTCCCCTGAAAAGAACAGTTTTGTACCGTCAAGAAGATTTAAATTAATATATAACTAGCGGAACCCGTGTAAATTACACGAAATGATGTTTTCAGTACTAATTATCTTGTTCCTAACATATACATGTTTGAATAGAATATGATAAGATTTTACTTATATATTACTTAAAAAAAATGAACAATACATGAAACAATTTACAAAACTTCTTTATATACAATATTTTTAGTGAAGGTAGTTTCTCTTCTCTGGCCATGAGTAAAATTATTCTGAGAAGGCTACATAAAGTTGTCCATGAGTAAAGCAAGGTTGTGGTAGGTAGATCCCAACCTTATCGAAAGTTTGTCCTTGAGCTTTATTAATGGTCATTGAATATGATAGGCGGATGGGAAATTGAGTCCTGTGCAAAACAAATGGAATATTTGCGTCACTGGGATTAAGTTTAATTCTTGGAATTAAAACTCGCTCCTGAGAATGAGATCCACTTATGATTGAAGCTAGAATACTTTTTTTTTAAGCAGTTAACGTAATTTAATAGACAAATGCGGGCATCTTTTACGAGACTCAGCAGAGTAAAAACGCTAAAAAAAACAAATTTACAACAAATAAAAGTAACTGTAAGCTGTAAAAGTTAGTTTCAAACTTGCATGTGCTATTTGTTTGTATTTTAAACCCGTTTGAAGTGCTATTTATTAGAAATCAATAGTTTTTTCACCGCAAGTTGGGGAAAAAAACATGGCCGAATTGGGGGGGGGATTACTAACGAATGCACTAGGAGCGACCATATTTATTTTTGTGAAAACGGTGGGAAAAAAAACAAGAATTTTTTTTTTTTTTACATCTAATGAAAACCCATTTATAATACGTAAAAATAAAAACAAATTACATAGGTAAGTAGGAAAATATCTATTCTCGTCGTAGGTCAACTTCACTTGTTGCAAATTTATGTTTTTAAACCCTTTCTCGTTCTTTTTTTGGACTCCGTTCGCGCCTCTGCTGAGCGTCGTTACATATACCCCTAAAAAAAATTTTATAACTTATTTACACTGTATTGTGTTCGTTTTTTTGTTATTTGCAATGTTTCTTGAAAATAAAACTGAAAAAGTTGACGAAGTATCGTCTGCCACACTGACCCTAACTCTAACGACGGCGTCAAAGTTAGCGCGGGTCCTAATGTAACAAAGCACCCTCTATTTGTTAGTAAGTTACGCTTGCTTTATTATGACCCCCCTCCTTCTGGATAAGAGTGAAATAATTTGTTAAAATAGTCACCCGTGTGCGATGGACATTTCGCATATCTACTAGAAAAGGTTGATATGCCATCCGTTCAAAAAAAAAATAATAATAATACTGGCCCTCTCTACAAACAAAAGAAAGGAAATAAATGGTTTTCACTTTTTGAGAAATACCAATGATACACTAATTTTTAAGCAGTTAACGTAATTTAATAGACAATGCACTTAAAAACGCCAAAATAAAACAAAAAAATAGTTTTAAGTTTTAGTACTTTTTAACCAAGTGATAAAAAAAATAAATGCAAAAAATAAATAATAAAATTGTATTCATTGCCACTTGTTGGGAATTGTTTGCTAAAAATAAATAAATCATTTTTTTACTTTTACTTACACTGTGTCGTGTTCGTTTTTTTGTTAGTTGCAATGTTTCTTGAAAATAAAACTGAAATGTAGGAAAAAATCTTAGAGGTCGGTTGGGATCGAACTATAACCAATCGGGCCGAAGTAAAAAATACTACGTCGCTAACCGTTACGCTAAAGGGAAATACAAGATATTGTTGAAAATAGGCGTATTAAAATGTTTTTTCAAAATCTCGGTGCGGTACGCATGCGCAGAGGTTTTGCCGGAAGCGTGACACACGAACACACACGCTATCGTATTAATATATAGATGATACTTAACTTTATGTCTAGAATTCTGAATTTAATTTTGATGAAAATCTATTACATGATTTTGATTCGTGAAAATGTCTACAATTGTAAGCTTAAGATTATAAAGTCTTCATATGGCGTTGGAATTCAGGAAATCTCGCTTCATTAATGTCTATTGACTATGGATTTAATTTACTGCAAATCTGAAGAATATATGCCTCCTAAAAACTCTTTAAAATACCTAAAAAAATGGAAGAATATTTATAAATTGATATTAATACTTATTGATAAAATTTCACACAAATCGGAGGTATCTGAATTTTCCCGGAGGACTTCTATCCCGCTGGCCCATTTCGGCTTAAATTAACTTAAACTAAGGATAGTCAATATAAACCACCATGACGCTGAGCAGCTGTCTTTTAACATTTATAATGATTGTTTTATTAGTTTGGAAGTTTATCTTGTACACCAAAATTTAAATATGTCTCCATATGAAGTCATAAATATACCTAACTATATATATATATATATATATATATATATATATATATATATATATATATATATAAATGATAATTTATTTCATTTTGACTACAAGAGAGGTTGTGATTATAGAATCGTTCTTTGAAATTATTTCCTGCTATTCCAATTTAAAATTTGATTAGAGATGGGTTTTGAGTTGGAGAGATAGATGCCTCATAAACTACTTGGGTTGACACTCATTTTTGGTTTAGGGGACAGTTAGGTTTATTTATGCAGTTACAAGTTCTACTAGTGTTAGGGGGTGTTAATGTACTTAATATTTTATTATTGTGTTTTTTAATAATTTTACTAGGTTATCTCCACAACTGTAATTCAGTTTAAGTGTATTTTTATTGAAAATGTTGTGGAGGACATTGCTAGTCGTGAAATGAGTGTTAATTAGATGAAGGAATTTTTTGCCTAATTTAGACTTGATCATATTATTAAAAAGAGGTGTGAACCAGATGATTCTTCTATTTCTATTTTTATTGGTACTAGGGTTATTTAGTGGGATATATTCTATTTGGGTGTTTGTATGACCACTTTCCTTTAGCGCTTTATTATAGAAGTGTTTATGTAGGTTAAAAATGTCCATATTGGAAGAATTGTTGCTAATCCTACGACTAATAGATTTAGGGATGTGTTTAGTCATAGATTTAGGGTCGTTAGATAAAGGGTAGACATAAAGAGGGTAGGAGTTATCTTTGTCATAGGGTTCAAAGGTTAGCTTAGTGAGATTAAAAGTTACATCCAGGAAATTGACTTGTTTGACATTAGAAGTGACTTCAACTTTCAGGTCTAATCTTTTCATTTCTTTAAAAATTATTTTCTTAATTCTTTCACATTTAAGTCTGTTTACGTTTTTAACGAAAAGAAGTCCATCATCTCTGTACAGTCCAACCGTATCAACCTCAAGGTCTTTGGTTAGATTATACAATATGTATAAGCCAACCAGGTCAGTTACCTCCGCAGAGTCCAAAGAGCCCATAGAAACGTCAAATGAAGAAATATAACCACTTTTAGTTAATTGCTCGTTATTAATCAATACTGTGGTGCGACATTTTCTTATGATATTGATTTCTTCATCTGATATATTTGAGAGGAGAGTGGCGAATTCCACTGACAATGTCAAATTGGATGAATTTGTTAATTTTGTTTAACCAGCTAATAGTTTCAGCAGTATTGACCCATTAGTTTAGGTTATAAGTGGTTTTAATTTGTTTATTGATTTTTTCTAGAATATTTTTGCTTATTTTACCTATTTCTTGTCTTGTAGGATTAATTAATCAAGTTGACGGTTGGGTATGGAAGTCAATGTTATGGTATTTTAATAGGATATAAGCCGCTTTGGCTTTTAACTTGCCAATTCTATCACTAATCTTCAGTTTGTCCGTAATGGTTTTACTGTCTGAATTATTTTTATCGATTAAGTTAATATTTGATTTCCTATAGTTTTTCGTGATGTTTTGTTTGATAAAATTCTGATATTTAGATTTAGTGAGCTTATACAATGTTTCGGTTTTGTCCGCCTTAACTAGTACGTGTTTTGAATTATTAATTTATTTTACAGTTTTATCAAGTTTTTCTCGGAAGTGTTTTTTTTTCTTGTTAAAGGATATTTATTTTACAATGTTGAATAGCTCGTTTTCAAAACCATCGAGCTGTTAAACTCGGGGGCCGTTGCCCTGGTTTTTAAATCCGAAGTAATCTCTTGTGATGTCGGGTGTAGATCCTTTGAGGAAGAAATGGGCTTTCCATTTCATTCTTCTTAGTAGTTATTTCATTTTCATTATTAACACTGTCAGGTAGTTTCTTTTGTTGCTAGAGGGAATATTTTTGAGAGAGGTGTGAAATTTAATCTTATCCATTTGGGCAGGTGATAATCCACGGTTTAAAGAGTGCTCAACCAATAAGGAGCAGAGTATAATCCGAGTATGGTATAGATCCACAGGGTATAAATCCAGGGTAGTTGAACCGGGTTCAATAAAAGTATAGAGCAGAAATATAAATATAAATGATAATTTATTTCATTTTGACTACAAAATTCATTTTGTTTCACGAGAGCAGTTTGAGGAACTCACGATCCTCAGGTCTTGAAATAACATTATGCCTGTTAAGATAAGTTCACAATCACACACAATTTTAGGAACGTGACACAAATTTAAAATAAACATTGAATATGAATAGAAATAAAACAAAGCAAAAACAAAAACAAAAACAAAAACAAAAATACAAGTAAAAAGAAAAAAGGGAAAAGGAAATATTAAGAGCTACACGGGATATAGTAAGGAAACAGAAAGGGAGGAAGGGAACGCAGATATGACTTGGTAGAGGTGGTAGAAATATGAAAGCATATATTACGGGCGGACGCGCGTTAACACGTGTCAAAAGAAGCTCTATGCTTTCATATTTCGACCCCCCCCCAGTCATATCTGCGTTCCCTTCCTGACCAAATATTAAAATAAACATAGTATTCGAAGCCTAAATAAAATCTCCAGTATTTCTACCCCACACTAGCTTATACAAGGAATGGTGCACTTGCTCACAGTGATTTTGCCTCATCTTCGTGAAGGTACAACACTGTTCTTTTAAGAGAATTATTTTTTCCACCGACATTATGCTGGATACTCCATCGGACTATACGCATTCTCATCCTGAAAAAACAGTTAGACCACGAGACCAAAACAAAGATATACTGTTACGTAGTTTACTTGTTAGAGGAACATTAATGTTCTTCACTTTATTACTAACTCAAAGTGAGAGAAATAAAGAAGCACTTTCATGGAAAACTCGGATATCTATTTATTTCATATTGAGATCAAGTGTTATCCTCAGGAAGATTCCCCTTGATTTTGAGAAATTCCACTGAAGTTAAATAAAGAAAATAATATACATATATATATATATATATATATATATATATATATATATATATATATATATGATTATTTTTATTTACACCGACATGTACAAAATCTGCGACACTGACATGTCGATGTTATCGATGAACAGCTATTATAAACTGAGATCTGATCAGGGAGAGTTTGAATCCGATCTTAACCCTAGATCATATTTGGAAAGAACCTGATGAGATCTCAGTTTATAATAGCTGTTGATCGATAACATCGATATTTCAGTGTCGCAGATTTTGTACATGTCTGCGTAAATAAAAATAATCATATATAAAAGCTCTATTTGATAGTTAGCACTTTTTTATAAACCCGGTTGAAATTCTTTTGATTACTACCCTGTGGTTGTTTTACATGGATTATATATATATATATATATATATATATATATATATATATATATATATATATATTAGCGGGCTAATGAAGCTTATAATAAAATAAAAACACACGCCCTTCTTATAGCGTTTATCCTAAAATAGACCTTAGTGTGTTTGTTTCTTTGTATCGTCATATCATATTTAGTCTCTATTTTATAGAAATAGACAAACGATATGTATGAGACGTGGATTTAAAAGGCAAGCATTTGTAGCCAATACACACGCATCATTTTAACTTACAATCTACTAAAAGGACTATTTAAAGAAACGCTCACGATTAGACGCAGGCAATGAGAATCAGAAAATACCTACCGATTTGTAGTCGACACCAGATCGTGTATATATGTTGTTTTTTGTCGCGCTCGTCTTTATTCAAGGCACGTTAACATTCTTCTTCCGCAACTGAAGTTACACATATCGAGAGATAAAAAGAAAAGATAAAATACCGTTTCTTTTTTCGAATGGGAGCCAATGGCTATGCTTAGATTTATTCATTTGAAATACGTATTTTCATTCTGGTTCTTTGTAGTCATGTATATATTTTTAAACTTTCCGTTTAAGTTAACCGACGCGATTCTTACACGAAGTTGTTGCAAAGGGGATGCTAGAGCCACGAATACATTTATTTTATTTTAGTGTTCGAATTCCGCTGGAAAGTGATTATAACGAGTAACAGAAATCCGTGTCTTCGCCTACAGATAAATTATAACAATATTCTTAAATTAGTGCACACCTTCTGTCAAAGCTGACAGAAGAAATAAAGCTTCACCACTGTTCGCACTCGCTATTTATCCGGACATATTATAATAAATATTCAGTAATGTAATATTTTATATGAATTATTATTGCTATTTCTGAGGACCTAAACAAAATATCCACCCTCGTTTAAATTTTATTTAAGAGTAGCATTTTTTCTGAATTCCTTTCTGACAGCTTTATATTTTTGTGGTGGTGGTCCGACTTGCTATTTGCGTTCCACCTTCCTCTCCCACTTTATAATTTTTCGTTCGGCGACGAGTAAAAATCACATGTTTTACTCGCAAACATTTGCATGACAAAATAAATGTACACAAAATACACAACATATACATAAATACACATTAGGTATAGAGTTAATGATATTTCATCGATTGCTAATTTAATTGGAGCTTTAAAAATAATGAACGCAAAAATAATTTTTTTTAAAAGTTACAAATGTTAATCTCTGAAAAAATGCAAGCGAACTTTGTTGATAAAATTGTTATTTACTGCAAATCCCGCTTACTCTTCAAAAAACTAACTCTACGATTCAGAAAACGAAAAAAAAAGCTATACATTTGGTATTAAATGTAGTGGAACGTTTCACTAAAGTATTTGTAAGATTCTGAAAATCGGTATTTTAATAGCAAAAATAAAGTTAAATCAAAATGTGATAGTAGGCGGCGTGGCACTGATTTTTTCCCACACAAGTCTTATGTTTAACTTTAATACAAAATGCATTAGAAGTTAATGAACATTAAAAGTGTAAGAATATGTAAACACAAAATCAGTTCAATCTATTAATCTGCTAATCAGATGTTCTGTCAATCGAGCATTAAAAAGAAAGTCCTCGGAATAGCCAATTAAAACGGTCCCATACAAAAAAAAGTTAAGAAGATTTGAGCGTGATAGTGAATATTTCTTGGACTATTAGTATAGATGGTAATCTTAGAAAAATATGTACAGCAAAATGTTAAAATTATTGAATGCTAGCGAAGTAAACATATATTTTTGAAAAAAAAAACCCATCAAACATTACCTAAAATCGTTGCCTAAGCAACATCTCATATGCTTATTTTGGATATAAAGCGATACTTGTCAATAAAATATGGGAGAATATCACATGACTACATATATATATATACCTTATTTGTTATATAGCAGAAAAAATACCAGCAGAGTGCTCGATTAATTGAGAATTAAAATTCAAATTCAAAAATTAAGAGTGTAATATTAATTTATTTTGGTACAGAAAAAGTAGTACAACATTCGTACCGTCCGTTTCAAGCACAGAAAGACTTAGCTTCCGACTTTCTTCATCTGTTGTCAGCCGTCCGGCTCTCTTCAGCTTCTGTTGTCATCTCAAAGATGACAACAGAAGCTGAAGAGAGCCGGACGGCTAATTCCTTCTGTGCTTGAAACCGACGGTACGAATGTTGTACTAATATTATGTAACAAAATAAATATATATATTTATATATATGTATATATATATATATATATATATATATATATATATATATATATATATATATATATATATCCTTTTTTGTGGTACATAACTTTATTATTGCTATATTAAGACCATATTTATTTTTAAATATGGTGAAATTAAAAAAAAAAGAATGGAAAGGCAAGCTTACTGGTGTCGAGCCTCGCTTAACAGAGCTTAGCATGCTCTTGTTGCATCTGCAATGACTGGAAAGAAGTCTTCAGTAATTCACAATTCTTCGTATCGCACGCACTGAGGATTGGATCTTCAACCTTCAGATGACTGTCACTTAGAACTGAATTATACTTAGTAATATATCCACTGCACCACGGGTTCAGTCATGACAGATAGAATGAGAGCATGCTGCCCCAGTGGATTAAATAAAGGGTTCCGTTCGAAATTCCGTCCAGATTCCCGAGTTCGACAGAAAGATTCACGAGTTCGACAAAGTACCCTTGAATTAGGTCGGAGGTTTCATCGGCACAAACGTTGTGATATAAACACCCAAAATGAGAACAGTAGTCCGAATATACCAAATTCTACGAATTATCAACCCTCATCTAAAAAATTCCGAAGCATAAACACTTGTTATATAATGAAATAAATAAATAGAAGGCCAGAATGTTGATTGGTGAAATAAAATAATTACATATGACTCAGTAATTCGAAATGGTTACTTTGTGCTATTCGCCTTTATTATTAGAGACAGAAACACAATGAATAAATACTAAAATAATAAGCTTCTCCTCCGAAAGTACCCAACAAACGGTCACACGGTGACATCATTCCGACCGGCCAGCCCAGGCGCGTGTAATATCTCAGAATCGGAAAAAAAAATTGACTCTTCCGGGGTCGACTGAGCACTTTTCTCCAGTGGGGGTGGCTTTTAACTCCATTTTTCAACGTTGTTTAGTACTAATTTAAGAATAAATCAATGCTATCATGTATAATTTGAAAAATAATGCAAAGTCACGATAAACCAGAAATGACGTCAGAAAGTGGCAGGAAGAAATTCACTAACACTACAACCATTTTTTCCTTTCTTCCTCTCACTCCCACACTTTCTATCTTAATTATTAATAGACGCTAATATTCCTCCCCCCTCCCTTCTTATGGCCGTTCTGTTATCATGATAGGCATTACCTCCTCCTTTAAGGCCAAATTGGGGGGGGGGGGGTTCGGCATTCGCCGGTGTGAGCGCCTCAGGCCAAATTTGGGGTAGAGGGGAGTATCGGTATTCGCCGGTGGGGCGCCTCAGGCCAAATTTGGGGAGGGGGAGTGTCGGCATTCGCCGGTGGGGCGCCTCAGGTGAAATTTGGGAGTGGGGGAGAGTCGGCATTCGCCGGTGTGAGCGCCTCAAGCGAAATTTAGGGGCGGGGGAGTGTCGACATTTGCCGGTGTGAGCGCTTCAGGCCACATTTGGGGGAGAGGGGAGTATCGGTATTCGACGGTGGGGCTCCTCAGGCGAAATTCGGGGGAGGGGGAGTGTCGGCATTCGGCGGTGGGGCGCCTCAGGCCAAATCTGGGGATGGGGGAGTATCAGCATTCGGCGGTGGGGCGCCTCAGTCCAAATCTGGGGAGGGGGAATGTCGACATTCGCCGGTATGAGCGCCTCAGGCCAAATCTGGGGAGTGTCAACATTCGGCGGTGGGGAGCCTCAGGCCAAATTTGGGGAGGAGGAGTGTCGGCATTCGCCGGTGGGGCGCCTCAGGCGAAATTTGGGAGTGGGGGAGAGTCGGCATTCGCCGGTGTGAGCGCCTCAAGCGAAATTTAGGGGCGGGGGAGTGTCGACATTTGCCGGTGTGAGCGCTTCAGGCCACATTTGGGGGAGAGGGGAGTATCGGTATTCGCCGGTGGGGCTCCTCAGCCAAGAAAGCGCCCGAAATTCAAAATGTTTATGTATTTACTGGAGTATTTATAACCAATATACAACAGTACAGCGGTCTATCCACTAGACACTGTTAAAATTACATTAATAAATTAACAAGTAATAATAACTATGATTTTCTTTGAACAAACATTGTATAATACTATTTAACAAATTCTTACATGAGTTTTGATGATCAACAAATAATTTTAGACTCCCCTAGGCCGTTTTTCTCTAATTCAACATAGCTTTTATACGCCATTTTTTAAACCGAAAATGACATTAATGTAGTATCTGTTTAGTATTAGTGTAGTATTGGCCTTCGGGGCTTCATTCCACCGGTCTATGGGTCTGTCCTGTGCAGTTCTAGGAGGTGCACCCTTCCAGGCTTTGCCTCCCCTCTTTGGGAAGGAGTAAGTTTATTGCTTACTGCCTGAATCACCCCTACAGGGGAATCCCAACGGAGCTGCCCAGGGAATTTTTAATGGCCAGAGTGCTCACCTTCCAGGGCGCTGGCTTTTCAAGTCCCACTTGAAATTATTTGTTAGAGGATAGCTAAGGAAGAACGATAACTCACGTTTAAAACACAATTTTGCTTTTTACAACAAGGTTAGAGAATATACATAACATATAAAAGTGTATTCTTATGTAAAATTAACAGAGTAAGATGATGAGAGTATTCCCGAATCTATAAATCCAATCCTTAGAGGGTCCATGGGACATATTTAATCGGGGGGCCTTTCAGTTATTTTTCATTATATTTTATAGTAATTTGAAATTGCTGAGTCATATTGTAATTTAATTACGTAATACATCAAGTTCATAAAACAATTCATCATTTTTAATGAAATTTATTTGTTAGAGGACAGCTAAGGAAGAACGATAACTCACGTTAAAAACACAATTTAGGTTTCTACAGAATAGGGACAATGGGTGCTTCTCCAGTATAGGGACCAGATGTGCTTCTACAACATAGGACCCAGCACCGAGGGTGCTTCTACAATATAGGACCCGGAGGCTTATGTACAATAGGGACCCTGGTGATACCAGATCAGGCTGCCCTGTGGCTCCCTGAGACGAAATTCACCTACATTGACGTTTTTTTTGTTTTTTTTTTTTTTTTTTGTAAAACTTAATTATGTTCTACAAAACCAAAAACAAAAACAACAGTTGCTCTCCCTTTCTCCCTCCCCTTTTTAATTTTATTTTTAGAACTTGAAGCATAAATCTTTTACTATAATGACCAGATTCGGCATTAAATAACCCAAAAAGGGTTGATATGCCGTAAAACAAAACTACCAAACCAAAAACGATGATTAAACATTTGAAGATATAAAGAACTTGAAGCATAAAAACTTTTACTTTAATGACCAGATTCGGCATTAAATAACCCAAAAAGGGTTGATATGCCGTAAAACAAAACTACCAAACCGAAAACGATGATTAAACATTTGAAGATATAAAGAACTTGAAGCATTAAAACTTTTACTATAATGACCAGATTCGGCATTAAATAACCCAAAAAGGGTTGATATGCCGTAAAACAAAACTACCAAACCAAAAACGATGATTAAACATTTGAAGATATAAAGAACTTGAAGCATAAAAACTTTTACTATAATGACCAGATTCGGCATTAAATAACCCAAAAAGGGTTGATATGCCGTAAAACAAAACTACCAAACCACCACAATAGGGACCATGGGTGCTTCTGCAGTATAGGAGCCAGGGGCGTTTCTACAGTATAGGACTCAGCACCGAGGGTGCTTCTACAATATACGACCCGGAGGTTTCTGCAGTATGGTTCTTAGATATGACCGAGACACCTCGGAAATTTTGTTTTCTTTCTTTAACTGAAAATATTTCTATGTATAAGGAAGGGTAAAAAAAATTGTGGGGGGGGGGGATTATTATTTTTTTTTTTCTTTTTCATAAAAAATATTCATATGCATGGGTTAGGATTAAAAAAATTTTTTAGGGGGGCGTCAAAATTTTTTTTTTTCTTTTTTTTTTAAACTAAAAATATATGTATGAGGAGGGTAAAAATAAATTTGGGGCATGGGGGGTCAAAAAAATTTTTTTTCTTTTTCATTAAAAATATTTTTATGTATGGGGAGGATGAAACATATTTTTTTTCGGGCGGGGGGTAAAATTTTTTTTTTTTCTTTGTTTGAACTAAAAATATTTCTATGTATGGGGGGGACAACCATTTTTTTTTCTTTTAAATTAAAAATATTTCTAAGTATGGGGGAGGATGAAAAAAAAATTTTCTTGGGGGAGCAAAAAAAATGTATTTTTTTCTTTTCTTAACTAAAAATATTTATATTTATGATAGTGACAATACATGAATGAACACTATTTTGTTTTTCTGACACGACAGGGGCGTATTAATATGAGTTCTTAGGTATGCGAACTAGGCTGGAGATAGGTACATATACAGTATGTGTGCCCTTGCAGAGATAGGTAAGTATATAGTATGCGCACCATGGTGGCGATAGGTACTAATATAGTATGCGCACCGGGCCGGCGATAGGTATATATATAGTATGTGCACTGGGGTGGCAATAGGTACGTATATAGTAGTGCATAGCGGTGGCCATAGGTATGTATTTAGCATTCGCACCGGGTCGGTGATATGTACATATTTGGTATTTGCACTGGGGCAGCGATAGGTACATATGTAGTATGCACATCGAGTCGGCAATAGGTATGTATATAGCATGTGCAAATGGGCGGCAATAAGTGCGTATATAGCATAAACACCGGGGCGGTGATAGGTATGTATTTAGCATATGCTCCAGGGCGGCGATCGGTACGTACATAGAATGCGCACCGGGGCGGCGATAGTTACATATATAGAACGGGCACCGAGGCAGCGAAAGGTACGTATGTAGCATTCGCACCGGGGCGGCGATAGGTACTTATATAGTATCTGCACCGGGGTTGCGATAGGTATGTATATATTATGTGCACTGGGGCGGCGATAGGTATGTATATAGTATGCGCATGGGGGTGGTGATAGATTCGTATATAGTATGAACACCGGGGCGGAGATAAGTACCTATATAGAAGGAGCAGACAGAGGTGGTACTTTTTATAGAAATATGTCATACTATTGCCCTGGGAAACGTAGGATGAAATGGTGGGGAAGAAGCAGCCTTCGCAAAAGACAAAATGAGTAAGTATCGGTGAAATGGGGCGACCACGGAAGAGAAAAGTAGAAAAATAATAAGACGGCTATAGAGAGAGGGAGAGAAATAGAAGTTTCGATATTAAGATGTTACACACACGATTTTTCTTGTTGGGTTACTACTTTTTATTGTTGGATCACAACTTTATTGTTTGGTCACCACTTTTTATTATCGGGTCACTACGTTTTAATGTTGGGTCACCACGTTTTATTGCTGGGTCACTACGTTTTATTGTTGGGTCACCACTTTCTATGGTTGGGTCACTACGTTTTATGGTTTGGTAAAAAACTTTTTATGGTTGGGTCACTACATTTCATTGTTAGGTTACTACGATTTATGGTTAGGTCACTACGTTTTATTGTTGGGTTACTACGTTTTAATAGTGGGTCACCAAGTTTTATTGCTTGGTCACTACGTTTCAATGTTGAGTCACCGGTTTTCATGGTTGGGGCACTACGTTTTATGGTTGGGTCACCACTTTTTATGGTTTGGTCACTACGTTTCATTGTTGGGTCACTACGATTTATTGTTAGGTCACCACTTATTATTGTTGGGTAACCACTTTTATTGTTGGGTCACCACTTTTATTGTTGGGTCACCACTTTTTATTGTTGGGTCACAACTTTTTATTGTTGGGCACTCCTTTTTTGGTTGGGTCACTACGTTTTCTTGCTGGGTCACCACTTTTTATTGCTGGGTCACCACTTTTTATTGTTGGGTCACTACGTTTTAATGTTGGGTAACGACTTTTTATGGTTGGGTAACTAAGTTTTATTGTTGGGTCACCACGTTTTATTGTTGGGTCACAATTTTATTGTAGAGTCACCACTTTTTATTGTTAGGTCACTAAGTTTTATTGTTGGGTCACCACGTTTTATTGCTGGATCACTACGTTTTATGGTTGGGTCACCACTTTTTATGGTTGGGTCACTACGTTTTATTGTTTAGTCACTACGTTTTATGGTTAGGTCACTACGTTTTATGGTTTGGTAAAAACTTTTTATGGTTGGGTCACTACGATTTATGGTTAGGTCACCTATTGCTGGGTCACTTCGTTTTAATGTTGGGTAACTAAGTTTTATTGTTGGATTACAACTTTATTGTTTGGTCACCACTTTTTATTTTTGGGTTACTACGTTTTAATGTTGGGTCACCACGTTTTATTGCTGGGTCACTACGTTTTATTGTTGGGTCACCACTTTTTATGGTTGGGTCACTACGTTTTATGGTTTGGTAACAACCTTTTATGGTTGGGTCACTACATTGCATTGTTAGGTTACTACGATTTATGGTTAGGTCACTACGTTTTATTGTCGGGTTACTACGTTTTAATATTGGGTCACCAAGTTTTATTGCTGGGTCACTACGTTTCAATTTTGAGTCACCGGTTTTTAATGGTTGGGGCACTACGTTTCATGGTTGGGTTACCACTTTTTATGGTTTGGTCACTACGTTTCATTGTTGGGTCACTACGATTTATTGTTGGGTCACCACTTTTTATTGTTGGGTCACCACTTTTATTGTTGGGTTACCACTTTTTATTGTTGGCTCACAACTTTTTATTGTTGGGCACTCCTTTTTTGGTTGGGTCACTACGTTTTCTTGCTGGGTCACCACTTTTTATTGCTGGGTCACCACTTTTTATTGTTGGGTCACTACGTTTTAATGTTGGGTAACCACTTTTTATGGTTGGGTCACTAAGTTTTATTGTTAGGTCACCACGTTTTATTGTTGGGTCACAATTTTATTGTAGGGTCACCACTTTTTATTTTTAGGTCACTACGTTTTAATGTTGGGTCACCACGTTTTATTGCTGGATCACTAAGTTTTATTGTTGGTTCACCACTTTTTATGGTTGGATCACTACGTTTTATGGTTGGGTCACCACTTTTTATGGTTGGGTTACTACGTTTTATTTTTGAGTCACTACGTTTTATGGTTAGGTCACTACGTGTTATTGTTGGGTCACCACTTTTTATGGTTTGGTCACCAGCTTTTATGGTTAGGTCACTAGGTGTTATGGTTTGGGCCATTACGTTTCATTGTTAAGTCACTACGTTTTATTGTTGGGTCACCACTTTTTATTGCTGGGTCACCACTTTTATTGTTAGGGAACCAATTTAATGGTTGGGTCACCACTTTTTATTGTTGGGTCACTACGTTTAATGTTAGGTCACTACTTTTTATTGTTGGGTCACCACTTTTTATGGTTGGGTCACAACGTTTTATTGTTTGGTCACAACTTTATTGTTGGGTCACCACTTTTTACTGTTGGGTCACTACGTTTTAATGTTGGGTCACCACGTTTTATTGCTGGATACCTAAGTTTTATTGTTGGGTCACTACTTTTTATGGTTGGGTCACTACGTTTCATGGTTGGGTCACCACTTTTTATGGTTGGGTCACTACGTTTTATTGTTGAGTCACTACGTTTTATGGTTAGGTCACTTCGTGTTATTGTTGTGTCACCACTTTTTATGGTTTGGTACCCCACCTTTTATGGTTTAGTCACTACGTTTTATGGTTTGGGCCACTACGTTTCATGGTTAAGTCACTACGTTTTATTGTTGGGTCACAACTTTTTATTGCTGGGTCACCACATTTATTGTTAGGGAACCACTTTTATATTCCTGGGTCACCACTTTTATTGTTAGGGAACCACTTTTTATTGTTGGGGGACCACTTTCTATTGTACGTTTAATGGTTGGGTCACTACGTTTTATTGTTGGGTCACCACGTTTTATTGTTGGGTCACTACGTTTTAATGTTGGGTAACCACGTTTTATTGCTGGATCACTGAGTTTTATTGTTGGGTCACAACTTTTTATGGTTGGGTCACTACGTTTCATGGTTTGGTCACCACTTTTTATGGTTGGGTCACTACGTTTTATTGTTGGGTCACTACATTTTATTGTTGGGTCACTACGTTTTATGGTTGGGTCACTACGTTTTATGGTTAGGTCACTAGGTGTTATTGTTGGGTCACCACTTTTTATGGTTTGGTCACCACCTTTTATAGTTGGGTCACTATGTTTTATGGTTTGGGCCACTACGGTTCATGGTTAAGTCACTACGTTTTATTGTTGGGTCACCACTTTTTATTGTTGGGTCACTACATTTTATTGTTGGGTCACTACGTTTTATTGTTGGGTCACCACTTTTTATTGTTGGTTAACTACGTTTTGTTGTTGGTACACCACTTTTAATTGTTGGGTCACCACTTTTTATGGTTGGGTCACCACTTTTTATGGTTGGGTAACAACTTTTTATGGTTGGGTCACAACGTTTTATCGTTGGGCCACAATTTTTTATTGCTGGTTCACCCCTTTTATTGTTGAGTCACCACTTTTTATGGTTGGTCACTACGTTTAATGGTTAAGTCACTACGTTTTATTGTTGGGTCACCACTTTTTATTGTTGCGTCACCACTTTTTTGGTTGAGTCACCACGTTGTTGGGGTTGGGTCACCACCTTTTATGGTTGGGTAACTACGTTTTATAGTTGGGTCACTACGTTTTATGGTTAGGTCACTACGTGTTATTGTTGCGTCACCACTTTATATTGTGGGTAACCACCTTTTATGGTTGGGTCATAACGTTTTTTCGTTGGCTCACCACTTTTTATTGCTGGCTCACCACTTTTATTGTTGGGTCACTTCTTTTTAGGGTTGGTCACTACGTTTTATGGTTAAGTCAATACGTTTTATTGTTGGGTCACCACTTTTTTTGGTTGGGTCACTACGTTTTATTGTTGGGTCACCACTTTTTATTGTTTGTTCACTACGTTTTGTAGTTGGGTCACCACTTTTAATTGTTGGGTCACCACTCTTTATGGTTGGGTCACCACTTTTTATGGTCGGGAAACCACTTTTTATGGTTGGTCACAACGTTTTATCGTTGGGCCACCATTTTTTCTTGCTGGTACACCCCATTTTATTGTTGAGTCACCACTTTTTATTGTTGGTTCACTACGTTTTGTTGTTAGGTCACCACTTTTAATTGTTGGGTCACCACTTTTTATGGTTGGGTCACCACTTTTTATGGTCGGGTAACCACTTTTTATGGTTGGGTCACAACGTTTTATCGTTGGGCCACCATTTTCTCTTGCTGGTTCACCTTTTTTATTGTTGAGTCACCACTTTTTATGGTTGGTCACTACGTTTTATGGTTAAGTCACTACGTTTAATTGTTGGGTCACCACTTTTTATTGTATGGTAACGACATTTATTGTTGGGTCACCACTTTTTATTGTTGGGTCACCACTTTTTTGGTTGATACACCACGTTTTTGGGGTGGGGTCACCACATTTTATGGTTGGGTAACTACGTTTTATAGTTGGGTCACTACGTTTTATGGTTAGGTCACTACGTGTTATTGTTGCGTCACCACTTTATATTGTTGGGTCACCACCTTTTATGGTTGGGTCACTACGTTTTATGGTTTGGGCCACTACGTTTTGTGGTTAGGTCACTACGTTTTATTGTTGGGTCACTACTTTTAATGGTTCGGTCACTACGTTTCATGGTTAAGTAACTACGTTTTATTGATGGGTCACCACTTTTTATTGCTGGGTCACCACTTTTATTGACCGGTCACGTCTTTTTATTGTTGAGTCACCACTTTTTTGGTTGTGTCATCACGTTTTATGGTTGGGTCACTACGTTTTATGGTTAGGTCACTACGTGTTATTGTTGGGTCACTACGTTTTATTGTTGGGTCACTACGTTTTATTGTGTGGTCACCACTTTTTATTACTGGGTCACCACTTTTATTGTTAGGGAACAGCTTTTTATGGTTGGGTCACCACTTTTTATTGTTGGTCACTACGTTTTATAGTTGGGTCACTACGTTTTATTGTTGGGTCAGCAGTTTTTATTGTTGGGTCACCATATTTTATAGTTGGGTCACTACGTTTTTTCGTTGGCTCACCACTTTTTATTGCTGACTCACCACTTTTATTGTTGGGTCACTTCTTTTTAGGGTTGGTCACTACGTTTTATGGTTAAGTCACTACGTTTTATTGTTGGGTCACCACTTTTTTTGGTTGGGTCACTACGTTTTATTGTTTAGTCACTACGTTTTTTGGTTTGGTCACTTCGTTTTATTGTTGGGTCACCAGGTTTATGGTTAAGTTATACCGTTTTATTGTCGGGTCACCACTTTTTATTTCTGGGTAACTACTTTTATCGTAAGGGAACCACTTTTTATTGTTGGGTCACTACTTTTTATTGTTGGCTGCCAACTTTTTATGGTTGGGTTACTACGTTTTATGGTTGGTCACCTCTTTTTATGGTTGTCACCTCTTTTTATGGTTGTGTCACTACGTTTTATGGTTGGGTTACTACGTTTTATGGTTAGGTCACTACGTTTTATGGTTAGGTCACCACTTGTTATGTTTGAGACACCACTTTTTATGGTTGACTCACCATTTTTTATTGTTGGATCACCACTTTTTATTTCTGGGTCACCACTTTTATTGTATGGTCACCACTTTTTAATGTTGATCACTACGTTTGATTGTTGGGTCACCAGTTCTTATTTCTGGGTCACAACTTTTATCGTTGAGTCACCACGTTTTATTGCTTGGTCACTACGTTTTATTGTTGGGTCACACCGTTTTATTGTCGGGTCACTACGTTTTATTGTTAGGTCACTACGTTTTATTGTTGGTTCACAACTTTTTATGGTTGGTCACGACGTTATATTGTTGGTCACTACGTTTTAATGTTGGGTCACCACGTTTTATTGCTGCGTCACTACGTTTTATCTTTGAGTCACTACGTTTTAATGTTAGGTCACTACGTTTTATTGCTTGGTCACTACGTATTATTGTTGGGTCACCACTTAGTTATGGTTGGGTCACTACGTTTTATGGTTTGGTAACAACTTTTTATGGTTGGGTCACTACATTTCATTGTTTGGTCACTACGATTTATGGTCAGGTCACTCCGTTTTATTGTTGGGTTTCACCGTTTTAATGTTGGGTCACCACTTTTTATTTATTGGGTCACCACTTTTTATTGCTGGGTCACTACGTTTTATTGTTGGATCACTACGATGTATGGTCAGGTCACCACGTTTTATTGCTGGGTCACTACGTTTTAATGTTGGGTAACTAAGTTTTATTGTTGGGTCACCACTTTATTGTTTGGTCAACACTTTTTATGGTTGGGTCACTACGTTTTATAGTTTGGTAACAACTTTTTATGGTTGGGTCACTACATTTCATTGTTGTGTCACTACGATTTATGGTTAGGTCACTACGTTTTATGGTTTGGTTACTACGTTTTAATTTTGGGTTACCAAGTTTTATTGCTGGGTCACTACGTGTCATTTTTGAGTAACCGGTTTTCATGGTTGGGTCACTACGTTTTATGGTTGGGTTACCACTTTTTATGGTTTGGTCACTACGTTTCATTATTGGGTCACTACGATTTATGGTTAGGTCACTACGTTTAATTGTTAGGTCACCACTTTTTATTGTTGGGTCACCACTTTTTATTGCTGGGTCACCACTTTTATTGTTGGGTCACCACTTTTTATTTTTGGTCTCTACGTTTTATTGTTGGGTCACAACTTTTATCGTTAAGTCACCGCTGTTTATTGCTGGGTCACTACGGTTTTATGTTAGTGTCATTAGGTTTTATTGTTGGCTCACCACGTTTTATTGTTTAGTCACAACTTTATTGTAGGGTAACCACTTTTTATTGTTAGGTCACTACTTTTTAATATTGGGTCACAACGTTTTATTGCTGGATTACTACGTTTTATTGTTGTGTACCCACCTTTTATGTTTGGGTCACTATGTTTTATCGTGGGGTCACAACTTTTTATTGTTGGTAACTACGTTTTATTGTTGGTTCACTACGTTTTATGGTTAGGTCACTACGGATTATTGTTGGGTAACCACGTTTTATTGTTGGCTCACCACTTTTTATGGTTGGGTCACTACGTTTTATGGTTGGTCACCTTTTTTATGGTTGGGTCACTACGTTTTATGATTGGGTCACTACGTTTTATGGTTAGGTCACCACTTTTTATGGTTAGGTCACCACTTTTTATGGTTGAGTCACCACTTTTTATTGTTGGGTCACCACTTTTTATTTCTGGGTCACCACTTTTATTGTATGGTCACCACTTTTTAATGTTGGTAACTACGTTTTATTTTTGGGTCACCACTTATTGCTGGGTCACTACGTTTTATATTTGGGTCACTACGTTTTATTGTTGGGTCACTACGTTTTATTGTTGGTTCCCCACTTTTCATGGTTGGTTACTACGTTATATTGTTGGTCACTACGTTTTAATGTTGGGTCACCACGTTTTATTGCTGGGTCACTACGTATTATTGTTGGGTCACCACGTTTTATTGCTGGATCACTACGTTTTATTGTTAGGTCACCACTTTTTATGGTTTGGTCACTACGTTTCATTGTTGGGTCACTACGATTTATGGTTAGGTCACAACGTTTTATGGTTGGTCACCTTTTTTATGGTGGGTCACTACGTTTTATTGTTTGGTCACTACGTTTAATGGTTGGGTAACCACTTTTATGGTTGGGTCACTACGTTTTATTGTTGGGTCACTACGCTTTATGGTTAGGTCACTACGTTTTATTGTTGGATCATCACGTTTTATTGTTGGGTCACAAGTTTTTATGGTTGGGTCACTACGTTTTATGGTGGTCACCTCTTTTTATGGTGGGTCACTACGTTTTATTGTTGGGTAACTACGTTTTATTGTTAGGTCACTACGATTTATGGTTGGGTCACCCCTCTTTATGGTTTAGTCACTACGTTTTATTGTTGGGTCACCACTTTTTATGGTTTAATCATATTAAATAACGTCAACATAAGTAAAGTAAGAAGAGAAATAATTATGCTCCTCCACTGTTTTCACTAATATCTTTATACTTATTAAATAACGTTGAAATAAGAATAGTAAGAAGAGAAATTATTATGCTCCGCCATTGTTTTCACTAATATTTTTATACATGTTTAATAACGTCTCAATAAGTAAAGTGCTTCTAAAGTATAACGGTCCCTAGAAATATCGGTGCTTCTAAAGTATAATGGTCCCTAGGAATGTTGGTGCTTCTAAAGTGTAACGGTCTACAGGAATGTTGGTGCTTCTAAAGTATAAGTCCCTAGAAATATAGGTGCTTCTAAAGTATGACGGCCTCCCAGGAATGTTGGTGTTTCTTAAGTATAACGGTCCCTAGAAATATTGGTGTTTCGGCCAAATTTTTTTTCTTTTTTTGAACTTAAAATATTTATCAGGGTTGTAGGGAGAGTAAACATTAGTTAGTATCAGGGGCTGGAGAGATTGAGGGGTCAGGGAAAATTTTAGGGGTCATGTCGAAATTTTTAACATGATACATATCTGTGATACATATACATATCCATAATACATGATACACATCCATTATACATATTCATGATACATAACCCATATCCATGATACCTATACATGACACATGTGTATGACACATATCTATGATACATATACATATACATGTGTATAGTACAAATATATGATACATATTCATGATACATGATACGTATCCATGATACATATCCAGGATACATGATACATATCCATGATACATGATACATATCCATGATACATATACATGATATATATCCATGATACATATCCATGATACATATCCATGATACATATTCTTGATACATGATACAAATCGATTATACAAATCCATGATATATATCCACGATACATATCTAAGATACATGATACAACTCGATGATACATATCCATGATACATATCCTTGATACATGATACAAATCGATTATACATATCTATGATAATATCAATGATACATATCCATGATACATATCCATCATACATTAACAAGATTCATGATACATATCCATAATACATATCCATGATACATGATACATATCCATGATACATGATGCATATATTTGATACATATCTATGACATATAACACATATCGATGAGAGATATACATATCTATGATACAACACATATCTATGATACAACACATATCTATGATACACATCCTTGATACATATCCATGATCCATATCTATGATACATATCCATGATCTATATCTATGATACATATCCATGATACATGTCTATGATACATATACATGTCCATGATACATATCTACGATACATGATACATGTACATGATCCATGATACATGTACATGATACATGATCCATATACATGATACATATCCATGATGCATGATACATATCTATGATACATAATACATATCCATGATACATATCCATGATACATGATTATTATACATATCCATAATACATATCCATGATACATATCCACGATAAATATTTATGATATATAATACATATCAATCATACATGATACATATCCATGATACATGATACAAATCGATGATACATATCCATGATACATATCCATGATACATGATAAATGTCCATGATACATATCGATGATACATGATAAAAATCGATGATACCTATCAATGATACATATCTATGATACATATCCATGATACATGATACATAACCTTGATACAAATCCGTGATACATATACATGATACAATCTATGATACATAACACATATCTATGATACATATCTATAATACATATCCATAATCCATGATTCATATACATGACCATGATACATATACATGCCCATGATACATATCCATGATAAATGTCCATGATACATATCTATGATACATGATACATATCCATGATACATGTGCATGATACATATCCATTATACAAGATACATATCCATGATGCATGATTTATATCTATGATACATGATACATGTCCATGAGATGTATCCATGATGATACATATCCATGATCCATATGCATGATACATGATACCTATCCATATCCATGATACATGATACATATCTATAATCCATGATACATATCCATAATACATATCCATCATACATGCTACGTATCTATGATACATGTCCATCATACATGATACATATCCATCATACATGATACAAATCGATGATACATTAGACATGTCCATGATACATATATACATACATATCTATTATACATATACATATCCATGATACATATACATGATACCTATCCTTGATACATGATACAAATCGATGATACATGATACTAATCCATGATACATATCCATCATACATGATACATATCCATGATACATGATACAATTGTATGATACATATGTATGATACATATCCATGATACATATCCATGATACATGATACATGTCCATGATAATGTGTATGATACATATCTATGATACATATCCATGATACATGATACATATCCATGATACATGTCCATGATACATGATACATATATATAATACATGATACATATTATGATACATATCTATGATACATGATACATATCCATGATACGTATGCATCATACATGATACATATCACATGATACATTATACAAATCGATGATACATATCCATGATACATGTACATGTCAATGATACATATCCATGATACATGTGTATGATACATGACCTTGATACATGATACATATCTATGATACATGATACACATTTATGATACATATCTATGATACATATCCATTATACATATCTATGATACATATACATGATACGTAACACATATCCATGATACATATACATAATACATATCCATGATACATGATACATGTGTATGATACATGTCTATGATACATATCCATGATACATGATACATAGCCATGATACATTTCTATGATACATGATACATATCCATGATACATAGCCATGATACATGATACATATTCTTTGATACATCATACAAATCAGTGATACATATCCCTGATACATGATACATATCTATGATACATATCCATGATACATATCTATGATACATATACATGATACATAACACATATCCATGATACATATACATATACATATCCATGATACATATCCATGATACATATCATTGATACATGATACATGTGTATGATACATATCTATGATACATATCCATGATACATGATACATTTACATTATACATATCCATGATACATATCCATAATACATACCCATGATACATGATACATATCACATATCCATGATACATGATACATATCGATGATAAATATTCCTGATACAGGATACAAATCGATGATATATATCCATGATACATATCCACGATACATAACTAAGATACATGATACATATCCATGATACATATCCATGATACATTATACATATCCATGATACGTATACATGATACATATCTATGATAGATAATACATATCTATGATGAATATCCATGATACATGATACATATCCTGTATACATGATACAAATCGATGATACATATCCATGATACATATCCTTGATATATGATACAAATCAATGATACATATCTATTATAAATATTCATGATAGATATCCATGATACATGATACATATCCATGATACATGATGCATATATTCGATACATATCTATGATACATCATAGATATCCATGATACATGATACATATATTTGATACATATCTGTGACATATAACAAATATCCATGATACATATCCATGATTCATATCTATGATACATACCAATGATACATATACATGCCCATGATACATATCCATGCTACATGTGTATGATACATATCTATGATACATGATACATAACCTTGATACATGATACATATCTATGATCCATGATACAAATCGATAATACATATCTATGATACATATCTATGCTATATATACATGATACATAACACATATCCATGATACATATACATAATACATATCCATGATACATGATACATGTGTATGATACATGTCTATGATACATATACATATCCATGATACATATCCATAATACATATCCATGATACATGATACGTATCACATATACATGATACATGGTACATATCACATATCCATGATACATGATGCATATCTCTGATACATGATACATATCCTTGATACATCATACACATCGATGATACATATCTATGAAACATATCCGTGGTACATGATACATATCTATGATACATATCCATGATACATATATATGATACCTATACATGATACATAACACATATCCATGATACATATACATATACATATCTATGATACATACATGTGTATGATACATATCTATAATACATATCCATGATACATGATATATTTCCATGATACATGATACATATCCATGATACATATTAATAATACATATTGATGATACATGATACATATCACATATCCATGATACATAACACATATCTATGATACATATCAAATATCCATGATACAGCATACATATCCATGATACATATCAATGATACATGATACATATCCTTGATACATCATACAAATCGATGATACACATCCATGATACATATCCCTGATACATGATTCAAATCGATGATATATATCCATGATACATATCCACGATACATAACTAAGATACATAGTACATATCCATGATACATATCCATGATACATGATACATATCCATGATGCATGATACATATCTATGATACATATCCATGATCCATATCCATGATATATGATACATATCTATGATATATTATGCATATCCATGATACATGATACATGTTTCTTATACATATACATGATACATGATACATATCCATGATACATATCTATGATATATAATACATATCCATCATACATGATACATATCCATGATACACGATACAAATCCATGATACATATCCATGATACATGATACATGTCCATGATACATATCCATGATATATGATACAAATCGATTATACATATCTATGATACATATCCATGATACATGATACATATCCATGATACATGATACATATCAATGATACATATCCATGATACATGACACATAACCTTGATACATGATACATATCTATGATACATGATACAAATCCTTGATACATGATACAAATCGATGATACATATCCATGACACATATCTATGTTACATATACATGATCCATATCCATGCTACATATCCATGCTACATATCCATGATACATATCCATGATACATGATACATATCTATGATACATGATACATATCCATGATACATGATACATATCCATGATATAGTATACATATCCATGATACACCGGGGCGGCGATAGGTACGTATTTAGCATTCAGGGGCGGTGGTAGGTACGTATATAGTATGTGCACATGGGTGGCAAAAAGTATGTATATAGCATGTGCATCGGGCCAGTGATAGGTATGTATTTAGCATGCGCTCTGGGGTGGCGATCAGTACGTATACAGCACGCGCACCGGGGCGGCGATAGGTACGTATATATAATGGGCACCGGGGTGCAAAAGGTACGTATTTAGCATTCGCACCGGGGCGGTGATAGGTACCTATTTAGTATTTGCATTGGGGCAGCGATAGGTATTTATGCAGTATGCACACCGGGGCGGCAATATGTACATATTTAGCATTCGCACCAGGGCGGCGATAAGTACGTATTTAGCATTTGCACCAGGGCGGCGATTGGTACGTATTTAGCATTCGCACCGGGGTGGTGATAGGTACGTATTTAGCATTCGCAGCGGGGTGGCGATAGGTACTTATATTGTATCTGAACCCAGGGCGGCGATAGGTACTTATATAGTATCTGCACCCAGGCGGCGATAAGTACTTATATAGTATCTGCAATGGGGTTGCGATAAGTATGTATATTATATGTGCACTGGGGTAGCGAGATGTACGTATATAGTACGCGCACCGGGGTGGCGATAGATACGTATATAGTATGAACACCGGGGCGGAGATAAGTACCTATATAAAAGGCGCAGACAAGCGTGGTACTTTTATAGAAATAAGTCATACTATTGCCCTGGGAAAGTAGGCTGAAATGGCAGGGAAGAAATAGATTTCGCAAAAGGCAAAATTTAAAAGTAGCGGTGAAATGGGGCGACCAGAAAAGTAGAAAGATAAAGAGACGGCTATAGAGAGAGGGAGAGAAATACAAGTTTTAATATAAAGATGTTACACACGCGATTTTTCTTCAATTATATGTTTTTATGACCCAGCGCAACGCTGTGTAGCCCCGCTAGTCTACAATAAACCCACACTTTTAACATTTTCATTTACGCATTAAGAATAATATATTTAATTAGCCAATTTGAAAGAAGTAATTTATTTAATTTTAACAAATCAATTGCTTATAATTACAATTTAAAAAAGGGATTGATAGTTTAAAATATATATGTAAGATTAAAGAACCGCCGCCTAATCCCCCTCCTACACAATGAATTTCAGCATTTTTAGGCGATTACGCGTGAAGAGAACACTGTAGAAAACAGAAAGACGAAAGATAAACAATTATTTTAGAATTAAGAGTGGGCGATTAGTTAGATAGATATTTAACGTAAGATAATGGCCCATCTCCGGGCCATTCAAACTTTTTAGGAACATTTTAAACATATATGTTAACCAATAACCCTATATGCAAGTGGCAATGTCACTAAACTACAGATAAAATAGACTCCTCCCCCAAGAAAACCGCAACGGATTTAGCTACCATACAAAAAAAGAATTTTGTAAATGTCTTAAAACGCTAGAATGGTCCAGAAGTGAGGGGACCCTTTTAAATTAAATGTATATACGAAACTGATCCTTACTTTAAATTCTCAAAGAAGCGGTTTTTATCTTCCTGGCAGGTTTTTAAGACTGTTCAATACGTAGTCGCCTAAAAAAGAAGAATATTATTTTTGGTTTTGTGGAAGGTGGGGTGATTTAACAGAGTATGTTAATTAACATTTACACTATGACTTTTTTCTCGTAATTTGGAAAGAATAGTGAAACAGCCGTTTGTAAAATAAACATTAAATAATAAGTTTGTGGTTATTTATTTTTCACGGAAAAATAAAAAAAAATACGAAAATTTAATGCTGAAAGAATTTTTTTTTAAATAAACGTTTAATTATAATTAATGCTGTTATTTTAAGAGAAACTAAAATAATAAGCTATGTTAAAAAACACAAAAAAACTTGTCGATTGTTGTAGAGGCGGCGGAGGAGAATTTGAAATAAATAATTTGCCGAAAGAAATGATTCCCCTTGCAGGACGTGGGGGCGTAATATTAATGAACATAGTTTCAATTTTTTTAGATGTTTTTGTTATTATAACTGTAATGAACTACTGGTAATATCAACACAACTATTCCATATTTATAAACAAATAGGGTAATCAAATTATAATCGAATAACAGCAAACAATTATTTATTTTGAACTGTTTAAAATGTAATGATGTAAAGTAGATAAATAAATGATAGTATTTACAACTTTGCTTGACTATAAATAGAGTATTTTAAAAGAATATAGTGTATTAATTATTTAAATTAGAGTAACCTGTTTTGATTATAATATAGTAGTGATAAATACAATATTGTTTTGCATTCCGTCATTTAGATTTAGCATAATTCACAACACATAATCTACGCCTCTTTTTATGACATAACTTATTAAGTGTTTAACCTTGCTACATACATATCTGTCAGTATTTCTAAAAGTAAGAAAATGTATTGTACTAAATTTGCTGTAAGAATTTTTTTTATATTTGACATAGTCAGTCAACTATAAATATGCCAATTAACGAAGAAACGTTTAGTTTATTGTAATCCCCAAACACACTAACGAAAAATCCTCAAAACAGTCAATCTTTAGTGCACTAAACATTGACTGTTATGGGAATGATTCCTGAGATAAGTTTAAATCTTGACGATGGGAGTGTAACAAAATCATGTTTGCTTATATATGCTGTGTTGTTTCAAGTTGAAAATGATCGAGCTGTAAATTGGAAGACATTGTCATGCCGAAAGTATATAAAATATATGCTAAACCACATATTTTCACAACCAGTTACTTATATTTCTTATATCATTCTCCTTCGACTCAGGACTGTTCACTACTTGACTCTGTCTCTGAAAGCTTAGATAGAGCACTCTCACTCGACTCGAATGCCCGAATACATGTATTCGGGGATTTTAATGGACACCACCGTGACTGGTTGGGATTCTCCAGCGTTACTGATGCAGCTAGGAAATCTACCTTTAATTCCTCCTCAGCTCACGACCTCTTAAAAGCTGTCACTTTTCCGATCCGCCTTTCGGATCGCGCGGACCAGCAAGCCTCACTTCTCGACCTGTTCTTGACCTTACTACCTGAGACTTGTGTGGCGAATGCCCATACCCCGCTCGGAAACAATTACCACGTTGTAGTAATGATACATATAACCTTAAAAACTAGTCCAAAAGATGAAGAGCCGTTGCTTAAAACAACGAACAACTATGATTGATTTTGAATCTCTCAGGGATCACATCAGCGACGCCCATGGGGTTAAACTTTATCACTCTCTGCTGATCAGTATGCAAATGGGCTAACTGAATTGGTCAAAGCAGGCATTGATGCTTATGTGCACACGCGAAAATTCTTCAGCAAACCCCACCATCCTCAATGGTTCACCTCAGAATGTGCAGCTGCTATTGCTGAGAGGCAGAAGGCATTCCGAAAATTCGGCCGCCATGAGACAACTGCAAACAGACACACATTTGTAGAGGAAAGAAATGATTGCAAAGTATTGATAGATGAAGCAAAGAGAAGGTATACAGAGATAACCAAAAAACGCATTCAGTCGCAGAAACTAGGTACTCGTTATTTCTGGAAAATTTACAATAGTGTGATGAACAATGGACAATCGACAATTACCCCGCTATCTAATCACAACGATGTTGTTTGCACGGCAGCTGGTAAGGCTGAACTACTTGCCATGCGTTTCTACTTAAATTCTACCCGGGACTCGGCAAACAACCCACTCCCTAAATTCACATTGCGGACTTAAGCCACACTTGAGAACCTGGTCACCACTCCGTCTCAAGTGAGAGACATCATAACACACCTTGCTACCTCCAAAGCTTGTGGGCCTGATTTTATACCAGTAATAGTAATAAAAAAATGCTCTGTTGAACTGGCCCCTCTCCTCTCCAAACTATACAACAAATGCCTTGCTGAATCTTGTTTCCCTGATAGTTGGAAAATTGTCTCTGTGGTACCAGTCTTCAAGAATTCTGGAGATAGAACCGATCCTCTAAACTACCGCCTAATCTGTCTACTGCCGATCTGTGCTAAAATCTTTGAATCATTAATCAATCTAGCGATAGTCAGGCACCTAGTTAATGCTAAACTTCTTTCTGATCATCAATACGGATTCAAACAAGCACGATCTACTGCAAATATTTTAACAGTCATCTCTGAACGCATCTACCATATATTGGACAAGGCAGGTGAAGCTAGGGTGGTAGCGCTTGATATATCCAAGGCCTTTGACAAGGTCTGGCATGAAGGGCTTCTCATAAAACTGCACTCATATGGTATTACTGGACAAATATTTAATATAATTAAATCCTTTCCAACAAAACGAAATATCCAGGTTGTACTCGATGACCGTTCTTCTAAGCAACATGCTATAAATGCTGGTGTACTCCAGGGATCTATTCTTGGACCTCTACTGTTTCTGGTTTTCATAAATGACCTCCCGGAATCCATTGCGACTGATATAGGAATATTTGCTTACGACACCACGCTCTACTCTCGTCATGTGGGCAAAACTGACGAGCAGATATCTAGGGCAATAGCTAAATCTTTAGAAAATGACCTTCAGCCTGTAGTGGAATCGGGTCAACAGTAGATGGTAACTTTTAATGCCGCAAAGACAAAGCTACTTTCCTTCAATAACTACAAGAAACCTCTTTAACCACCGATTGTCATGGCAAATAGCACCCTACCTGAGAGTTCATCATTCAAACTCCTCGGCCTAACTTTCACAGATAACATGAATTGGAATAAATACATTGAAAACATTGCCAGGGCCGCTGCAAAGAAAGTGGGCTCCCTCTACCGTGCCAGTAAACTTCTCACACCTGACATTATCCTATATCTCTACAAAGCCACCATCCGCCCATGCATGGAGTATTGTTGCCACATCTGGGCTGGGGCATCGTCCGCTAGTCTCTCCATCTAAGACAAGGTCCATAAAGAGTGGCAACTTGATAGGTGCTAAACTATTCACCAAGCTCTCGCATCTGTTTCATCGCCGCAATGTTGTATCTTTGTGCCTGTTTTACAAGTACTTCAATGGATTGTGCTCTGATAAGCTTGCTGCTCTGGTACCCCCACTAAGTAAATTCACTAGACCAACCCGACAATATGCCAAATTCCATCAATACACTGATGATGCCCCCAGAGGCCGAAACACTTTCTAATCCAAAAGCTTCTACCTGGTGCTGCTGGACTTTGGAACCCCCTCCCTGCTCCCTGCTTATTGGACGTTACTGACATGCAGAAATTTAAAACTAATGTTAACAGAAATCTCGCTGCGCAGCAGGTAATTTAGGTTACACCCCCCCAAAAAAAGCAAACAAAAACTTTCACCATTTTTTCTTACGTCAACAGTTGCGGCCTATTTTTTGGGGGGTGAACTATGATAAAAAATATATATATTTATATATTTCAATTATAGTCATCCATATACACGTGTTTTTGTATTTTTAAATCTCATAATTATGACTAGACGTCGACGTTCCAATCCCAGATATTATTCACTACCTATAATGATAACAGTCTGACGCTTGACCTTCTGAGCTTACATGACTGTCTATAAGGGGAGATATATACATCGCTTATAGAAGGATTTGTGTATACATTTGTTTATGTAATTTACGATTTTGCTGATCTTTTTACGGAATAATCTTACCATATCTTAATGGGAAACCGCCATTTCCTCCATGGGTGTGCTGCAACTATAGAGGCGTATATATAGTTTACATGTATAGATATAATTATGTTTCATATGTAAACATATATTCCCTCTTACGTACATATACTTAAACATTGCACATACATATGCATAAAGTGATATCTCCTATTGATAGTTGCATATTGCGTACGCCTGTACTGAACTGCATAGCTCTTATGAAACCTGAAACTATCGGTTATAAATGTTCAGTTCATCACACACGCACGTACACACGTAAACACATATATATGCCCCCCCACACACACACATATATATATATACATATATATATATATATATATATATATATATATATATATAGTCATGGGCGTACTACTGCATATCTTCCTTGACTTCTTGGATTACTTCCGTCTTTTTTTATCGACTCAAATGATCAATCCGTCCTGTTTGTATTTGGTGGCTCTGATTTTTGAACGACCCAATCGATTAGGAAGTGTTGATTTTGTGCGTGTCCGTTCGGCGTATCGGATGAAGAGAGAACGAAGATACTGCGGCCATTTGCACCGAATAACAGACATGGATTGAAAAAACTAGCAAAAATAGAATAAAACAACACATTCCAGTGTATTTGTTTTTTATTTATTAATTTTTACACGGAACTTATGCAAACGAACTGTGTCTGAAATATGATAGGGCTAGTCCAACGAACACCATATTTTAATTCGAAACAATAAAGGATATTATTTATTCTTCAAAGTACCGTTCCAAGCTCAATGTTGTTCCCATTCTCTTTTGTCACCATTCTTTGTCCTGCTGGAATACATCTTCTGTGAGGATCTTCAGCACCATCATTAATGCTTTCTTGGCGGCCTCCGCGCTTTCATAAAACACTGAATGGAATATGAAATTGGATATGATGGTTGTTCCAGTACGGACATATTTTTACTCGGCCAGAAACTGCTGGATGCTGAAGATGTTGAGCCGGTGCATTGTTGCTATGAGGAGTATAGGACCGAGTGTAAATAAAATCACATGTATAGGTAATGTAATTCATGCAGAAACCTAAGTTTACAATTATATGGTGCGAAGGTATCATGTTAGATAATAAAGATGATAATATTATCCGCTCATCCATCTTTTTCTCCATAGCCCAGACCAAGTCCCATTACTTTCAATACATACTTTGTATATACTAATAATTAAAAAAAACACATATCTTCGTTATTTTTATCGAACATTTTGTGCAAAACTTTTCATTTAAAAAATTCCGACAAAAAATACCAATCAAAGAATTGTTGAACAAAAGATCGAGCCACACTTTCGTTGCAATATTGTACTTTCAATCTCGACATTGAGCTATGTGGATTTTCAACACGGAAACCTACTTGGTGTTCTTTTATATCAGTCGTGTCGATCTTTCACGGAACACTAAAACTATGATAAGCATAAAAGTATCCCTTTTTATAGAATCCACATATTTTTGCATCCATAACAGAAACAAGTTCAGAACAACTCTTTATTAGACGTACAATATAGACGAATATTGACCAGAAAATTAACATTTTGCAATGACATTTTAGCCTAGTTTGTCATAAAAATAAATTTGGTTTGATAAAAATTTGCTCTTAAATGTTAAAAAACAACCGGCTTCCCACGAATAATTACCGAAAAAGAAAAAGATGAAGACGTGTTAAAATATCTTTTAATATTTTTTTTACTAATGAGTAAGCACTCACCAATACTAAAAGCCACTTGAGGATAAGGTTTAACGAGATCTTCAGTGTGATGTTAGAACAGTACTATTAGAGAATTTTCAAAGATGCACGAAACGGACAAACTTTTATTACTTAAGAGATCGGCTTGATAGATATTTATTAAGCCATGCCCTTTAGTTATAACATATTGTCTGCTTCGTCCAGCGTTCTAAATCATCTCATAATACTGCTTTAGCAACCAACTGAAAACCGCGTTGTCTTCTAGTAGCTTTTAGCCTTGGTAAATGTTAGTTTTGAACATTTAGAAGGTTTTTTAGGAGAAATTAACAAAAGTTTGTTTTATCTAAAGTGCCCTCTATTTGTGGATCTGTATAACCACCTGGGCTGGCATTACGTAGAGAATATATATATATATATATATATATATATATATATATATATATATATATATATACAGGGTGAGCCAATGTAGGTGTATAGTACAAAACATTTGTTTGTCGAAGCGTAAGAGGCAGACTTCAAAGCTGTGTAAATCAAGAAGGAAAATGTTTTTTACTGTCCACCTACTTTTGGCTCACCCTGTATATATATATATATATATATATATATATATATATATATATATATATATATATATATATATACAGGGTGAGCCAATGTAGGTGTATAGTACAAAACATTTGTTTGTCGAAGCGTAAGAGGCAGACTTCAAAGCTGTGTAAATCAAGAAGGAAAATGTTTTTTACTGTCCACCTACTTTTGGCTCACCCTGTATATATATATATATATATATATATATATATATATATATATATATATATATATATATATATATATATATCAGTTAATTTCTAACTTTTCTTTTTATTATAGAGGTGATTTATACTCTAAGTGTAAACTATGAAGCATTTTAATACATTCTGATAGAAAATACTAAAAATGCTAAAAATACTAAAAACATTAAAAATACTAAAAATTCTAAAAACATTAAAAATACTAAAACACTAACAGGGCTAAAAATGCTAAAAATACTGAAAATACAAAAAATTAAAAAAATACTAAAAATACTAAAAAAATAGTAAAAACACTAAAAATGCTGAAAACACTAAAATACGAAAAAATACTTAAATTATTATTATTAATGTTTCCATCGTTTTCTCTTAAAGTGTCCAATTGTACTTTTCCATTTTATCTATAAAAAAGTTTTCAAGAAATAAAACAGCGAAACATTTTGCATTTTTATTTCTATTTATTTATTTTTACACTCGTTTTCTTGATTCATTTTTCATATCACTGTTTATTGCTTTAATCATTCTTCTATTTTATGTTGTCTTTTATTCATACGTATCTGAATTAGTTTTTGTGCTTCTGATTTCTCATCGTGTGTAAGTCTTATCTGAGCATCGCAAGGCCAGATTAACGAGATAGCTTCTTTGTAGCTGGCTTTCAGCTTTAACAATGAACAGTGGCATATGTCTTACATACTTATCCAAGCGACTGACAATAAGAAATTAATGGCATGGCGCGATTCATGTAATCGCTGACGTCATCTTAAACAGGGAAACGTACAATAGTCGAGAATAAAAGAAATAAAAGAGGAAGTAACGGGGAAGGAAGACACAGCAAATAAAATACGTAGATAGAGAAAAGATACACACACCAAATCCACTTAAGTATGCTAATGTACCTCGGTACAAAATAGGGATTTCTTTATCTTTTCCCGTGCGTTAACGATAAATAACTCACAAGAAGGAAGAGAATGTCGGGATATTCAAAAGGTTATTGTATTAATATTTGAACGTTAAACCACTTAAGTGTAGTTGTCAGTAATGTTTGGTTTCTGTACGTTTCAACAAAAAACAAACTCCGACAGAAGACACAAATGAAGTTGCCGTTCATACCGGTTTTGTATGCAGATTAAATTTGAGTGTTATCACGCTATTTGTCGGATACCTGATATATAGGGTTATCATTTTTTTGTGTGAATTAGGCCCCCTGAAATATACTTGTGATTTTTAGTTTAAGAGCACCAAAGTAATAGCCATTTGTTCACATCTATGCAGACGAAACAATTGTCTATGGCAGCCCTTAGAAGAGCCTTTCTGATCTTAATCTTGTCGATTCTTTATATTCCGACCCGGAGCATGTTGTGCAATGGGGTGAAGTGGCTTGTTACTTTTAACACCTTTATAACCAATCTTTCCTCTTTTCATCACAAACGCTCGGAACCAGCTGGTTCTTTCTGAAAGTCCCTTGCTTTGATAAACTCCTAGGACTAGGAGTGATTGTAATTCCAGACCTGAAATAAAAGACTTACATCATATCGGTGGCTAAGATGCTGTACAAATGTTGTGTCATTCTACCGCCCAATATGTACATGACGCTTGCTGCAATCCTTAACATACATACAACTTAGATACGTCCTAAGGCGGAGTACTGTTGTCACATCAAGGGAGACGCAGCTCAAAACACGCTTTCCTATCTTCACAGAGAACAAAATCTACTTCGCCATCTAGTGTAGGATGGTGATCCTCTCTTTTCTTCTCTATAGCCTTTTTTTTACAAAAGAGATGCTACTAATCTTTCTATACTCTGTAGTTTAATTTTATGGTAGGTGATCGACTGAGCTTAGATTTCTGGTCGATGCTTGTAAAACATTTACTGCAAAACTCATCTGCCGACAACAAAACACTACAAATAACTTTATTTTATTCCGCAATGTACCTAAAAGCCAATGGAACTTCTTGCAACAGAATTTATTTTTTAATAACTTCCTATGTATGCAACATAATACTACGGGGCTGGTTCCTAGATTACTACAACATGGTCATGTTCAAGTCCAATGTCAACAAATATTTGTTAACGCGCCTTCTTAAATAATCAACTTCTCTCCATTTCATCCATCGTTTCTAATCCTTTCATACTATTTCCATCACTACACTGGCAATCTCATTAGCTCTAACCCTTGATTTACCTTTGGCCTTAATAAGTGGTGATTCATTCGTATGATAAAAGGGACAGTGAACCCTTAGATAAATATTGTTTATTCCTCGTTAAAGAGCAACTAAGGCCGAAAAGAACTGGTGTTTGGCCTATAAATGTGATTCTAAGGAACAATCAGTATTGAATGGACATAATTATGATTTAACAATCCGTCATTCAAATAACCTGCTAAACATCGTTGTCGCACAGATTTGTTTATCATTATAAATACAAAAATATACATGGCGTTGATTCATTCATGGACGTAGGTTATAGGAAAATTAGTTTGTATCTTTTAAATCAATGTTAATTTTAAGAGATATAATTAAATTATATTGGTCAAAATACAAGTAGTGTGATTGATTTCTACTCTTAAACCAGACATAAATGGACTTTTATAGATGGGTCACATTTCTAAGAATAACCTGCGATTGTCAAAATGGAACGACATTACATCTCATACAAGAATATGCCAAGGAATTATTCTCGTAATATGTTTCTTGTTAACAGTTTTCTTTTCATTTATTTATTTATTCAATCAGTTAGCATTGTAGATTCATGTAATTTACATGTTGCGAAAGTTTTTCAAAATCTCGTGTTTCAGTCTGCTGTATCCTCTGACTACTTCTAATACTGGACCCGTACTAGGAATCCCGAACTTAGCCATGTATTATTCACTGAATTAGAATACTCTCATTTCAATGTTTAGTGCCTTTTAAATAAGTAAAGTAAAAGTGTCCAACTGTGATCGAGGACAGTCTTAAAGCTCACTTATCATTAACTACTACACTGAGATATCGTTGAGAGCGACCCATTTTTCTTTAGATTACTCGCGTTACCCTCTATCGTCACGTAATCATGCTGAGCGTTTAAACAATGCGCATCAAATAGCATTTTTAAGTCTTTGGCATGACTACACCGAGGGTGGAACCAATGTCTTTTGGCCTATTAGTTGACACTAAAAATTATGCCACATTTTTATTTTACTTAGTACTGGCAGAGCTACCCGGCGTTGCCCGAGGATCTGTCTTCCTTGGTCGTCCCATTTTACCGCCCACTCCTACCCGTTGCCCCCTTCTCCCTGTTGCCTTCAGCGAAATCTGTCTTTTCCCCACCACTCCTCTTCCGTTGACCAGGGCAAACGTATGACATATTTCTTTTAAAAGTACCACCTGTGTCTGCGCCTTCTATATACGTACTATCTCTGCCCCGGTGCACATACTATATACGTACCTATCTCTGCCCCGGTTCGCATACTATATACGTATTTATCTATGCCTGGTTCGCATACTATATAGTATCTATCTTTGCCCGAGTGCGGATACTATATACGTATCTATCGCCGCCCCGGGGCGCATACTATATACGTACCTATCGCCGCCACTGTGTGCATACTATATACGCACCTATCGCCGCCACTGTGCGCATACTATACAGGGTGACCAAAAAAAATACGGGCCCCAAATCTAATTAGGCCCCATTTCTTAGTGTTTCGTCCGAATGAAATTAATTTTGGGGCATAACTAGTTTATTATATTCGCAACATCATATCAAAACACTAAAGTCTTTGGCCTCTTTTACTCCGTTCTACAGCATGTGTTCCAGATGGACTCCTTTTAGCTTCGTGCATTTCTTGAGGCGCAGAACGAAGTTGTCCATGACGTTCTTACACACTGAATTGGGAATGGCTCTCGTCTCCTCCCTAATGGCTTCCTTGAGTTCCGTGATGGTTCTGGGTTTCCCTGCGTACATTCTGACCTTAAGATAGCCCCAAAGGAAATAATCTGGGGGGGGGGCTTAGGTCCGGGCTATGGGGTGGTCACTTAAAATTAGTCTTGAGACTGATCACTCGGCCTCCGAAGTTCTTTTTCAGCCAATCTCGGGACAGGTTTGAGGTGTGAGAACTTGCTCCGTCTTGCTGGAACCAGAACTTGCTCATGAGCGACGGGTATGGGGTCTAGAGCTCACTCTTGAAGGTTTTGAGGACCTCCACATACGGCTCCTTGGTGACTGTCACAGCTGCGCCAGATTCTTCTATGAAGATTGGTCCGATGATGACTCTGACCGAGATTGCAGCCCACACCGTGCAATTAGGAGAGTGCAGGGGCTTGGTGGCTACTTCATTGGGTCTGCAGGACCCCCAGAAGACATTTGTCTTGGAGTTTGCCTTTCCGTCAAGATGGAAGGGGGCTTCATCTGAGGTCCAAAGGAGGTTAAGGAAACCTGGTGTCTCCTCGATCTTATCGAGCATCTTGACTTCCATAGCGCTCCTCTGCTTCTTGTCTGAGGCTGTAAGGGTCTGCAGTGTCTATATTCTGTATGGGTAAGCCCTGATATCGTTCACCAGCACTCTCTTGCAAGTCTCACTGGAGATACCGAGAGACTGACTTCGCTTACGCACAGAGCGGTTCGGACTCTCCTAGAGAGACTCTATCACACTTTCGACCAGCTCGGCTGTCCGCTTCTTGGGACGTGCCGAGTGGCTTGGACGGTTCTCACTGACAGCGTTGAAGTTCTTCACTGTCCCATACTTCTCGAAGTGGTCCACCCAGTTCTGAATTCTGCTTTTGGGTAGAGCCTTTTCACATACGAACTTGTGCATGACACTGTCCAGGGTTTTCTTAAACGAGCCTGTCTTGTAGTAAAATTAAACACAGTGTACTCTTTTTCCCAGCTCCCACTGAGGTCTTGGTGTACTCACGGTCGTTGATTCTGCCATGTCCTGTAAAATAAGGGCAATCGGTGAATAAATAAAGGAGATATCACATAAAGTGTACACGGGGCCCGTTTTTTTTTAGTCACCCTGTATATGTACCTATCACCGCCCCGGTGCCCATACTATATACGTACCTATTTCCGCACCTGTGCGCATACTATATATGTATCTATCACCGCACCTGTGCGAATACTATATACGTACCTATTGCTGCCCCACTGCGAATAAAAAATACGTACCTATCCCCGCCCTAGTGCGAATACTAAATACGTACCTATCCCCGCCCGGTGTGCATAATATACATTATTATCTCTGCCCCGGCGAACATACTATATACTTATATATTTCTGCCAGGTGTGCATACTATACACGTACATAAATCCACCCCGGTTCACATACATAAGAACTTATATTAATACGCTCTTGTCGTATCAATGAACAAAAATCAAGTTCATTTATGTGGCGTCACTATCATAAAAAAGAACTAATATTAATGCGCTTCTGTTGTATTAAAGAACCCATATGATGCCTTTGTGCCCATGTTCATTAAAAAGAAAAAGCCGAAAAAGAAGTAAACGTATTACATAGGAACGCAATACTGCACAAGCCCCCTAAAACGTATTCCATACGGGCAGTATACTTCACAAGCTCCCGGACGCATACTTTTGCTTGTTGGATACCGAACAGTTACTACATTAATTCCACACCTGTCAGAAAGGTAATGCCTAGGAAGATGGTACCATGATAACATAACAGATACTACACTAACTCAACAACTCTCAAAAATAGAGGATAGAATGCCTGGGAAGATGGTATCATAACAACAGAATAGATACTACACTACCTCTACACTTCGACAGATAATCGTCTGACGTGTCTAGATCTTGCTGTATCTCGATCCGGTACCCTGTTTAAAATGACCAAAAGCAAACAAAAAAAAACAGATAAAAAACATGAGAATTGGCGCCAAAAAGCACAAATAAATTAACAAAAACATAAAAAAACATTGCAACCAAGAAAAGTACCAAAAACATCAATATTAGCGCAAAAAAGCAAAACAATCAATTGACAAAAATATAACAACATATAAACAGATGAAAAACAAAAACACATGAAAATACATCGAAATTGGCGCCAAAACGAAACAAAATCGGACATGAAAAAACGTCAAAAAACAAATCAAAAAACATTTTAAAAGATCAAAATTGTCGCCAAAGAGCAAAAAAAGAAAAAAAAGGAAAAACATTGAAAAACATGATATAACAAAATAAAGGAAAAGCAATAAAAACAAAACATACAAATATGAAAATTGGCGCCAAAGAACAAAAACAAAACAAGTAACATTGACAAAAAACATGAAAAAAGAAACAATAACAAAAAAGCTATCACACATTAAAATTGACGTAAAAAGCATAAGGAAAAAACTGACGAAAAACATGAAAAAACATTTCACTTACGCAACCTTCCTAAAAATATTTATTTTTTGTAAGAAAAAAAAAAAATTTTACAACAAAAGAATGTTCCTTTCCTCTCCTCCACCCAAAGAATATTTTTAGTTGAAAAAAAATTCACCTCCCAAGAAACAAATGTTTTATTCTAGCCACCCAATGAAACATTTTTAGTTTACAAAAAAAAATCACCCCACCTAAAAAAAAATTTTTTACTCTCCCCATCCAAATAAATATTTTTAGTTAAACTAACAATTTTTTTTACTGCCCCCCCCCCCCATCGCGAAAAAATACGGACGGACTGACGTAGCTGGATGGACGGACGGACTGACGGACGTAGCTGGAAGGACAGACGTAGCTGGACGGACGGACGGACGGACGGAGGTAAACAGATGGACGGACGTAGCTGGACGGATGAACGGATGTAACTGGACGGACGTAGCTGGACGGACGGGCGTAGCTAGACGGACGGAGGGACGTAGCGGGTCGGATGGACGAAGCTGGATGGACGGACGGAGCTAGACAGACGGACGGATAGATATACATAGCTGTACGGACGGACGTATCTGGATTGACGGACAGATTAAGCTCGATTGACAGAAGACGGATGGGCAGACGGACGAAACTGGATGGATGGACAGACGTATGTGCACAGATGGGTTGACGGAGCTGGACAGACAGACGGACGGAGGAACGTAGCTGGACGGACATACAGACATAGCTAGAAGGACGGCTATAGCTGGACGGACGAAGGACAGACGGACGTAGTTGGATGGACGTAGCTGGACGGATTGACGGACAGACGTAACTGGACGGACTGACTAACGAACGCAGCTGGACGGACGGATGTAGCTGGACGGACGGAGAAACGGGCGGACGGACGGACGTGACTGGTTAGACAAACGGACGTAAGTGGACTGATTAACGGACGGATGTAGCTGGATGGATGTAGCTGGACGGATTGACGGATGGACGGACAGACGTAGTTTAACAGACGGACGTACCTGGACAGACGAAGGGATGTAGGTGGACAGATGGACAGACGTAGCTGGACGGATGTAGCTAAACGGATGTAGGTTGACGACTTGCATGACAGACGTAGCTTGACGGACGGACTGACGTAGACGGCCAGACGGACAGACAGAGAGACGGACGGACGTACATAGACAGATAGACAGATAACCATAAAACACACTAAAATTGGCGCTAAAGAACAAAAAACAAAAAACATACTGCAGAAGCACCGATATTTCTAATGTATGTCATATGATAGAAGCACCTATATTTTCTATGTACCCCATAGGGAACAAGCAGCGATATTTCCTATGTACACCATACTACAGAAAGACCGATATTTCCTATTTACCCTATACTGCGGGTTAAGAAGTATTTCCTATTTACCATTTACTGCAGAAGCACTGGTAGTTTCTATGTACCCTATACTGCCGAAGGACCGGTATTTCCTATGTACTTTATACTGCAGAAGCACATATATTTCTTATGTACCCTATACTGCAGAAGCACCGGAATTTACAATGAACCTTATACTGCAGAAGCACCGGTATTGTATATGTACCCTATACTGCAGAAGCACCACTATTTCTTTTGTACTCTATACCACAGAAGCACCAATATTTCCTATGTACTCTATACTGCAGAATCACCGATATTTCCTGTGTATCTTATACTGAAGAAGCCTCAATATTTCCTAAGTACCATATACTGAAGAAGCACCGATATTTCCTATGTACCCTATACTGCAGAAGCACCGATATTTGCTATGTACGTTATACTGCAGAAGCATAGGTATTTCCTATGTACTTTATCATGCAAACGCACCGATATTTTCTATGTACCCCATACGGAAGAAGCACTGATATTTCCTATGCACCCTGTACTGCAGAAGCACTGGTATTACCTATGTACAATTTTCTGAAGAAGCACCGCTATTTCTTATGTACCCTATGCTGCAGAAGCACAGGTATTTCCTATGTATCGTAAACTGCAGAAGCACCGGCATTTCTTATGTACCTCTTACTGCAGAAGCACCGGTATTTCCTATGGCCCCTATACTGCAGAAGTACCGGTATTTCCTATTTACCTTATATGGCAGAACCACCGATATTTCTTCTGTAACATATACTGCAGAAGCACCGATATTTTCTAGGTACGCTATACTGCAGGATCACCGACATTTTCTAGGTGCGCTATACTGTAGCTAATGATTGAGCAAGCCTTGGTTTACTACACACATTTATTAAGAAAAATTGCGGCTTCTGATAAAACAACCCTTTCTTCACTACACACTTTTCTTAATAACACGTTCGGTTGCAAGGTGCGGAAGCTGATTAAGCAACCCTTGCTTCACTACATACTCTTAGCGTCTATTAATTTTTAACCCGCCTCATCAGCCTCCCTCTGTTGTAATTTCCGGTTCAAGAATGACTTGCATTTTTTTTTACAAATAATATAATTGTTTTCTGGTTAGATTAATACATTATTAAATGTATAGAAGTGTGCGGTATTTATTGAGCAACTCTTACTTAAGTAATCACTTTTGTTAAGAAAATTTGCGGCTTCTGATTAGATAACCCTTGTTTTATTACACACTTTTGTTTAGAAAAGGCTCGGTTGCTAGGTGGGAGGGAAAGAAGAAAGGAAGGTAGAAAGGTTGGTAATGAGAGGGAAAGAAGAAAGGAAGAAACAAAAAGGTTGTAGTGGGAGTGAATTTCTTCCCGACACTCCTTCCTCTGATGTTATTTCCGGTTGAATGACTTGCATTTATTCTAAAATTATACATAATACCATTGATTTTTCTCAAATAAGTATATAAAACCGTTGGAAAATGAAGGTGCAAAGCTACCCCCATTGGAGAAAATTACTCCGTTGACTTCAAAAGGATATTTTTTTTTAATTCTGAGATATTATACGTCCGAGTTGACGCTGTTTCAGAAAATATTAACTTGACAGGGTAAATTGCGCGTGGCGAAAGCCTTTTGCGGACATACATACATACATACTTTTCCCTTTTATATATTTGACTAGTGGGGCTACCCGGCGTTGCTCGCGGTAATAAAAACATATAATTGAAGGAAGATCGCGTGTGTAACATCTTTATATTCAAACTTCTATTTCTCCCCCTCTCTCTGTAGCCGTCTCTTTATCTTTCTACCTTTCTTTTCCCTGGTCGCCCCATTTCACCGCTACTTTCTAATTTTGCCTTTTGCGAAAGCTGTTTCTTCCCCACCATTTCATCCTACGCTGCCCAGGGTAATAGTATGACATATTTCTATAAAAAGTAACACCTCTATCTGCGCCTTCTATATAGGTACTTATCTCCACCTCGATGTTCATACTATATACGTATCTATCGCCACCCTGGTGCGCGTACTATATACGTACCTATCGCCGCCCCAGTGCACATACTATATACGTACCTATCGCCACCCCAGTGCAGGTACAATATAAGTACTTATCGCCGCCCCGGTACGAATGCTAAATAGTACCTATCGTCGCCCCGATGTGGATGCTAAATACGTACCTATTGCCGCCCCGGTGGGCCTGCTACATAAGTACCTATCGCTGCCCTAGTGCGAATAATTAATACGTACATATTGCCGCTTTGGTCCGAATGCTAAATACGTACCTATCGCCACCCTGGTTCGAATGCTAAATACGTATCTATCACCGCCCCAGTGCGAATGCGAAATACGTACCTTTCGCCATTCCGGTGCATGTGCTATATATGTGATGGGGCAACCCTTGTTTCACTACACACTATTAACGTAGCCTTCCTATTATGTTATTGATGCATCCGAACAGAAGTCATGGGACGACCTGATACAACTCGACACAATTTAGGGCAAGACCGTGTAAATCAGGCAAGGGATTATGGGACATGTTTAGTGAGTCAGCATATTTATAAAGTTATTACATAAAGACATTGGATAATTTCCAAATTACTACTGATTAACGCTGAAAAATGGATATGTATAATGTATCATGTATAATGTATCATGTTTATGTATCATGTATATGTATCATGTATATGTATATGTATCATGGATATGTATCATGGATATGTATATGTATCGTGGATATGTATATGTATCATGTATATGTATCATTCATATGTATATGTATCATGGATATGTATCATGTATCATGGATATGTATCATGGATATGTATCATGTATCATGGATATGTATCATGGATATTTATCCTGTATCATGTATATGTATCATGGATATGTATAATGCATATGTATCATGGATATGTATCATGTATCATGGATACGTATCAGTTATATGTATCATGTCATGGATATGTACCATGTATCATGCATATGTATCATGGATAGGTATCATGTATCATGGATATCTATCATGGATATCTATCATGGATATGTATCATGTATATGTATCATGTATATGTATCATGTATCATGGATATGTATAATGTATCATTAGTATGTATCATGTATCATGGATATGTATCATGTATCATGGGTATGTATCATGTATCATGGATATGTATCATGGATATATATATATCATGTATCATGGATATGTATCATGGATATGTATTGTTGGATATGAATCATGTATCATGGATATGTATCATGGATATGTATCATGTATCATGGATATGTATCATGAGTATGTATCAAGTGTCATGGGTATGTATCATGTATCATGGATATGTATCATAAGTATGTATCATGTATCATGGATATGTATCATGTATATGTATCATGAGTATGTATCATGTATAATGGATATGTATCATGTATCATGGATATGTATCATGGATAGGTATCATGTATCATGAGTATGTATCATGTATCATGGATATGTATCATTTATCATGAGTATGTATCGTGTATCATGTATCATGGATATGTATCATGTATCATGGATATATATCATTTATCATAAGTATGTATCATGCATCATGGGTATGTATCATGGATATATATCATGTATCATGGATATGTATCATGGATATGTATCATGTATCATGACTATGTATCATGTATCATGAGTATGTATCATGTATCATGAGTATGTATCATGGATATGTATCATGTATCATGGATTTCTATCATTTATCATGGATATGTATCATTGATATGTATCATGGATATGTATCACGTATCATGGATATGTATCATGTATCATGGATATGTATCATGGATATGTATCATGTATCATGTATGTGTATCATGTATGATGAGTATGTATCATGTATCATGGATATGTATCATGTATCATGGATATGTATCATGTATCATAAGTATGTATCATGTATCATGATATGTATCATGCATCATTATTGGTGCTTCTAAAGTATAATCGTCCTTAGGAATGTTGGTGCTTCTAAAGTATAACGGTACTCAGGAATGCTGGTGCTTCTAAAGTATAACAGCACCCAGAGGATTAAAAATGATGAAGCATATCATGAGAGGATTGAAAATGATGAAGAATAGCATGAGAGGATTAAAAATGATGAAGAATAGAATGAGGGGATTGAAAATGATGAAGAATAGCATGAGTGGATTGCAAATGATGAAAAATATCATGAGAGGAATGAAAATGATGAAGAATAGCATGAGAGGATTGAAAACGATGAAGAATATCATCAGGGGATTGAAAATGATGAAAAATATAATGAGAGGATTGATGCATATACATGATACATATATATCATACATGATACATATACATGATACAATATACATATGCATGATACATACTCATGATGCATGATACATATCCATGATACATGCTCATGATACATATCCATGATACAGGATACATATCCATGATACATGATACATATCCATGATACATGATACATACTCATGATACATGATACCTATTCTTGATACGTATCCATGATACATGATACATATCCGTGATACATGATACATATCCATGTAACATATCCATGATACATGATACATATCAATGGTACATGATACATACTCAGGGGCCGTTATACTTTAGAAGCACTTTACTTATTGAGACGTTATTTAACATGTATACATATATTAGTGAAAACCATGGTGGAGCAAAATTATTTCTCTTCTTACTTTACTTATTGAGACGTTATTTAATAAGTATATAGATATTAGTGAAAACAATTTCGGAGTATAATTATTTCTTTTTATACTTTACTTCTTGAGACGTTATTTAACATGTATACAAATATTAGTGAAAACAGTGCTGGAGCATAATTATTTCTCGTCTTACTTTACTTATTGAGACGTTATTTAACACGTATACAAATATAAGTGAAAACAATGGTGGAGCATAATTATTTCTCTTCTTACTTTACTTATTGAGACGTTATTTAACATGTATACAAATATTAGGGAAAACAGTGGTGGAGCATAATAATTTCTCTACTTACTTTACTTATTGAGACGTTATTTAACATGTATACAAATATTAGTGAAAACAGTGGTAGAGCTTAATTATTTCTCCTCTTACTTTACTTATTGAGACAGTATTTAACTTGTATACAAATATTACTGAAAACAGTATCGGAGCATAATTATTTCTCTTCTTACTTTACTTATTGAGAAGTTATTTTATATGTATAAAAATATTAGTGAAAACAGTACTGGAGCATAACGATTTCTCTTCTTACTTTACTTATTGACACGTTATTTAACATGTATACAAATATTAGTGAAAACAATGGTGGAGCATAATTATGTATTACTTTAATTTCACTGATACTACACTAACTTCACACCTCTCAAAAAGGAGGAGGTAATACCTGGGAGGATGGTATCATGTCAACAGAAGAAATGCGGTTAGGATTAAGCAACACTTGCGTCACTATAAACGCATGTTTCAAAAAGTGCCGTTAGACGTTAAGCAACCCTTGCTTCACTATAGACTCATGTTAAAAAAAGTGCCGTTATTGATTAAGCAACCCTTGTTTCACTATGGACTCGTGTTCAAAAAAAGTGCCGTTATGGATTAAGCAAATCTTGCTTCACTATAACCTCATGTTCAAAAAAGTGCCGTTATGGATTTCCTCTGACGTCATTTCCTGTTGAAATCGTGACGGTACATTATTTCTCAAATTATACATGATAGCATTGTTTTTTTTCTCAAATTAGTACTAAACAACGTTGAACATCGAGGGAAAAGCCCCCCCCCCCCATTGGAGAAAAGTGCTCAGTCGACCCCCGAAAAGTCCATTTATTTCCGGTTCTGAGATATTACACATCCCGGTGCTGGCCGGTTATAATGATGTCAACCGTGTGACTGTTTGTTGGGTACTCTCGGAGGAGTATCTGGACATACAAACAACTGCCCTTTATTTTCATTCTCTTACATTTTTCCCGGGCAAAGCCGGGGGTCGGGCCCAGTATATATATATATATATATATATATATATATATATATATATATATATATATATATATATATATATATATATATATATATATTCTAGGCTGACTCTGTGAACCGGGTTTGCGCCTCCCGACCGTCTGAAATTGTTACTTTCCTGCACTGATGAGTGCAATAAGCTTGAAACGCTAGCGTCTGTAGGTATTAATAATTTAATATTCATTTATAAATATTATACTAAGTCCTTTAAGAAATTAAAGTTGAGCACGCTCGGGGATATTAAAAATAAACTGTCAAAAAGCTCTAATGCAAAGTTCCGAATACGTTCGTCGAACACTCTCGACTAGTCTTCTATCTGTG
>OY744527.1:88543071-88665571 GCA_963556195.1 Sepiola atlantica | reverse complement strand
GCTTTGAATGAGGGTTAAAGTAGTATCTGCTCTGTTGTCATGAAACAATCTCCCTAGGTACTACTTTCTCCTTTCTTGTAGGAGAGGGAGTAGTGTCGTATAGTTTCTGTTGTTCATTCTTCTTTTATGGGTCAGATCATCTCAGGTTTTACCTCCTCTATTTTAGAGGGGTATTGTAGTATATCTTATGTTGTAATGACACCATCCTACCACGTATTACCCCTTCTTTTGAGAATCAGCGCATATAGTTCGCTTATCAGAACATTCTCCCAGCCTGGCAAAAATATTTTAGCAAAGGGATCATATATTTGCTAGTATATATATATATATATATATATATATATATATATATATATATATATATATAGATTTAGATTTTTCACTTATAAAATAGATCATTCAGTGAAGACCGGGGTTGTTCCAATAAAAAACAAGCTCGATGATACTCGATTACAGAGTACAGAGCATTTATATGTGATTTTATGAAGGCTTACCAAAGCATTCCTTTCAAGACACCAATGATCACCATTAAAGATATTTTTTCTTACAAATACTATTTATTCAAATTAAATGTTTTTTCCTACACGTGTTTCACTACCAAGCAGTTACTTGCTTGGCAGATCATCAGGGAAATTAAATGTCTGGAATACTGGTTTCAACTGCCGACAAAACACAATGTGGCGTTGTAATAGTTGAGGTCACTTAAGAAGAGAAGAGGAAAAAAAATAAAAATAAAAATAAAAGTCAAACTTAAAAAGCAAGGAAGAACAACGATAAAAAAGAAAGTCCTAGAAAAGTCTTAGAAAAGTAGCTTGTGCATTATTTCTTCCACCAAGCCAACAAGCAAATAATCGGTCCCAAATACATTCAATAAAACCACAAAACCGGAACAATGTGCGATAATACACTTTCACGTCGGCCGGTACAATGATGAATAAATCCCCCCACCCCCACAAGAAAACAAAAGAACTAAATCATTCAAGACCCGCTCACAAGTTACCATTCCAATCCAATGATAGTATGGGAATTCTAAATCCAACTTCTCACAAAGAAAAGTCAACACAAATGTTCGTCCGAGTTCAAAGAGTCTTATTTCAATTGTTGATAAAGGGTAATAAATCAACAATTGAAATAAGACTCTTTGAACTCGGACGAACATTTGTGTTGACTTTTCTTTTTAGAATTCCTATACTATCTTATTTTATTACGATTCAAAGTGCAAGCAAAGTAACTGAAAGTCCTTAACCCATGGGTTTTCAAATAAAATTCTTCTCGTCAGAGGATCATTACCGCAATGGAATTACAGCGAGTAAATACAACTTTACTTAGAAAACATAAAAATAAAAATATAATAATGATAATAAAAAAATTAATTATACAATTAGTAATGAAAATAAATATATGCAACACAAATTGTATCGGCCAAAAACATATATTTAAGTTTAACTAGCCATCAAGGTACGGCTAGAAATAATATTGATTTAAGTAGAATCAGAAGTCAAAATATATACGTCAAATATCAGATGTATTTTCACAAGTTTCGTTCAAAGGTGTTTGAAAAATAAGGCAGTCCAAATGGTGGATATAAAATCCCAAAGTAAGCCGAAATGTTACAATTCCATGTGTGATATTCATATACATGTATTACATTTAAGCGAAACAATGATTAGGGGATCATGTTATATGGGATAAAATTCTAAAATACAACTCACTAGATGCAAGCGCCGCTAAGGCCAATTCGAACAATGTTAAGCTTACCTGATGTATTCGACCATTATTTTCTTCCGGGTCCGATTAAGTTACTCCAATTAACAATAATATTCGAAGGTAATCCTCTACGACATGAGCTCCGGTTAGCCATGCAGACAGCGCGAAAAATTAAAAAAAACACGGCCTCCTCTGTAAGCCAGCCCCGCAAAAGTAGTTGAATGTCTGCTAAGGAAAAGTCATCGTATAGCGACAGGTGTGTAAAATCAGTTATCTGTACAACGATATATATATATATATATATATATATATATATATATATATATATATATATATATATATATATATATAAATCGTGGGATACATCGGGTATTTTTGCCACTACAAAGATACGGGTTATATCTATTGTTCAATATGTACATGTGTAAATAGTAATTGGTTTTAATTAACACAAAGGGAAGTAATTCATTATATATTCAAGCGGATACAGCGTCAGAGTGAATTTTCATCTACTAATATGCGACAACCTATCAAGGAAAAAAGGCATTAGAAAAAAGTATTAACAAGATGAATGGATAGCCATCTGAATGCTGAAGAATATACTGAAGAGATTGAAAATTATGAACAAACTTGGATTACTCATGAGGATTGTGATTATATGTATTTGTTCCCATTGAATTTGAATACAAGAATATTGGAGTCTGCATGGATGCAGTCTCGTGGTAATGTTTTCCACGGACGGGAAATTCTAGGAAATAAAATCTGTTCATGGAAATAACACTTGACGTTAGGCACAGCGATGAATACAGGGAAGTTTTGTTATACAAAATAGACAAATTTCTGGTGTGAATGTCTCACAAAATAGAATAGACTGCCAGAGTACCCCTACCTAAAAAAAATTGCAACATTTTTACTTGGTGATTTTATGTTAGGCTTGGTCTAGTCTACAACATACTAAAAGTTGGACAAGATCCGAGTATGGGAAAGTTTCAAATTTATTAAATGACTTTTTGGGGTTTACAACACATTTTCCATTTATATGTCAACACATTTTCCAGGTCAGTTTTCATGATGAATCAATAAATCGTGAATTTTTACCCAAGTGTTTAGTAGTTTGTAGACTAGACCCAACCTAGCACAAAACCACCAAAATACAAAATGCTGCGATTTATTTTAGGTACATCAGTATATTGACCCGTCTAGAACTATAGATTGGAGCTACGTCGAACACTTTCCACGGAAATAATAAAATAGAAAAAGACGAGTTCCTTCTGTGAGAAATGGAGCTGTAGAGAAGAGAAACTTGACTTTTTGAAGGCGTTCGACAAAGTGTGGCGTTCTTGTTTTCTACACAAACGTCAGAGTTATCGTATTGGTGGCGAGGTTCTTCAAGTTATTAAGATTTGTCTGTCTGATCGAAGCTTGTGAGTAACTTTGGACGTTGTCTTCATTCTCCTTTCTTATCAATGCTGGTGTAAGTCAAAACTTTATTCTAGGTCCGACGCTGTCTTTTCTCCATATCAATGATCTTCCCGAGAATACTATTAAGAAAATTAACATCTATACTGATGATACCACTCTCTATTCTGGTGTTGCTTCTCGCCCATCTTCCTGAAATCAGTTAAGATATGCAGCTGACCTAGCAGTTGACTAGGGTTCAGTTGTGTATAGTTTCGTTTAATCTAGTTACGGCTCAGCTCCTGTCTCAACCGTGAGCATGTCCCTTTTCTTCCTGATATTCTCATGGATGGATCTGCTCTTGAGGAGAAATCAACTCGTAAGCTTCTTTGTCTTTCTTTCTCATCCAATCTTTTTTCGAGTTCATATATTAGATCCATTGATGTTTCTGCTTCTCGTAAAGTCGGTTCTCTCAAAACACTCTCTAATATCGGAGAATATTCCCTATCTCTATAAATCATTTATCAGACCATGCATGGAATACTGTTTTCATATTTGGGCTGGTGAATCTCTATCTAATTTCAGGGGTTTTATAAGGTTCAGACACGTATATGTAATTTTAGTGGCCACACCATTTCTTAGTCTGCCCCCTTCTCTTTCTCACAAACGTGATATTGCAAGTCTCAGTCATTTTTATACTATTATGTTATTTGTTCTCCAGAATTGTGTAATCTATTCTCAGCTGCATGTGTTATAGTATGTTTGACAGGTTGGTTAGTTGTCTAATTCAATTTTCATTGATATTTCATTGTAATAAAGCTTCATATTCAAGTAGCGTCTTTCCAAAGACTGTGGGCTTGTGAAACTCTATTCCTGCTGAGTGTTTTCTTCCTACATATAACCTTGGCCTTTTAAAGACTAAAGTCAATAGACATCTCGCGTCATTGTCATAATAATGTTTCGTCAAGTGGATGCATGCCTTGTTCGGAACGATTTCTATTAAAAAAAGAAGAGATCGCCGCCCACTAGAGGATGAACAACATTCTCAGTCATTAGATTGCGAAGTCGAGTTTGTACCTTATTCAAGAACGACAACGTGCTATGAGCGCCTTTCCCTAGATGTGGCAGTGGTGCTTCAGCTTAAGACGTATCTAACTCGTATGTAGGTAAATCATTACATCTTGAGTCAGCTAATTTCTTTAGCAATAACATGATCCGACTATTTTACAGCAAGCTCGGCAACAGATTGAATATAATTCTTTGATTTTAGATCTGGAACGAAAGTCAGTCATATAATCCTGTTGAAAAGAGGATCATGCTATTCGTTTCGACTGGAGTAAAAAGGAACTGAACGTTTGTTTTAAAAGGGGGCAGTTTTGATTTTGAGGTGTCAAAAGTAACATAACACTGTTTCCCATTGCACCATGTGCTCTAGATCGGATGGATGAGCATCTACAAAATCGTTCGCAAATGCTGTTCTAAGTGCTGCTATAGACAGTTATGTCGTCTGCATACATGCCAACAAATGATCTTAGAATCATTAATGACGATCAACAAAGGCTCCAGCCCAGAAGAGATTGTGGAGTTGATATTGTTTGCCTCAAATTTAAAAGTATCAACAATTACTTTCATCAGATACTTTTTTCATGGAAATTTCACCTGACGCAAGTAACATGATTTGATTACTTAGAAAACATTGTCAGACCTTTTGTAGCTGACGTTAGTGAAGCAAACCGTTCTGCCAGCTCTCATCAAAGGCTTTTGATATAGCGAGAGCTATTACTCTAGAAACACAGACCCCATTCAGTGATTGACCAATCCATTACGAAAGTACAATAAGCATATCGGGAGTTGATCTGTAGGACAAGATCCGTATTGCTTGTAACTAATTAGGTTAGTTTTCTGGATGTGATGTGAAACTGTTTTATTTATCATATATTAACACAACTTATTCATGAGGCACAGGAGACTTACTGGTTTGTACAGCGATGCGGAAAACTTATCACCATCATTTTTAAATACTGGAGAGACCAGTGGACCTTTTTCTTAAATATAACATTTAAACAGTTTAATCACATTGTCTTGAATATTATCGAAACCAATTGGCTTGCTGGCATAGAATTACTTGATAAGTTTGGCAAGATCTCAGACAAATATATGGATATCACTTTGGAGAAATTATGGAAGTAGTTGTCTCTGATCGTAAACAGTATGATTTGAAGCAAAGCCTTTGAAAAATAATGGCTTAGTCTGATGATGAAGAAATCACATATGTTCTGAGAATAGAATTAGTACACACGTTCAGTACTCTGTTTTTTATTCTCCGAAACTCTTTAGAAGGAAGCCTTTGCACAGCAACTCTGTATTCAAAAAATGGGCATACGACTCTTTTGCGTTTTTCTATAATCTATTTATAGCGAATGCGGGAAGATGTAAAGGCGGCTTTAGATTAAAGCCATCTGTTTCGCTGATACGCCGACAACAGATCTTTCAAAGGCATTTTAATCATAATAATTTAAAATAAGATCAAAACACATATGTGTCAAGCAAATGTTTACAAAAAGAGTCCTGTATTTGTGTGAGCAGAGTTTATTAGTCAGTTTTAGCGACACAATATATTTTTTATTGTCGCTGTGCGTTTCTCTATCTTATTCAAACGACATTATATATAGTATGATCAGCAGCTTACATGAAGTATAAGTATTGTTTTAAACGAGATAAAAATGATTTCTTTCCAAGTAACATATAATACGAAAATTGTAGCCAAGTTGTGAATGAATAAAATCAATATTTGCCGCCATTTTTGACAGCGCGTATCGATTATTAACTACGCACATTCAAACTCTATGACCTCAGTTATTTGTTCCATCGTATTACTTTGACTGAGACATGAATTTTGATAAAATTAATTAATTATTTATGAACTATATATGCTTGATAGTAGTTAATTATCTTATAACACACTTCTGAACAAAAATAGTCTAAAATAATTAATTCACAACTCAGAACAACCATCTAAATATAATTATTTCATGCAACAGAATCAATCATTTTACTTTAATTAATTGTGTAAATCCAGAGATAAGTAGAGAGCATACTGGAAATATTAATGTCAGATATTTCTACAATAACTCTTATAAACACAAAATATTTAATAGTATTGCATATATATGAACCTCCTTGACTCGAATATTTATTTATTGATAAATCCCTCAAATGGTTATAATATATACGATTGTCACTGAAGCGGAAGGTACAACCTACACAATAGTAGGTGAATAAACACACGTTTATTTCAATGTAGAGTACGATGAATGGATAGACAGAGGTTAGGAAGACATTACTAATATCCGATGCAAGATAGAAGTGCATGCGGTGCTCACTATATGTAGTTATCTGTATTAATAAGCCCACATAGCAAAGAGGTGTTGTAGGATATTCTATTTTACCACTTTGACTATTTAACTGGCATGCGAATATAATATATACACACACCGTTAGTTTATATGTCTGTAAAAATTTTAACTTATTATTATATTAAGACTGATTTAATCAACGTTCGTTTTCTTTAACAAAATCCTACAAATGTTATTTGCTGCTTTGCTGGTTTGGGATTAAAGTTTGTTTGAAAAAATGTTTAGTTATTGTAATATAGCTTAAATTTGCAATTAACTTACCGAGTGAACCTCTCTTACAAAGTGAGCATATATAACAATATTAGAATAGTCCAGTAAAGGTGAGAACACACACCTAATACAATGACTTACACAGTAGTCGAGAGAGAGAGAGAGAGAGAGAGAGAGAGAGAGAGAGAGAGAGAGAGAAAGAGAGAGATCGAAAGAGAGAAATAGAAAGCAGAGTGCACCTAATTTTTATGTTGTCTTCTAATTTTTTTAGATATTAAACTTACTTTGCAAAGCCACTTTTTACGGATTCTACCATGAGCGGAATGCGTGACCTAACGGGCCAACTTTTGTCTACTTGGATTAAGAATCAATAGAAATAAGACATTCCATTAAATCTATATATGACCATTTCTTCTTTATTGCCTTTAATCGCTCTCTTTTTCTCTCTCTCTCTCTCTCTGTCTCAATATATATATATATATATATATATATATATATATATATATATATATACATATACATATACATATATATATATATATATATATATATATATATATATATATATATATATATATATATATATATATAGTCTCGGAAGTTTCCTAACCATTAAAATTATGTAAAGACAAAAGAAAACCAAAAAAAATTTTAGTCTGAAGGCATTCGGTGAAAAATCACTTATATATATATATTTATATTTATATATATATATATATATATATATATATATATATATATATATATATATATATATATATATATATATATATATATATATATATATATATATATATATATATATTAGCAGTACCTACTAGGCGTTCCCGGGAGTCGTTTTACTTAAAATCTTCTTTCGTTTTTTTTTAACAGTGTCCTTTGGTTTTTGTTTTTACCAATATTTTAAATAGGCTTTTTAAGGTTAAATTTGATTATTATGCTTTTATTTAGTGCGTAAATTATTAATTTTTATAACACTTTTTACTGATTCTAACACGAGCTGAATGAGTGACCTGTCGGGTCACCTTTTGTCTACTTGGATGAAAAATCAATGAAAAGCAATGATTTTTAGCGTCATCTGTATAATATAATGATAGAAATTAGACCTCCCATTAAATCTAGATATGATCATTTTTTCTTTATTGCATTTAATCGCTCTCTCTCTCCCTCTCTCTCTCTCTATCTATCTATTTCTCTCTCTCTCTCTCTCTCTCTCTCTCTATATATATATATATATATATATATATATATTAGCCGTACCTACCAGGCGTTCCCGGTAGTCGTTTTACTTTCAATTTTGCTTCATTTCAATTTAACTGTGTCGTTTGTTTTTGCTTTTTAAAGTTAAATTTAATTATTACGGTTTTATTTAGTCGTTAAATAATTATTTAATAAAGCAAATTGTTTTAAGACTGCATCTAATTTAATTGTTTCGTTTAAGTAATGTTAGTTCTATGTTTATTGGACTGAAATAGCGACACAACATTCATTTTTTAACATTACATGAGGATGTATCGAGACTATCTAAACCAATTTAAATTACTTTCTATTTAACAGTTTTTTTTTCTTTCTTCTAAAGAGTCACTACTTATCAAGGTCCAAAAACTACTCAAGGATAAGATTTAATTGGTCAGTTTTGTGGACGGTTAAACAACACCGTCATGATTGGTAACGATAGTTGAAATTGAGCAGACTTTTATTATTTAATGGAACGGCTCAACAGAGAATTTGTTTACATTTGACTTGAAAACGGCCGTGTTGTAGTCAGCTAGGAAGCAGCCCGTTGTATGTGTTCTACACGAAAGTAGTTTTAGGAAAGAAACCTTGCTTATGGAAGGTCTATTTAGTTTTATATATACAGAAAGAGAGAGCAAATACCTACAACTTTCTTCGAAAATTCGTATGTTAACGAAGTATAATTTTAAAGCTTTCCGTCGATGTGAACTTCCGGCCGTCTTTAGTTGTATTCTTTATGTTTGTGATTTTTCAGTAATTAAATATGATTTGTGTTGATTATGTATGCCCATTAACATGTCTTACGCACTGAAATCTGATAATCTGATAATTTTGACCTTCATTTTGCAATCAATTTATATAGTGTCGTACAAATCGCGTTGAGCGTCGATTTGAACTTAAAGTCTTGAATCTAGGTTGTTTTCAGCATTTAATGTTATCATATTTATAAACGAATTATCGAAATTAATTATATTTCCTTACGGGGAAAAAAACTATCATCATAAGTGCACGATGCACTAAACATAATACGGGTAGGGTAGGCAGTAGGGGGGTGCCTCTGCGGTATAAGATGCTGAGGCTTCTGCGGTATGGCACCCTGGGGATTTGCTTGTGCGGTATAAGAACCTGAGGCTTTTGCGGTATGGTATCCAGGGGGGCAATGCTTCTGCGGTATAAGGACCTGAGGCTTCGGCGGTTTGGTACCAGGGGGGTGCTTCTGTGGTATAGCACACAGGGGAGGTGTGCTTCTGCGGTATAGGACCACGAGGCTTCTGCGGTATAGCAACCGGGGGGTGCTTCTGTGGTATAGGACCATGAGGCTTCTGCGGTACAGCAACCAGCAAGTGCTTCTGCGGTATAGCAACCAGGGGGGTGCTTCTCGGGTATAGGACAGGGGATGCTTCTGTGGTATAGCAATCGGGGGTGCTTCTGCTTTATAAAACCACAAGGCTTCTGCAGTATAGCAACCGGGGGGGTGCTTCTGCTTTAAAGCAAACGGAGGGGGGGGGGCGTCTGAAGTATAGCAACCGGAGGGTGATTCTGCAATATAGGACAACGAGGCTTCTGCAGTATAGCAACCATAGGGTGCTTGTGCGGTATAGGAACCTGAGGCTTCTGCGGTATGGCAGTAAGAGGGTGCTTCTGCAGTATAGGATCCTGAGGCTTCTGCGGTATGGTACCAGGGGGGTGCTTCTCTGGTATAGCACACAGGGGGGTTGTGTTTCTGCCGTATAGGAACCTGAGGCTTCTGCGGTATGGCATCCTGGGGAGTTGCTTCTGCGGTATAGGAACCTGAGGCTTCTGCAGTATTGGATCCGTTGTGTGCTTCTTCGTTATAGGACTATGAGGCTTCTGCAGGATAGGAACCGGGGGTGGGGGGGTGGGGGGGTTCTTGCTTCTGCTGTATCGGACCACAAGGCTTCTGCGGTAGAGCTATCGGTAGGGGGGTGCTCCTGCAGTATTGGACCAGGGGTTCTTCTGCAGTATAGGTGACTGAGGCTTCTGCAGTATAGTACATGGTATAGGGCCATGAGGCTTCTGCAGTATAGCAACCAGCAGGTGCTTCTGCGGTATAACAACCGGGGGTGCTTCTGCAGTATAGGCTTATGCGGTGTAGCAACCGGGGGTGCTTCTGCTGTATAGGACAACAAGGCTTCTGCAGTATAGCTACCGGGGTATAGCAACCGAGTGGGGGGGTGCGTCAGTGGTATATCATCCGGAGGGTGATTCTGCAATATAGGACCACGAGGCTTCTGCAGTATACCAACCGGGGGGTGCTTGTGCGGTATAGGAACCTGAGGCTTTTGTTATATGGTACCCTGGGGGTGCTTCTGCGGTATAGGGACCTGAGGCTTCTGCGGTGTGGTACCCGGGTGTGTGCTTCTCTGGTATGGTACCTGGGGGTGCTTATGCAGTATAGCACCGGTGGGGGGATTCCTCTGTGGTATGGCACCTGAGGCTTTTGGGATGTGGCACCCAGGGGGGGGGGTTCTGCGGTGTAGGAACCTTAGGCTTCTGTGGTAGTGTACCCTGGGGGGTGGATCTGCGGTATAGCACCCGGCGGGGAAGTGCTTCCGCGGTGTAGGACCATGAGGCTTCTGGGGTATAGAAACCGGAGGGGGAGGCTTCTGCGGTGTGATACCCGAGGGGGGGACGGTGTGTGTTTGTATGGTATGGCACGCCGGGGGTGCTTCTGTGGTATAGAAACCTGAGGCTTCTGCGGTATGGTACCCTGGTGTTTGTTTTTTGCGGTATTGGAACCTGAGGCTTCTGCGGTATGGAACTTGTGGGGTGCTTCTGCGGTATGGCACCGGGGGTGGGGGCTTCTGCGGTATAGGACCACGAGGCTTCTGCTGTATAGGAACCGGAGGGGATGCTACTGTATAGGACCACAAGGCTTCTGCGGTATAGCAATTGGTGGGGTGATGCTTCTGCGGTATTGGACATGGGGTGATTCTGCAGTATAGCGACCGGGAGTGCTAATACGGTATAGGACCACGAGGCTTCTGTGGTATAGCAAACAGGGAGGTGCTTCTGCGGTATAGTGCCAGGAGGCTTCTGCGGTATAACAACCGGGGGGTACTTCTGCGGTCTTGGACCGGGAGTGCTTTTGCGGTATAGGGACACGAGGCTACTGTGGTATAGCAACCGGGTGGGTGCTTCTGCGGTGTAGGACCGGGGATGCTTCTGTGGTATAGCAACCGGGGTACTTCTGCTGTATAGAACAACGAGACTTCTGCGGTATAGCTACCAGGGGGGGTGCTTCTGCATTATAGCAACCGGGGGGGGGGTGCGTCTGCGGTATAGCAACCGGAGGGTTATTCGGCAATATAAGACCACGAGGCTTTAGCAGTATAGCTACCGGGGGTTCTTGTGCGGTATAGGAACCTTAGGCTTTTGCGGTATGGTACCCTCAGGGGGTACTTCTGCGATATAGAAACCGAGGAGGGGGGTGCTTTTGCAGTATAACTACCGGAGGGTTATTCTGCAATAAAGGACCACGGTGGGGCTCCTCAGGCAAAATTTTGAGAGGGGGGAGTGTCGGCATTCGCCGTTAGGGCACCTAAGGAAACATTTGGAAAGGGGGGAATGTCAACATTTGCCGGTGAGAGCGCCTCAGGCTAAATTTGGGGAAGGGGGAGTATCAGCATTCACCGGTGTGAGCGCCTCAGGCTAAATTTGGGGAAGGGGAAGTGTCGGCATTCACAGAATTTGGGGGATGGAGAGTTAGCATTAGGGTTACATGATACATGATACACATCTATGATACATATCCATGATACAGATCCATGATACATGATACACATCTATGATACATATCCATGATACAGATCCATGATACATGATACACATCTATGATACATACCCATGATACAGCTCCATGATACATGATACATACCTATGATACATATCCATGATACATATCCATGATACATAACAGATATCCATGATACATAACACATATCCATGATACATACGAATGATACATAACACATATCCATGAGACATATCCATGATACATAACACATATCCATGATACTTAATCCATATACATGATACACATCCATGCTACATGACATATATCCATGATACATCTCCATGATACATGATTCATATCCATGATACATAATATATATCTATGATACATATCCATGATACCCGATACATATCCATGATACATATTTATGATACATGATACATATCCATGAGCATGATACATATCCATGATACATATCCATGATACATGATACATATCCATAATACATATCGATGATACATACCCATGATACATGATACATATCCATGATACATACCGATGATAGATATCCATGATACATGATACATATCCATGTTACATATCCATGATACATGATACATATCCATGTTACATATCCATGATACATGATAGATATCCATGATACATATACAGGATACATGATACATATCCATGATACATGATACATATACATTATACATATCCATGATACATGATACATATCTATGATACATAATACATATCCATGATACATATCCATGATACATGATACATATCCATGATACACATCCATGATACATATCCATGATACATGATACACATCCATGATACATGATACATATACATATCTATGATACATATCTATGATACATGATACATGATACATATCTATGATATATGATACATTTCTACGATACATGATACATATACATGATACATATCCATGATACATGACACATATACATGATACATATTTATGATATATGATACATATCCATGATACATATTACATATCCATAATGCAAATACAAGATACATGATACATATACATGATACATATCCATGATACATGATACATATCAATGATACATATCCATGATACATGATAAATATCCATGATACATGATACACATCCATGATACATATACATGATATATATCCATGATACATGATACATATCCATGATACATATACATGATACATATCCATGATACATTATATATATCCATGATACATAATACATATCCATGATACGTGATACATATTTATGCTACATATGTATGATACATATCTATAATACATGATACATATCTATGATACATAACACATATCTATGATACCTGATACATATCTATGATTCATGATACATATACATGATATATATCCATGATACATATCCATGATACATGATACATATCAATGATAATATCCAAGATTCATGATACATATCCATGATACATGTCCATGATACATGTCCATGATACATATCCATGATACATGATACACATCCATGGTACTTGATACATATCCATGATACATATCCATGATAATGCTACATATCAATGATACATATCAATGATACATATCCATGATACATACACATATCAATGATACATATCCATGATACATGATGCATATCTATGATACATGATACATATCCATGATACATATCCATGATACATATCCATGATGAATAATAGCATGAGGGATGGAAAATGATGAATAATATCATGAGAGGATTGAAAATGATGAAGAATATCATATGGGGATTGAAAATGATGAAGAATATCATGAGGGAATGGAAAAGGATTAAGAATATCATGAGATAATTGAAAGCGATGAAGAATATCATGAGAGGATAAAAAATAATGAAAGATTATCACGAGGGGATTGAAAATGATGAAGAATATCACGAGGGGATTGAAAATGATGAAGAATATCATGATGGGATTGAAAATGATGAAGAATATCATGAGAGGATTGAAAATGATGAATATCATGAGAGGATTGAAAATGATGAAGAATATCATGGAAATTATTTTTTGCGGGGGAGTTAAACAATTTTCTTTTTTTCTTTTCTTAACTAAAAATATTTATATTTATGATAGTGACAATACATGAATGAACACTATTTTGTTTTTCTGACACGACAGGGGCGCATTCATATACATGATACATATCCATGATACATTATAGATATCCATGATACATAATACATATCCATGATACGTGATACATATTTATGCTACATATGTATGATACATATCTATAATACATGATACATATCTATGATACATAACACATATCTATGATACCTGATACATATCTATGATTCATGATACATATACATGATATATATCCATGATACATATCCATGATACATGATACATATCAATGATAATATCCAAGATTCATGATACATATCCATGATACATGTCCATGATACATGTCTATGATACATATCCATGATACATGATACACATCCATGGTACATGATACATATCCATGATACATATCCATGATACATGCTACATATCAATGATACATATCAATGATACATATCCATGATACATACACATATCAATTATACATATCCATGATACATGATGCATATCTATGATACATGATACATATCCATGATACATATCAATGATACATATCCATGATGAATAATAGCATGAGGGGATGGAAAATGATGAAGAATATCATATGGGGATTGAAAATGATAAAGAATATCATGAGGGGATGGAAAAGGATTAAGAATATCATGAGATAATTGAAAGCGATGAAGAATATCATGAGAGGACAACAAATAATGAAAGATTATCACGAGGGGATTGAAAATGATGAAGAATATCACGAGGGGATTGAAAATGATGAATAATATCATGATGGGATTGAAAATGATGAAGAATATCATGAGAGGATTGAAAATGATGAATATCATGAGAGGATTGAAAATGATGAAGAATATCATGGAAATTATTTTTTGCGGGGGAGTTAAACAATTTTCTTTTTTTCTTTTCTTAACTAAAAATATTTATATTTATGATAGTGACAATACATGAATGAACACTATTTTGTTTTTCTGACACGACAGGGGCGCATTCATATGAGTTCTTAGGTATTCAAACTAGGCTAGAGATAGGTACATATACAGTATGTGCACCCTTGTAGAGATAGGTAAGTATATAGTATGCACACCAGGGTGGCGATTGGTACGAATATAGTATGCGCACCAGGACGACGATAGGTACGAATATAGTATGCACACCAGGGTGGCGATAGGTACATATGTAGTATGCACAGCGGGTCGGCAATAGGTACGTATATAGCATGTGCACATGGGCGGTGATAGGTATGTATTTAGCCTGTGCTCCGGGTCGGACATTGGTACGTATATAGCACGCGCACCGGGGCGGCGATAGGTACATATATAGAACAGTCACCGGGACGGCGATAGGTACGTATTTAGCATTCGAACCGGGGCGGCAATAGGTACGTATTTAGCATTCGCACCGGGGCGGCGATAGGTACTTATATAGTATCTGCACACAGAGCGGCGATAGGTACTTATATAGTATATGCACCCAGGCGGCGATAAGTACTTATATAGTATCTGCACCGGGGTTGCAACAGGTATGTATATATTATGTGCACTGGGGCGGAGATAGGTACTATATAGTATGCGCACCGGGGTGGCGATAGATACGTATATAGTATGAACACCGGGGTGGAGATAAGTACCTACATAGAAGGCGCAGCAGAGGTGGAACTTTTTATAGAAGTATGTCATACTATTGCCCTGGGAAACGTAGGATGTAATGATGGGGAAGAAACAGCTTTCGCAAAATGCAAAATTAGAAAGTAGCGGTGAAATTGGGCGACAAGGGAAGAGAAAAGTAGAAGATAAAGAGACAGCTATAGAGAGAGGGAGAGAAATAGAAGTTTGAATATAAAGATGTTACACACGCGATCTTTCTTCAATTAAATGTTTTTATGACCCCGGGCAACGCCGGGTAGCCCCGCTAGTTCATATGAAATAGCAAATCAAGAGATAAATATGTAAGTCCAAGATCTAAACCCTCACACTGTTTTCAATAAAGGAGAGCTCATCGCCGTTGATTGCATAAAATAACCGAGATTAACGGAACTAGCATATAACAGCATTATTATCCTAGATAATAATAGGTTAGAGATGTAGATAAGAAGGTTTTGTTTATACTAAAGTGATCTCCCTCCATTAAATTAAATGTCCACCGGCAGGTTGTGGCGTATGCGTGTCGTCAGAAGATATGTTATTCATATGAAATAGCAAAATTACGGAATAAAAATATATGTCGAACATCTGAACACTCACACTGTTTGCATAAAGGAGATATGATCGCTGTTGATGCTATAAGCTGACCGTGATTAACAGAAACAGCAGAAATCGGAACTATTAATTCATTTTCGAGACAAAACGACCGACTGAAAAGGTCCCTTCAAATCTGATGGAGATAAACATTTTCTTTTATTTCCTATTTTTATTCTAACCTCTTTATTTTATTTTTTCCCATGTTCTAGTACTCACCTTTTTCTAAATGTCTCTCATATGAATGTACTTAAATATGTGTTTGACTTAAATGTGTTTAATTATTGATATATACTGCCTTATGCCCTGTCTATTGATTTCCAACTGAAGAAATCTTGGAATCCCATGCTGACTGACTAAATATTAAATTAATCTAGTTCTTTCTAATGTATCAATATTAATAGACGAGGCAGGCAGTCATAATGATTTATTTCACTATATTAAAACATATATTCCAAACAATCCCTAAAATACCCGGTCGATGATAAAGAGAAGAATAAATAAAAATATAGAAATCACGTCCTTACTTAGATAGTAAAAAAAAAAGAATTAAAATGTCTTCAACTGCTTGTAAAGGCACTGGGACGCCTCTAAACACCCGTGCCTAGCCTTGTTTCCTTACTAGGACAATTAACGCCGTTCTCTTTCTCTCTATTTGGCCAAATTGGGGAAAGTTTTTTCGTCACTAAGTCTTACATGACCGGTCTGGGTCTCTCTTGTTCCGACAGATTGAGGGTACAGGTTAGACAGCTTGTCTGGCTGCTGTTTCCGACTGACAGAAATGGAGCCCAAACTCTTAGGTAGCGCTAAGAACGGCTGCTCTATCATCAGTTGCATAATACCGTGGGTAGTTGTGGGTGCCATGTCGCGCATGGAAAGGACCCTGCAATTATCTCCGGCGGGCTTTCCCGAGGCCACAACCCCCATGGACCAGGTCGTGACTAATGGACTGTTTGTGTGAGCTTATTAGCACTAAACAAGTACCCACCTTGGCCAACCCACTCTATAATCAAAACAAACATGTCATTACAAAAAAATAAAAGCAAACCTAAACCAGACACCCAACAAAAAAACACTCTCGCCTCCGCCCTTGAGGCTCTCCTTCACAAATATCCGGGGACTTAGAACCAACATCAATGACGTAGAAACCTTTCTCCTCACAAACTCCTCGGATATCCTAGCTCTAAGTGAAACTAACCTTCAATCCTCAATCTCCTCTCACCACTTTGACATGACTGACTACCTCCCACTCTACCGTAAAGACTCTGACAAACATATGCACGGGCTAGGAGTCTATGTTCTGAACACCCCCCCTGACTAGAGAACATATGTTAGAATCAGATGACCAAGACTACATGTGCTTTAGATTGACTATACATCACAGCGTTAGTTACTTATATTTCTTATACCGTTCCCCGTCGACCCATGACTGTACTCTGTTCAACTCTGTCTCTGAAAGCATAGATAGAGCACTCTTAATTGACTCCAATGCCCAGATACATGTATTTGGGAATTGGAATACCCACCACCGCAACTGGTTGGGATTCTCCAGCGTTACTGACGCAGCCGGCAACTCTACGTATAATCTCTCCTTAGCTCACTCCCTCTCTAAGACTGTCGATTTTCCGACCCGCATCCCTGATCGAGTAGACCAACAAGTCTCACTTCTAGACCTTTTCTTGACCTCAATGCCCGAGGTTGGTGTGACGAAAGCTCATAGCCCACTCGGGAATGTGGATCACATTGTGCTAATGATACATATCACCCTAAAAAGTCGTCCAAAAGCTGATGAACCGTTGCTCAAAACAACACGATACTACAAGCAGGCTGATTTCGAGTCAATCAGAGATCACATCAGTGACGCCCCATTGAGGGAAACCTTCTCACTCCCTGCCGACCAGTGTGCAATCGAATTAACTGAATGGGGCAAAGCAGGCATTGAAGCCTATGTCCCCATGCGAAAATTCTTTATCAAGCCCAACTCTCCTCAATGGTTCACTTCAGAATGTGCAGCTGCCATTTCTAAGAGGCAAGAAGCATTCCGTAAATTTAGCCGCCATAAGTCAGCTACTAATAGACATACATTTATAGAGTCAAGAAATAAATGCAAGACCGTGATAGGTGAAGCGAAGAGAAGTTATAATGAGTTAACAAAAAAAACGCATCCAGTCACAGAAACTAGGTACTCGTGATTTCTCGAAAATCTACAATAGTGTAGTGAATAATGGTCAATCAACGATTCTCCCACTATCAAAACACAATGATGTCGTATGCACGGCCACTGATAAGGCTGAACTACTTGCCCAGCGCTTCGCTTCTAACTCTACTTTAGACTCAGATGACCACCCCTACCCTAATTCCCATTGCGGACCGAAACCACACTTGATAACCTGGTCATCACCCTATCCCAGGTCAGAGACATCATAAAAAACCTTGACACCTCCAAAGCTAGTGGGCCTGATCTTATACCAGTAATAGTAATAAAGACATGCTCTGCTGAACTGGCCCCTGTCCTCTACAATAAATGCCTAGCTGAATCTTGCTTCTCCAATAGCTGGAAAATTGCCTCTGTGGTACCAGTCTACAAGAGTTCTGGGAATAGAACCGATCCTCACAACTATCGCCTAATCAGTATTCTGCCGATCTTTGCTAAAATCTTCGAATTTTTAATAAATCTAGCGATAGTAAGACACTTAGATAATGCTAAACTTCTATCTGACCGCCAGTATGGATTAGACAATCACGATCTACTGCGAACATCCTAACGGTAATCTCTGAACGCATGTATCATACACTTGACAAGGCAGGAGAAGCTTGAACCGTGGCACTTGATATATCCAAGGCCTTTGACAAGGTATGGCATAAAGGGCTTCTCCTGAAAATACGCTCATACGGTATTACTGGGCAATTACTTAATATTATCAGATCCTTCATAGACATGAGAAAAATCCAGGTTGACCTCGATGGCCGTTCATCTAATCAACATGACATAAATGCTGGTGTATCCCAGGGATCTATCCTTGGACCTCTGTTGTTCCTGATCTATATAAACGATCTCCCTGATGACATAGTGTCTGAGATTGGTTTATTTGCTGACGACACCACGCTTTACTCTCGGTATGTTGGCAAAACCGACGCGATCATATCCAAGGCATTGGCTGAATCCTTAGAAAATTACCTCCAGGCTGTAGTGGATTGGGATCACAAATGGTTGGTAACTTTTAATGCCGCTAAGACAAAGCTCCTTTCCTTCAATAACTACAAAGAACCTTTCCAACCACCGATTGTCATGGCTAATAACACCCCACCTGAGAGTTCATCATTCAAACCCCTCGGCCTAACCTTCACAGGTAATATGAAGTGGAACAAATACATCGAATACATTGCCAAGGCTGCCGCAAAGAAGGTTGGCTCCCTCTACCGTGCTAGTAAACTGCTCTCACCTGACATTATCCTGTATCTTTACAAAGCCACCATTCGCTCATGCATGGAGTATTGTTGTCACATCTGGGCTGGTGCATCATCTACTAGTCTCTCCCCCCTTGACAAGGTCCAAAAAAGAATCGCCAACCTAATAGGTCCCTCACTGTAAACCAAGCTCCAGTCCCTGTCCCATCGCCGTAAGGTAGCATCCTTGTGCTTGTTTTACTTACTTCAATGGATTATGCTCAGATGAACTGGCTACTCTGGTTCCCCCTCGACGTAAATTCACTAGACTAACTCGACACTCAACTAAATCTCATTCATTCACTGTGGAGGTCCCCAGATGTCGGAGAGCCTTCTACTCAAATAGCTTCTTTCCTCGTGTTGCTGGCCTCTGGAACTCCCTCTCTGCACCCTGTTTCCCCGACAGTACAGACATGCAGAAGTTTAAAACTAATGTAAACAGTCATCTCGCTGCGCAGATCCCAATCTAGGTTGACTGCCCCCTACCTTCTCCCCTCTTCTTTTTTCTCAGTAGCCCCTTACGTCTACAATGGCGTCCTGCCTTGTTTGGGGTGAACTATGTTAAAAAAAAAATTCAAGAATTCTAGAATCAAAAGTGTCGAATTGAAAACCCAGCAACCCGGGGGAGATGTTAATAGTTTAAAGGAGAACGAAAAGAAAAAGAGAATGTTCAGAGGCCCCAGTGAATACCCATACCAGGCAATGGTAAGAGATGTAAGCTCCGGAACTTGTACCCTGCACCCGACTTGCTACTCCAAAAAGTGAGTCTCGGACAAAGTGATAGAAAACGTATCAACATTTTCAGTACAAGAGATACAGTGCCTGGGGAGGGTTACAGTGTTGATACTTGTTCTGTTTTAGATCTGATTTGTACCAGGCGACCGTATCGAATCAATCAGCTTGGCAACTTGCAATCCTCCGTGATCAAGGAAGCAAACGTCTGGCAGACGAATGTGCGCTACTGGAATAGGCAACTAAAGGCTAAGACGATCCAAAGACGAGAAAACAGTTGGTGTTAGTCCAGACGAGCTCTCTTTGTCTAAATGGATAAATATTTAATCACAACAGTTTTTACAATCATATGAAACAACCGATATTTATAGAATAAATAAATTATTACTTTAAAGAACAGTACATAAATTTAAATGTAATTGTAACAGATATCTGGCTGCAAAACTCCCAACTTAGGATCCCTCTGAAGGTATGTCTCATAATTCACAATAGCCTCTTTCGTTTCGGTTCAAATGCCTTTTTTCGGGGGTGAATTAAAGAAATTATATATATATATATATATATATATATATATATATATATATAGTTTGTTACATGAAAGTATTGGTTGTTTTAAGTGAACTTCACGCTTGAATAGTGTCTAAATACCCCAAATTCCATTCGTTGCAGTAAGCTTCTGGCTTGTGGTAGATTGATAGCTATGAACGAAACTAAATATTTCAAATAATAATTTATTAATCGGTTGCTTCATAAGAGTGTAAAAGCTGTCACACTAATTTCTTTAATGGTTAAGCAAAATGTAGATTGCCCTCACATAGCGACTTTTCCGCTTAGCATCTTTAATCGTTCGGTCTCCATTCGAATTGTACCATCTCGCAATATATAACAAAATATATAATTGACTCCCTACCTATTACAACTTCACAGTACTTCATTCTTTAATAAGAGTAATGCTTTAGCACTGACTATCTTTGTAAGCACTTTTCAGTGCCTTATTCACCTTGGGTCGGTTCAGTGATGGCAACAATTAGCTGATTTAATACATTTCAACTATGTCCGTGTAAGTTTTTAATCAATCGCAAAAATTATTTTTGATAGAAAGTCCCAACGAATTCAAGACTTACACTGTAAATTGCAGGTGACCAAGCTATTTGTTTAGTACATATATATTTGTGATTATTCTGCAGATGTTGTTAACTGAAATATCTTTTTTGTGTGATTGTAAAGAAAATAAATATGCACTCCACCGCACAGCTATTGAACTCGTACATTTCAGATGATGGTTATTTTGTCTTTAATAGAATACCGTCTCGTTATTCCCCATCTTCCCACCATTTCTAGTTCAAGTCGATCTTCATTATTACCTGTTAAAAAGATGTCGGTAATGATCGGATCAAAATAAGACACAAACATATGGTAATTGGTAATCGGGAAACAATTAAAAATAAGTGTACTTGCTTAAATAATTAAGAATATGTTTGCACATATTTTATTTCATAATCAGAAGTCGTCCAGAAACGGCGTAAAATAAAAGGAAATGTGTTATATATATATCTTACATTCTTTTAATATTTAATATAATTCTTTGAGGCTTCTTTGAGTACACAAAAAGATCAATCAATAATTATACGTAAACTTTTCTTAAAACACATGAGACTCGACATATTTTGACTTAGAACCACAAGTTAAACGGAACGAACAAACATATATTTTTATTATTCGCGGCTCTTTTAAGTGGCGCTCCTTAGAATCAAATGAAGAACGGAGGAAAATAGATGAGACACACTAAAAACCTTTTCTACCTAATATCCTCAACTCTATAATAAAGGCCAATGTGCATTTTTATATAAAGAAATATATATACTTCCATCCCATCATGCAAAACTTTGCGAGTAAAACATGTGCCTTTTCATGTGCCGGGCCAAAATATTTAAAGTGGTGAGAGGAGGTGAGACAGCAACTATCAAGTCAGACCATCACCTAAGTCTTTCCCACATCTGAAATGGATTCGGGAAAATATCCCACTTAATAATAAAACGGAGAGTGCTCTTTCGTTTGTTGTGGTCATCTTAAATGATAAAAATAATTTATATATGAAAAAATAAATTATTTACATAGTTATGTGATGTTGTATGAATATCTTAATAATATATCCAGATGATTAGCGATTGAGAACATTGGCGAAGCATAATTTTGCCGTTATTTTTGACGGAGGGTGTACACTAGTAAATAATAATATAGGAAAACAAAATTCTATTTAGAATGATTAGTAAACATTTTTGATAAACTAATTATATACTTTGTACGGCTCGTACGTCGACATAGAAAACAGATTTAAAAGAAACAACGGCAATTTTGTTACGTTCACATGTTTATTTCTGGAAACGAAAGTAGTCAACCATGGTTATTTTATCTATCTTATCATTCATTCGAATAGGGTGAAAAGGAAGGGAACGCCTCTCCCCCGACCGTCAAGACACACGCCCGCTGCGGTAAAGTTCAAGGAGTAAAGAGAAAGCGAGACAGAAAGTGTAAGCGACACCACCACTCATCCGGCTCTTACGTCACTTCATACGTTAGTACACTAAGTAATATAATGAATAGCATCTCATAGGCGCTGGTGAGGCTACAGCCTCGTGTATACAACATTATAGCCTGCGATCATATTTTATGAGTGTACGTGACGATAATATTAGCATTCTGCAATAATTGTAGAATTTTCTTTCAAGGGCTTTTCTTTACACCTCTGTTTCGGGTCGATCAGCTACAATCACAGCGGAACGCATGATAAAGACCAAGCAACGAATAAAATTAACAATATCCATATCCACTTGACCTTGCTCGAAGTGACTTTTCTGTTTTCCCCAGATTCAAGGTGTTCATAAAGTGGACAGTGTTATTGGCACTGCGCTTATCAACAGGTCTATAACGACGATGCTAAAAGGCATCGTAGAACAGTACGTTCAGCTGTGATTAGGTAGATGAAAAATGTGACTCTGGCACAGGGAAGGGGGATTACTTTAAAAGGAATACAAAATAATGAAAGCAAGTCGAGATATAAATGAAATTAAATTAAAAACATGTGTTGGACAGAATAAATTAGGAACACGTGATAGGAAGGAAAGTAAAAAAATAATAAAATATAAAATAAAATAAAGTAAAAAAAATAGAGGTTGGACTTTAACAGTAAGTGATGACTGAATGTGCAGGGATCGAGCCTCGATCTCGTTATGTGTATGGCATGAAGCAGCACGGATCACACTTCAAAATATGAACTAGCAAGAAGACCCGACATTGCTCGAAATAGAATGAGGATCCCATGTTCGGAAATGAGATAAATGTTTTGTAACCATAGTCCCGTTTCTTTTCAGACATGATATACTTTTTTTATTTAATAACGCTTATAGAAGCAGAATTGATTTGATTCATAGACGATTGACTACTTGGAAACCAAGAGTCATTCTAAAGAATTTTTCATATGTTTTATCAAGTTCTCAACGAAATATAGTAATAACGAATAAATACACTTCTGGGAAATCGAAAGTCCGCGCGTATATTATATTTCCTTGCAGTCGAAATCCCTAGTAGCAATAATATTTGTTTAGCTCAAAGATCGATGATCGCCTACAAGCACCATGTATCGTGAGGAATTTCCAATAAATTCTTGCCTGCTTTTTCTGAATAAATACGGAAATAACGAAGCAAAGAATCATGTTAAAAATCGAAAATCGAGGCGAAAAGTAAGCCATATTAGCTTTAATAGCAAGTGCCTTTGTTAACTCTGTCTCTGTGTTGTTATACATTGAACACATCAGATTTTGTAACAGATTATCAGACTACTATTGTAAATAACTACATAGAAGATGAAACAAACGTATCTTTCTAGCATATTCCAGATAATCACATCTGTTTTAAAATAAGTGCAGGCGAGTGTGTGCCAGTGGATAGAATACTTGCATTCGAATCAGTAAATTACGAGTTCTATTCCGATTACCAGCACATTTGACAAATTCTGGAATCACTTACTTCATAGTTAACCTAAATCCTGTGTGTGAAATTGGGTACGATGAGATTATTCAAAACCCATCAGAGAGTATGGAGCAGGTTCATGGCGGCAATGCTTTTCAAACACAAGCAGAGCACTTACAAGACATAATGATTATTGCACCAAACATGTTAACGTTTATGGAAGGATAATGTAAGCTAAATACATTTATGGTAAATTAAACCCCCATATTAAATGTAGACACGTGTTTGATTAGATTAATTACGGTATGAAAACATTCACAGTTTTAAATTGAATTCCGTTTCTGTAAGAACTGAAGCTGATACTAATTGTTACATAAGGAATTAAAAAAGGGAGCAGTGCCCACTCTTCCTCGCATCACGTTGTTTAGAATCTGTTGGGATGAATGGAAAGTAATATGCACCACGTGGTTTCGTCAACCCAAGATACTTTTCACGAAAGAATATCGACCATGCAGTGAAATTTAATCTTGGAAAGAGTCAAGCGACCGTTTATATTGAAATAATAATCATTGGCGCCGATTACCCAAGACTCATCAAGAACCTATTTGGTAAACTAAAGAGTTTATTGATTGCATGGAATAATTAAGATAGCTATATACAGATTTAAGTTAAGTTTAGTTGCTGCTAGAATTTTAACCGACGACAGATGTTATATAATATTCTGATGAATAGGGAACCATAAGACACGTCGTTCGCCTTGTGAAGATATTCCAGACTTGTAATTAGAGCTCCATCTATATCGCCCATTTAACTTAGACGCGGCCACTTCGTTTCAGTGTCATTTCTTATTTGTTGTTTTTACAGAAAAGTTTTTAAGTGACTGATATGACCACTTTATTCACGAACCACACATGAAAGCAGGGGCACAGTAAACAACGCTTCTGTCTCTCATCTACATTCGAAAAGACGACATTTCTTGTTCTGGCATTGTGACATGATACATATATATTCATTTAATACATGGCGATTACAAACAATTTATATCTATTTACTATTCTTCCCATCAACGAGGATAGGCTTTTGGTGCGCGCGTCTCTTAACAGCTAGTGATTGCGATGCCGTGTTGAAACGATAATGTTCAGAAGACCTTGGTATATTAAACAATAAAACTAATTCGACAACGACTTTGAGAGAAAGAACATGATTCTACTGCCCTCCGATAATTCACTTACAAATTAATATAATCGCTAGTGAATCATATCGGCAACAAGGATAGTTTGTGGCTAAAAGTTCAAAAGAGAAGAGAGAAAGAGCGAGTTAATTATATGTTAAGCGTATCGTCTTATTTTATTATGGATTTGTTAGACGATTTTAACACGTCTTGTTTCATGACGCTTTCCTCAAAACTGAGCTAGTTTCTTCGTCTACTACTCTCTCCGTCATGCATGACTGACGTCATATCTACTTGAATATCATCGCCTTCAGATTCTCACTTATTATAATCTTACTAACCCCATTGCGACCCCCGTCTGAAACGATTCATGTTTTCCAGCAAAACCGCCATAAATGAATAAATGTACTAAATGTACTATTAATCTGGGCACGTTTGCTTGTAGATATATATATCTACAAGCAAACGTGCCCACATTAATAGATTGCCGTCACATGCACACATTTGTTTTTTTTATTTTCCCGTGTCTTATTATGTGAACGCACATCCAGAAAGTTCTAATCTACCTCCATTTATACGTAAATATCTGGAATGTTGTCTATCTGCAAATGAATAGATAAATAATAAAGATACATTTTACAATAAACAAAATCATCTCACAGACTGGCAACAACAGTTATGGATCTGAGCGCATAATGGCTTTACTTGAATTGTATATATCCTGTCGTGGCCGCGATCCTTTCGTAATAGACTTTTACCTAAATTTGCCTGTGGATGAATTCAGACTACTAACGCGGTATACTATTTTAAATATTAATTTATTAATTCAGCAGACAATTACCGGCGGTTTATTGCGTCAGATTTTCTTCAGAAAATGATAAAGAAATTAATGACGCAATCGATCGAAGTGTAAATTACTATTTATTTGGCCACGACGAAGGCTGTCCCAAATGTAGGTTGAGGGTCATCTTGTGTTGTCAACAACTTTAAACATAATAAAACATAATTAACCTTAATTTAACTGATTTCGTTTAAGTTGTCAGTCACGTCTTACTATTTTCAGTCTTATTGAGTCTCTTACATAAATACGATTTGTATTTATAGATAAAATACATAGATAGATGATCGATCGGAAACATCAGATAAAATCATTTACAACATATGTGTTGCTTACTTTTACGAAACGAAATATGATTATCATAAATAATCTGCTATCAATGGTTACCGTTAAAAAAACTGGTTTGTGTCCTTCGAAAATCCCAGGTAATGCACACAATATTCAGCATAGTTGTATTCGTCTTTCATACATAACTGCATAGAAAAAACATCTACTCAATTAACGACGACATAATATAGAAAAAAATAGTGGTCATCCGTATAATCCAAATGAGAATTCAAATAATAAAACAACATTTTTGGCTAATATTACGTCTTTTTTTAAAAAGAACTTCATCAAAATCACAAGAAAAACATTATTACTTTTATAGACGAGAAGTATTTTTAGAAGAAAGTAAGCGGGGATCATAGTGATAGTTAGGTGCAAGGGGATGAAAGTTAATTAGATGTGGATATAATGTTGTAGGGAGAAGGACGATTTGTTGTCTACTACCACTTCCATGACCTCGCCCACTTCCCTCAAATATCTCTCGTCTATAAAAGTATTCAGAAATATTTTGTTACTTTGATAAAGTTTATTTACATAAAGATACGAAATATTAGTCAAGTGAGTATGTTTTAATTTGATTCGTCTTCTTTGGTATTTGCCTATTATCTACTTATCTATTATTTTTTCTACACATAATTAACAGCAGAAATAAAAAAGAAAATGAAAAAAAATATTGCTAAGTACCTTTACTTGAATCAATAACGCACGCGCCACGGTCGCTGGCTATAACATCTCTTTGTGATTGCTTTGAAATACCAGTTAATGTAGACACTTTTTTGTCGTATTTTTTGTCGTAGAAATAATGAAAGAAGAACGCCTTTAAATAATCGAATACGCCTGTGTCTTTCTTACATACAATCAATAACGCTATAAGGCAAGCTGTTCTTTTCGATTTTATGAATGTGCAATCGTTTGGTAAGACGAGAGTTTTCAAATAAAATCTGGTATATAAATACAGCGAATTTTTCAAAATCGATTACCCAAAACGATCGCTATTTACAAGCAATGGCACAGCTAGCAACGGTCATTGTTCTCACTATTAATTTGTTAGGGATTTCGAGACATTGCTTATTCAAAAACTTCTGACAATTTTTGAGGAATTGAAGTATAGAATAATCTTTTCGTGTTACAATAGATTTTTTAAGAACTTTAGTTTTGCATTTTTGATAGGCACTAATTTAAAAAGATCGACATCGAAATATGAAAGTTTTCCAGAATGCCTTGTATTTACTTAGTTGCATTTCTCGCGTTTGAACTTGGCAAACTATATTTACTTCTTTCATTCACATACAGCATTTTCATGTTACACTTCATAAACGATATTATCCGTTCCTATAGTTTTCAGCTAGGTCTCGTCATACATAGCAAGTGATTGTGTTCGTAGGCAGTTTGTCTAGTCATCAGTCTTGAACCGTTGACCTCCTTATAAAACCAATGACATTTGTCTAATCGGCAGGTTCTTGTAGTTGTTGGAGTTATTTGTGTGTCTTTGAAGCATGTGATCATACAACAATTTCCCACTGTCTTAACCAGTCCTTTCCACTATAGTTGTACTCTGTGAGATCTTTAAAGCTGCACTAGTTGGACAGTAGATGGCAGACAATACAGTGTGCATCAGATGGTCCTCCCCACCACCCTCACAGATGGTTAGGTCAGTTTTGCAGCCCCATATACTTATAACAACCTTTGAACGCCTTATTCCCGTTCTCAGGCGGTTGAGTGTTTTCTAAATGGAGCTGGGATGTTTCTGAACCGGGGGGATTTCCATGTTAGTAGAAGTGGGGCATCCTCTAGTCGCCTGGTCTACAGCTGTAGTCTGTTCTCTTCCTGAGATGTTGCTAGGGGTTCGACATGACTGAGGACTCATTGACTTCAGTCGTTGGACCGTTGGTTCACATTCATGAAGGAGATAGCTTTCATCACTGATAGCCTTTGTGATCTCTACTCGGCTGGAATTCTCCAGCCTCATATTCGAATGGAGCAATATCAGTTAAGAGATGCAGGTTGTCTAAGTTGGTAGGCTTCATGCAGTCAGTGATCAAGCGACAGGTGTTGTTCAATGCTGAGTCTGTTTTTTGGCATGCGTGTATCTCTTCCAAACAGCGCAAGCATGTTGGAGTGAGTTTGCATATATTTGTGTATGTTTTGTGGTGGAACCAAATATATCGGCGTCCCTGAAAATCAAAATATTTCAGATTGCATGGAATTTGAATAATAGTTATTAGAGACGAATTACGAAATATTTCAAATATTTCACACCTATCACAACAAATCTCCCCTCTCCCCCTCCCCTTACACATTTCCTCTTTTAATCACGTCTCTCGCACTCTCACCCTTCCACACCTCCCACTCTTAAATCCCCTCAATTTTTCAAATCCTCTCTAAAACGGTGACGCTTACCTATCTACCAAAATCACAGAGCCTCCCCCCTTGTCTACCCATCTTCCATTCCTCTGCATACACCCCCACACACATCTTCATTCACCATGACCCCTAACTTTCCTGGTCAAACATTCCACCCTCCTCATTCCCCACCCCTCCACTCCTTCACTCACTGCCACCCACATTACTCCCGCTAACCCCAACCCTCCACTTTTCACTTACAACCATCCACAGTATCCCTGCTCACCCCCACTCTTCCACTTTTTTCACTCAGTTACTTCAACATTTATTTTAATTCTTCGCAACTGATTTCACCAGGTCCGGACGTCGGTCCCTACTGTTTTTCAGTAGTGGCTACTATTTCCTCCCTTCAACCCACCATGTCAACCCTATATGTCAACGTACTTGCATGACATTTTTCTTTATATTATCATCCTGAAGAAGTCTTACAATCAAAAACGAAACGTTGATGAACACATAAAAACTTCCTTCTTGGTTTTTCCTTTTTCTTTTCCCATTACGTCAGATTACCGTAATCCTTCTTTTCCCATATGTATGTATGTATATATATATATATATATATATATATATATATATATATATATATGTAGATATACATGTATATATATCTATATATATATGTATATATACATGTATATATATATGTATATATATATGTATGTATACATGTATATATGTACATATATATGTGTATGTATATATATGTATATATATAGATATGTATATATATGTATGCATACCTGTATATATATGTATATATATAGATATGTATATATATGTATGCATACCTGTATATATATGTATATGTATATATGTATATATATATATATATGTATAGATGTGTATATATACATACATGTATATATATGAATATATATGTATATATACATATATGTATATATATGCACATATATGTATATATGTGTGTATATACATATATGTATATATGTATATATATATGTATATATGTGTATATATAAATATATGTATATATGTGTGTATATACATATGTTTATATATATGTATATATGTGCATATATATGTGTGTATATGTATGTATATATGTGTGTATATATATGTGTATATATGTATGTATATATGTGTGTATATACATATGTGTATATATGTATGTATATACATATATGTATATATGTATATATATGCATGTATATATGTGTATATATATGTGTGTGTATATATGTGTATACATATGTATATATATATGTATGCATATATGTGTATATGTATGTATACATGTGTATACATATATATATATAGATATATGTATGTATATATGTGTATATATAGGTATGTATATATGTGTATATATACGTATGTATATATGTGTATACATACATATACATATATATATGTGTATATATATATCTATGTATACATGTATATATATATGTATATATGTGTATATATATATATGTATATATATACGTATGCATATGTAGATGTATATATATACATATATATATGTATATATACGTATTTATGTATGTGTATATATACGTATATATGTATGTATATATATATATGTATGTATATATGTATATATATATATATATATATATATATATATATATATATATATATTAAATATAATGAACGGAGTCATAGCGAGTCAAGGCACTATCACAAGAAGAAAAAAAGGGAGAGGAAATATTGAATAATATATTTAATTGTCGATTAAAATCTTTTAAAAAGAATAGAAAGGTCGACTAAAATTGACAGAATAACAACTAATTATATTTATACTTTTCGGCCGACACATTGTCAAGAGAAAACGTCGGCAAATATCGCTTAAAAACGTGGGAACTGGTAAGGTGGGGAGAAAAAAAGGGAGATTGAATCACGCCCATTAACTGAGAAAGAATAAATGGAAAAAGGCAAAGTATTTTTTTTAGAAATCTCTAAATAAATCTAATTTGTGAGACAACTTTTTTGCCTCTGTCTTTGTTTCTTCTTGTGATAGTGCCTTGACTCGCTATGACTCCGTTCATTATATTAAAACTCTTATAAAATTATGTACCATGAAAAAATTGTTCAAATATTTCAGGAGTAGGTACACAAAGATTGTTCGATATAATTTAAACGAACTGGTTCGAATCAAGGGCAAGATAACATCGTTGAGAGCCAGAATAGAGTTTCTCGAGTTCTGTTTGGAGATTTATGTCGCCCCTGGCTTTATTTCTAGTCGCATTGCCAAAATAAAAGCCAGGTATACTCTCAACTTGGAACGGGCTTTTATCAAGGACGAATGCAATAATTTCGCTCGTATCCTTGATTTAATTATTGTTAAATACAAGTGTGGATGGTCTGCTGCGTGGACCAGTCGTTCTTTTTTTGATAGATTAAGATTTTCAAAATATTTATCGGCTGGTGACAATTTGCGCAGCAACAAATCCCGTTCCAAGAACCAGCTTTGCCTTGACGCGCTTATTCGAGCGAGGCATGGTACATCAATATGTAGATCAACATGTGTTCAACTTCTCCGAAGCCACTCTCTCTCACACGGAGAAAATTGTACTTGCCAGAGGGTTAGATTTGGGTATTCCCCCTCTTGGGATTGATAAAGAAAATGTATTCCCCGAGTTTGAAATTTTACAGTCTCAACTAAATCATCATGAGCCGAGGTCTAACGATGATCTTCATTATATGAAGCCAAGATTAGCTGAACTAGCAATTAAGTTCGCTACTTCTCCTATCAATTCCCGAGAGTCGCCTGGAGTAAGATCCACTACCAGGTGGCCAAACTTCTGAAGGCAAATAAAGAGATCTACATTACCAAACCGGATAAGGGTGCCGGTGTGGTCATTCTTAATACTAATGACTACACCGATAAAATGTTGAGCATTTTAAGTGATACAACAACATTTAAAAAGCTTGGTGACGTGTCAATTGACAATACTTTAAGTACTGAAGTAAAGCTTCAAAAACGTTTTCTTCAGTTACATAGAAATACATTTATTGATAAGGATACCTATGACCGGAGCCGCCCTGTGGGTTCTCAACGACCCAGAATGTACGGGCTACCTAAGATTCATAAGGAGGGAGTTCCATTGAGACCCATTCTGTCTATGATTGGTTCTCCTCAGCATGAGCTGGCCAAATGGCTTGCGGATATCCTTGATCCTGTCTTACAGAGGTTTTCAGGTAATTGTATTGCTGATTCTTTCCGATTCGCTTCATTTATTCGTGATTTGGAATATGAGTCGCAAACAAATTTTCTATGTTCATTTGACGTTGTACCCCTGAATGAAACCATTGAAATATGTGCTGACATGCTTTATCGTAGCACATGAACCCCTCCCACCTTTTCAGAAAGCATTTTTCTGGAACTCAGTGGGCTGACCACTAAGTCGGTCAGTTTCAGCTTCAATAATGTAACGTATCAACAGATTGATGGGGTTGCGATGGGCAGTCCGTTGGGTGCTATCTTAGCGAATATTTTCCTAGGTTTTCAAGAATCATTGTTGTTTTCTCGGGTTACCAGACCCTTTCGTTATTGGCGTTATGTGGACGATACTTTTACTATTTTTGAGTCCCGTAACGAGGCAAGTGATTTTTCCTGAGTTTAAATACGCTCCACCCAGCAGTACAGTTCACCATGGAAGAGGAGCAGAATGGCTCTTTACCATTTCTGGACGTTTTAGTAGAAAGGACGGGGAACAAATTCACTACAACTATATATAGGAAACCGACGTTTACAGGCCTATATATTAGTTGGGATTCTTTTGTTCCCATGAGTAGAAAGATCAGTTTGATCAAAACACTTGTTCACCGCGCACTGATGATTTGAACTGCCAGCAAACTCGCGGCTGAACGTAGAGAGATAACTGATATTTTTACTAAAAAATTTCCAAATGTATTGATCGAAACCTTGCGAAATTTAATGCCAACATTTTCTTTGGTCCACTTAAATGTCCTGTTTATTTGAAACATCCTTTTATTGCTTCTATCAGTAAAGGTTTTTCGGATAAAATTTCATCGCTCGTATCTCGTTGCTTTCATGCAGTACAGCCCCGTGTGGTGTTTGGCACCAGAACTGCATTCCCAGCCTTTCAGAAAGATATACTTCCAACACTACAGAAAAGTTTGATTATATATAAATTCAAATGTCAGTGTGAAGCTGACTATGTTGGTTGTACTCTTCAGCGCCTGGAAGTCAGAGTGGGCCAGCATATTACTGCATGTTTTCGCAGGTCACGTGGCGTAACGAGGAGTATATCGACGGACATATCCGGGTCTTTACAAAGAACATCCGGGCGTTTGTAGAGCACATCCAGGCGCTCACAAGTTCACGAGTCATCCATTGGACAGCACTTGTATGACAATAAAAAGTGCGGTGAGGCGTACTCCGATGGATGTTTTCGCATTGTACACTAGTCCCGTTCAAAACACAATCTCAAGGTGTTGCAGGCAGTGAGTGTTACAATGCGAAAACCATCGCTATGTAGGCAAAAAGAGTTGTCTCAAAAATTAGATTTATATAGAGACTTCTAAGAAAAAATACTTCAAATATATATATATATATATATATATATATATATATATATATATGTATATTGATATGTATATATATATATGTATGTATATATATGTATGTATATATATATATATATGTATGTATATATAAACATGTATATATATGCATATATATGTGTGTATATATACATGTATGTATATATATGTATATATATATATGTATGTATATATATATATATGTTATATATGTATATATATGTATGTATATATATATACATGTATGTATATATAGATGTATGTATATGTATGTATATATATACATGTATGTATATATATGTATGTATATATATGTATATATACATGTATATGATGGACTCTCCCGTCGATATTTCGACGTATGAGTGCCCCACCAGGGGCTGCCAACGCATGAATTTGAAATTGCAAAGGTTGCGCAATCTCTTACAACCGATCTCCTGAGTCGGCATTGCTTGATTCCAATGGCAAGTATAGTACAAGACGACTGGAAACCATGCCGAGATTAGAGAGCACATACATCACCTGGTATTCTCAAATGGTCACCCATTTAGTACTGACCAGTCTTAACTTCGGTGATCTAACGGGAACCGGTGTGTCAACGTGATTGTGATGTATATATATGTATATATATGTATATATGTATATATATGAATAAATATATATGTATATATATGTATATATATATAAATGTATATATATATATGTATATATATGTGCGTATATGTATGTATATATAGATGTATGTATATATATATATATATATATATATATATATATATATATGTATATATATATGTATATATATAGATATTTAGATGTGTTTTTTGAAGGTTTACCAAAACATTTCGTTCAGGAAATCATTCATCACAACAAAAGACTCTTTTTTTTTCATAATTTCTTTATTTTTCAGATTGTTTAAAGTTAAAGAATAATACTGACGTTAATACTGTCTTTTTTATGGAACAATTGCGGATTGCCCACACTATCAGTGGCTTCGAACGCCAACTTGTGGATTTTGTGTTGACCGTTTTGTTTTTGTTTGGAGTGGATATTTTCATCATTTTGCCGCCCGTTGAGGAGGTGTATTCTCGCACATGGCCCCCAGTTCTTTGGGACTGCATTAGGTCTAATTTCTTGTGGGTATGCATAGTAGCAACCATACTGTGAACATTTATTGAACTACTTTCTTAAGAGGTTTTTTCTTTTTTCTTTATAAATGGCCTGAATTAGGCCAACACAACATTGGGTATTCTAAGTTGTTGGTAGTCTTTATTCCAGGTATATCATTCCCGTGAAGAACTGCCAAGCAAGAACATGCTTGAGTACGAAAGCATATCTAGGGAAACATTCTTTAACTTTGAACAATATATGTATATATGTATATAGATGTATATATATATGTATATATATGTATGTATATATATGTGTATATGTATATATATGTATGTAGATATATATATATATATATGTATATATATATGTATGTATATGTATGTATGTATATATATGTATACATATGTATATATATATATATGTATATATATGTATGTGTATACATATGCATATATATATATATATATATGAATGTTTATATAAAAGTATGTGTTATATATATATGTATATGTATATATTTTGAAATATTTTATTAAATGTTTCGAAATATTTTTATTTTTCTTTTGATTTAATTACTCGCATCTAATACATGGTTTTTGAAGGCATTTTTGCCTCTATATTTATATATATATATATATATATGTGTGTGTATTTCTAACTTCTTTTGTTATAGTGTGAAATCCCCTAAAAAGAACAATCTTATTTTTTTTGAGAGGGTGTAGCTAAGTGTATTATCTACAATTATATCAAACTTATAATATTTTTATTTACGTCATAAAATAAGATTTTTAATTAGTTAGTTTAAAAGAAGTTATACATTTAATTTTAGCGTGAAACGTAAACCCAACTAAACACATCAATTGCTTTAAATGAAAATTAAAAAAAGGACCGTATATATATAACATTTAAAAAGTAAACAATCGATCAATTGGCAGATCAACAGACTCTGCTAAATATCCAACTCCCTAAACAAATGAGATACTACTTGTTTATGTGATTAGCTGTGACTCATGAACACCATTGAAAATGGGAAAAAGTGAATAAAACATATGTTAGAATTCAGGATATGTTTTAGACATATTTAACGTAAAGCTGGGAGCTGGGGTGCTTAAATAGATTATGTTAATCTCCAACGATACTAAAATATGAATCTATTTATTTCGTAATTTAAAGAAATGAATGAAGATGTGGTTTGTAAATATTAGACAATATGTTTTTTATTATGCTTTAGAAATTAGTTAATTGAAGAAAGTTATTCATTATTCACGAAAAATGTAAAAAAACTACGAAAATTAAATGCTTAACTAATTTTTTAAGTGTTTATTTATAAAAGTATATCTTTCACTTATTATCTATCTATATCCAACATAATGCATGTTACGTTTTAAGGAAACACTACGCTTACAATTGTGGTATATAAAAACAATTAGCTAAGTTTAAAATCGACTTGTTTTGCTTGTTGAATTTTGTAGAGATAGCGGAATAAAATTACAAATAAATAATTTGTCAAAATAAATATTCTTCGTTTAGGTGGGTAACATATTTTAGTAATAAAAACGTTCTTTGTAAATCATTTTAATTGATTACGATTAAACTAGTTATAAACTATTTCTTATGTAGATTAGCATAAAAAAATTAAACTGATAAAAGATATGGATAATCTCAAACAAGTTAAGAAAAAGTAATTTCTGCGCACGTCATTTCAATAGTTAATGACGATGGTTACGATTTTTCTCATTTTTATTATGATTATGTTAATTACTTACTGTTTATATCGACTAAATTATTCTACGTATATAGTCAAGAAGGGCAATTAAATTATACACGAATAACAGCAAACGATCATGTATTATGAACTGTTCAAAAATATAATTATGCGTATTAGGTAAAGAAAGGATTTTGTTTGGCACTTTGCTTGTTACAATAAATAGAGTATCTCAAAATTATTAATTATCTAAATAATAGGAACCAGCTTTAGTGATAGTTGTTATGGTATCTAACTTTACGGATTACATGAACTATTCCGTTTCACTATAAATACCAGGAGTACATGTCACCTTGCGTTTAACTACCCCAGTCTAATACTTGCAGCCGAACAGACGTTCAACCACAGTTTTTTACGTTATGTATTAATAATTTCTCCAATATACATTGTTTCACTCACTCCCGAGTTCGTGTATTTCTTTCTGGACCACTTACATGCCCACGACAGTAAGATACGTGTGCTCAATGAACACGATTTCGCATGAATCATTTAAATAAATACATAAATAAATAAATATATATATATATATATATATATATATATATATATATATATATATATATATATATATTCGCCGTTATATTATCAGATACTGGTTTTCAATTGGTTGAATGTAGATCTAAGTGTAACGAACGGTGACAGAAATACTCCCCAGTGTGGAGCAATTTGGATTGATAACCCCAAGGTAAGAAGCAGTTAGTGTCAGTGTCAATGCGTATTACATTCTATGTCTATGTACTTCAAAATTACAAACATGTCTATGGACGACTGCGCGTTTTATTCATTTTTATAAATACATGTAGAATAAACAAAAAGAACTATTAATGAAAAACAGAATAATTCTTTCTTGCAATTTGCCCTAAGAGCAACGTCATTTTTTTCATTTCCTTTATTGAAAAGAATTTCTAATATAAATGTCCTTAAATGTAATAAATCCATATAAAATGAATTAAAAATGTATCCATGAAAAATTGAAAATCTATGCGTATTAAGATCTATTGCGATAATATCAAAAGATATGTGCCTTTCGATGATAAATGATTGTTTAGAATTTCTCAGTAGGATGAGAAAACTCCAATATATTTTCCTATATATCATAGATGAAGAATTAATAAAATAATATTACATTTAAAAATCGACGATTCCAGCATGAATATCAATGACACAATCCCTATAAGTATTTGCACATGAAAATCAAATGGTTATAGTATTAATTGACTATAATTTATCTATCTCACTCAAATAGTATAAACATAGCTGCGACATTGGCGGTAAGGTAGGGTCCTTGCTTACTAATTATTTCTTTCTAAAGTGCTTATCGATGTCCCTTTTGTAGTTTTGCTGAGTTATTCATATAACATATCATTGTATACCTTATAATTTATCTTGTAAAACGTTTTAGGAACACTTGTTGCGATGTTGCGCCTTTAAGGCGTGTATAATCTCATTATACGCACAACAGCTGGCAGTCATTTCTGCTATCTATCGTTGTCTAATTAATTCCCATGGACACATTAGACTCTATTTCAATGAAGGTTTCATTAGATTTAGACAGTGTGATACATTTTACAGCGATGAAAGAGGGATTAAGAGATTGGAACATTTTAGAGAGAGAGAGCCAGTGCGACAAAGATGGCTAGGGCCGCCATGCTTTTTTACCTTACATTGTACGCCTGCTCTTGCCCCCCCCCCCCACAATATTTGTTGGGGACGAGCAGATTTTTCGTGATAACCCTGTTCGAGGTTCTGGACGGAACGAGACTAAAACAAATCTTTTCTGACATCATGTGATATTTTTAACTTCTGCTTATTCATTGAGGTCATCCTTTTGAACAGTAAGTAGGCAATCATTCCATCTACCCAAACTAAAGACGTCATGGCATTCTTTGCTATGATTGTATGTAAGATTTTATTTCATTTCATACTACGTTTTTTTATATTTGCTGGGTTTGATCATTTTTATACTTTAAGTAAGTTTTATAAAGCATCTTAAATAATTATCTAATAAGTGACTATGGGAAATATTATCTTTAATAACTATCTAATAAGTGGGTAGGGGAGTTAGTATTAAACACCATAGTAGCTTAACACGTCACTTTCTTTTTTTTCATCATTTTTTAGCTCATTGTTACAAAATTTCCGTTTGTAATATTTTTATTCATTTTGTTTCGTTTTTTTTTGTTACACTCATGCTTCTGTCTTAGTGGAAAATTCCCATCTGACGTTTTTATGAAAATATTAACGTTATTGACGAATTAGCTTTCGATGGTAGATTTACTTCATTTTGAACGCCTTTCTGTGATGCCCCCACGAAACTTTTTCTTCTCTATCGAAATTTCTTTCGATTGACACCTTATCGGCGGACATTTACCACCTGAACTAACCTAATATCTTTTTACATGAACTTTTTTTCACCCATCATTTTCTTTATATTTTTTCCAATGTTGAATTTTGGCTTTTCTATTGCCAACTTATCTATCTGTATAATTCCTCTGATGATAAGATCTCTATCTTTGAAAAGCCTTGGCTTAAGGAAAGAATAATACACATAATTGTATTACAGAATATACCTTGCATTGAACAATCGAAGTTTGAAATAAATTTGGACATTCGTGCTTGTCTATCACTCTTCATCTATCTATCTTTATAATTGCTCTATCTCGTATATTGAGCTTTTACCATTTCACTATAGGTTCTTTCTACTAAAAGTTGACTTTTAGTTTCATATTTATTCTCTCTCTCTCTCTCTCTCTCTCTCTCTCTCTATATATATATATATATATATATTGATTTTTTTTCTTGAGTTATATTTGACAAATATTTAAATTGTTCTGATCAGACGTAATTTGCTATTAACTCACCAAGTGGCCACTCTCTAATTAAGTTTCCATCCATCTATTTGTGACTTTAGTAATTGTAATGAATAATTACGAGTAACTTTCCTTACTCTTACTTATCTCCCCTTTGGAGAACTCTTCTGCTTCTACTAACCACTATAAATAGTAGCACTAATACTGTACCGACATTGTGTACTGAATAACCAGTAAGATCGAGAAGAGTACGTTTGTTTGTTTCTTTCTTTGCTGCTATTATATTGCGATTTTCCTGTTATTATTATTGTTATTGTTGTTGTTATTCGGACTCTCTTTTTTATATCCGGATTAGTTTGAACAAACGACTTTTTTTTTCCTTAACGGATTTTTTTCTCCGGCCATGGCAGTTAGCCTTGTGCCAACAAGAGAAAAGACAACGACAATGGGGTCAACACCTTCGCCCCAACCTGGAACGTCGGGCTGGACAAAACCCCCGGCGGTGAATATTAATCTGGAGGAATTTCAAACTAAAATGGAGACCTACAAAATAAAAATTACAGAAACAGGACTGATAATTGACCTTCCAAAAGTCCAGGAAATTGAGAAGAAAACTCTAACGATGTTTGTTATGGACAGGAAAATTTTTAAAAACCGTAAGATCCTCTGTAGAAGTTATAACTAAGCTTTTAGCTTCGGTCGGTCATAGACCGGTTAAAATAATCAAAACACGAGGACATCACAACTGGTCTGCACTTTTTGCATCAGAAGAGGAGTGCATGACACTTGCGAAAAAAGAGATTATTACACCAGAATATGTACTACGACTGGAACATCTTGGAAGACGGAGGACTACGATATATGTGTTCAATGTCCCGTTCTATATTGAAGGCGCTCAAATTGGAGCCTTTTTTACAAAATATGGAGAGTTGATGTCAGTAACGTGCGACTAATACCTCTCCATATGGAACTTTTTACGAGATACCGTATTATCTCGAAATTGAGAACGACAAAATGCCGGTTATTGTCGCAGGAAGAAAACCGGCCTGTTGGAGATGTAATGCTATAGGGCATCTCACCTTTGACTGCCCAGAAAGGAAGAAAACAGTCAACAACCCCCAAAACCATGTTGGAGCACATCTTGGCCCTAAAATTGGGTTTCCGCTGATAGAGTCCCTCCAAATAAAGACAAAGCCAGACATTGAAAAATCTTTTGCAGAATTCGACGAATATTACGAACGAAATGAAGGATGGGCTATTGTAACGGGCAAGAAAACACCCGGAAGACTCGCCCTTGAGCAATCAATGATAGAGGCGGAAGAAGAAACTAAAATATCAAAGGATCAAGGGAAAGAATCATATATCTATGCAGTCAACTTTAATAAAAAGCTGCGAAAGGAAGCACAACTCAGACCTAACTCCACGCCCCAAACAACAAAGAAGACCCTATTTATATACCACCAACAACACCCATGTCCCCACCCACCCAAAAGACCTTACCACACAAGATGCCGCCCCCAGTAACCACTATAAAAGAAAGGGAGTACAAACTCATACCTCTCAGCGCTGCTCCCAAGGAAGCACGGATCAGCACCCCAGGACCCTCCCCGTTCGCCTCCCCACAACAGACTCCGACACACACACCCCCTGCTTCCCCTAAGAAATCACAAATGCTCCCACACCTTTCCCCGCTTCTCAAGGCCCACTCCCCCCATTCCCCGTTGAAAACCGACATATCTGCCCCCCCCCCCCTCCGTCGTCCCAAACTTGTGAAATTTTTAGTGCCCCCGTCTAAGGAAAGGGGAGGAAAAAACAGCCCTTCTATCCTGGTGAAGATATATGTAAGATTTCAACAGAGGTTATCACCAGGGCGAAGGGTCATCACTACACTGACCTAAAAAAACTACTCGCATTTACGGAAGTAAACGGCAAATCAATCGAAAACCCCTACAATTTTACAAATGCCACCCGTCTATTAAACGTTATACGACCTCGAGAGGAAGGAAAATCGGTTTGGAGGATGATTGAGGAAGCGAACATTACGTTTGATATTTACCCGCTACTAGCGATTCATAAATCCCAAACTTTAAGAGAATTACGCAAATCATGTCATGGGAGCGCCACCATTTTTTTTACATCCATCCCTGTACAGAGCTGTAAAACTAATCTTCCCCTTTGATGTCGGCGGTGTGTCCCAGGATGGCTTCATCAATACTGCGATGGGCACTTATTCCGTGGGAAAACCCGCCGGTATCTTGACCGCATCAATGTTCGTTGGAGAATCTCAACCCTAAAACGCTACAGTGGCACTCTTTCTAGCAAGCGTGAATGTCCGAGGTTTGAGGGCCGATCTTCGGAAATTACGATTATGCCTGGACCTTCGAAGCCTTGAAGTAGATGTATGTTGTGTTCAGGAAACTAACTTAATTCAAGGTGATTATTTAAGTGCGCTGTCTAGTCATTTTGATGTCTATTCAGCGTACTTCAATTCTAACTCGATGGAGGTTTCCTGGCTAGTGAAGCGAACTATAGATGCGTCGTGTGACCCTTGTTTCATGGATTCGGAAGGAAGGCTTAGCGTTCTGGATGTTACCATAAAAGATAAAGCGTTTCGATTGATTGGGGTTTATGCGCCCAACCTCCAGGCTGAGCGTGCTCCCTTTTTTCGGAAAATCGAGCGGTTCATGAACACACCTCGTTCAGTTATCTTAGCGGGAGCCTGGAACGCGGTCCTGGATCCCGATTTAGATCGCGCAGGGAATCCTTCTAGGGGTACTAACAGAGATCATGATGTAAAAACATTTTTTGATTTTGTCGATGAGTTTGATCTTATCGATAAATTCCGAAATGAAAAGCCTCGTGATATTGTGTGGACTTGGACAGCTAGACGCGGCTCAGGTGTAGTACAGCTTTCGAGTTATATTGACCGGTTCTTAATTAGAAGAGTCGACGTAGAATTATTAGAATGTCCAAGTTTTCATAACATAGTTTACTCGGATCATAGACTTGTTCGTGTCCGTGTAAACTTAGATAGCCGTAAACCTAGATTATCTGGGTACTGGAAACTCAACACTTCGTTGTTCGATGTGCAGAGTTTCCGGGAACAGCTACTACTAACATATCAGCGGGTAATAACGGGGGCTATAAATGCCACTTTTGTGGGTTAAGTACACACCCTCGTTTTTCTTGTCCGGCCAGAGATGCTAAGTGTCACAAGTGTGGGAAATTGGGACATTTTTCTAAGGTGTGTAGGTCTACCAAAAATAATGTCTCTAAAAATTATATCGCCTCTCTCATGGTAGCTACTATAACAGCTGCGTCTCCAAACTCCCTCTCTAAAAATATAATGCGGGTTAAAATAAATGGCGTTTCTACTGATACATTAATTGACACCGGCAGTTCTAGTAATTATATTAATTTTAATATTGTAACAGCTAATAACGGGAAAATATTTTCTGGTTCTACTCGTGTGTCTATGGCGAATGCTTCTTTATCATCACAAGTAATTGGATATTGTCTGGTTAATTTACTTTTAAAAAATATTTCATACAAAAACATCAAACTTTTGATAATGAAAAACCTTTGCAGTGACGTGATACTGGGGCACGATTTTCTTCAGCATCATTCTCGTATTGAGATTCCCTTCGGAGGACCCAAACCAACCCTTAGCATTTGTGGTTTAACATCAGTCAATGTTCAGTACCCATCTCTCTTTAATAATTTATCTCAAGACTGCAAACCTGTAGCGATTAAATCTAGACGCTACTCACTTGAGGATAAACAGTTCATAAAAACCAAGATTACGAGAATGCTTGGTGAAGGTATCATTGAAATGAGTGAGCCTCCATGGAGGGCACAAGTAGTAATAGCATCTTCCGAAAACCCCCCCAAAAAAAGACTAGTAATTGATTACTCTCAAACAATAAATAGGTTTACTCTACTGGATGCGTACCCACTACCACGGATAGATGAAATTATAAGCGAAATTGCTAAATATAAACTGTATAGCACACTAGACTTTAGAAGTGCCTATCACCAAGTGGCTATCAAACGAGTCGATCGACCCTACACGGCTTTTGAGGCAAATGGCCGCCTCTACCAGTTTAAAAGAATACCATTTGGAGTAACAAATGGTGTTGCCAGTTTTCAGCGAATTATGGATAAAATAATTAGCGATGAAAAATTGGAGGGCAGTTTTGCCTACATTGATAATGTAAAAATATGTGGACACAACTATGCAGACCGTAATCGTAATCTGAAACGATTTATGGCGACGATAAAAAAATACAACCTCACACTAAATGTACTTTTAGCGTATACACCATTAATTTACTAGGATACACCGTAAGCAAAGAATCTATGTCACCAGACCCAGAACGATTGAAGCCGCTGCTAAAACTGTCAATACCTAATAATATGCGTGCCCTAAAAAGAGCCCTTGATATGTTTGCACATTACTCACAGTGGATTGCTTCTTTTTCAAGCAAAATTCACCCATTAGTACAAACGGACGCTTTCCCTCTCTCGCACACAGCATTGGAGGCTTTTAAGAATATTACAAAGGATATAGCCAATGCAGCAATTACGGCTATAGACCCCACTATTCCTCTGGTGGTGGAGACAGATGCATCTGATTATGCAATTGCTGCCTCTTTATTTTTCAAGGACCTTGTCGCGTTCATAATAGCGACACTCAGCAATCGAAAAAGAGGCTTATGCTATAGTGGAAGCACTCAGAAAATAGAGACACTATTTGATCGAACGACATTTTAAGCTGATTACTGATCAAAAATCCGTCGCATTTATGTTTAACACCAGGACAACAAGCAAAATCAAAAATGATAAAATAGCGAGGTGGAAAATAGAACTCTCCTGTTTGTCTTTTGATTTAATCTACCGACCCGGTAAAGAGAATGCTGCGGTTGACGCACTATCGAGAGTATGTAGCTCGATACCCAACACGGATGAACTTCGGACCTTACACTATGAACTGTGCCACCCAGGAATAACACGAATGGCACACGTTGTACGAACCAGAAATCTACCATATTCTTCGGATGACGTAAAGAAAATGATAAAATCGTGTACAATATGTGCTGAACATAAACCACAATTCTTCAGGCCTAAAACCGGAACACTGATAAAAGCAACACAGCCGTTCGAGTGAATAAACATCGATTTTAAGGGTACACTACCATCTAATAATGGGAATCGTTACATTCTAACCGTCATCGACGAATATTCACGATTCCCATTCGCATTTCCTTGTCCAGACATATCAGCAAAATCGGTGATACGGTGCTTGTGCTCTTTATTTGCCATTTTTGGTGTTCACGCCTACATCCATTCAGATCGTGGAGCCTCTTTTTTGTCTGAACAACTCAAACAATTTCTTCACGAACGAGGAGTAGCCACAAGCCGGACGACGCCCTACCACCTTCAGGGAAACGCCCAATATGAGCGCTATAACAGTATAATATGGAAAAGCATACAACTAGCGGCCGCAAACCGCAAATGCCCAATTTCCCACTGGGAAGATCTTCTCCCAGAATCTCTGTACGCAATTAGAACGCTCTTATGTACAGCCACAAATGCCACGCCTCACGAGAGGTTTCTTCCATTCCAACGAAGAAGCTCGGCGGGAACTTCGCTTCCATCATGGCTCTCGAAACCTGGAACGGTTCTTCTGAGACGTTTCGTCCGTCATAGTAAGAATGGCCCATTAACGAACCAAGTAGAACTGATTGAGGCGAATCCACATCATGTGTTGATACGACATTTTGATAGAAAAAAATCGACTGTTTCCCTTAGAGACCTTGCACCTGCAAGGGATATACATACCCTCAATATAACCCCCGGGGAGACGCCTACATCGCAAGACCCTTCCACCTTGGCTGAAGGTCAAGCTGCACCATATGACTCATCTACGGACTCAGTACAACCATCAAATACGGAGTCCATAACATCTGTAGAAAGTCAAGGTGCTCAGAACGAGCCAGAGGTGAACTATCATCCACTTGCTCCAAAACGAGTTCATCCCCGAACCGATTCAGAATCACAACCACCCGCACCCAGAAGGAGACGGATTTATACTCACTCAGGACGGAGAGTGAAAATTGACCCCTGCGTATCGTCAGACTAAGAAACCCAGAGTCCTGATTCTACTCCCGATACCAGACTACCGAGGCGTTCCAACAGAACCAGCAAAAAGCCCGGTCGATGGAACGACTTTATTCCCTTATGATTGAAATAGAAAGGGGGTGAATGTAATGAATAATTACGAGTAACTTTCCTTACTCTGACTTATCTCCCCTTTGGAGAACTCCCCTGCTCCTACTAACCACTATAAATAGTAGAACTAATACTGTACCGACATTGTGTGCTGAATAAAGCTTTCCCAAGTTACGTCTGTTCTCGTTAGTCATTACAGTCATATATATTTTTAGAATGCAAAAATATACCATGAAATCGAAATAGACTGAATTAGAAAAAAATAAAACATCGCATTCAGAGTTAGTGATCAATAGCATCTGTTGACTATATATATATATATATATATATATATATATATATATATATATATATATATATATATATATATATATATATATTGAGTTTTTGTATTGAGTAATATATGACAAATATTTAAATTGTTCTGATCAGAAGTAATTTTCTATTAACTCACCAAGTGGCCACTTTCTAATTAAGTTTCCATCCATCACTCTCACCCTCTCTCACTATATGTTGCTTGGCGTTCCTACTCTTATTTTTACTATATCTTGCACTCTTACTTCCGTCTCCCTCTGTCTTTGTTTCTGTGTGTATCTCTAGAGAGAAAGAGAGATAGATAAATAGACAGATACTGTTATTGTGTTCTTGCTATCTACCGATTTCGTAACTATATAGGCCCTGCTAAATAAGTATGTAAAGAGGAGCCTACGACAAATGGCGAGCATTATCTCTTCTACATTGTTGAAGAGAGACGTGGAATGGAAAATGCCAGTCGAAGATTCGATATCGAGAATCAGTCCGGCAGAAACAAGCATTATATCTGTTGGGCTGAGGTATTTGTCTGGAGTAGTCTTAGGGGGTCCAATCTTCCAGGCATTTCCTCCCCTATTTGGAGTGGGGTAATTTTATTGCTTACTGCCTGAGGTGCCCCGACCGGGGGATGCCGCCTGGGCGGCCCAGGTAAGTTTTAATAGGCCAAAGTGTCTCATTCTTTAGGAGCACGAGCTTTATTCTCCCCAATTTTCGGCCTTCTGCCATATTTCTCTGGGGTGAGGAGGAAGTAAATACCATTTATTTTATTCCATGTTGTTGTGGAGAGAAGCCAGTTTGGTAAATATCAATCGACGATCCGTTCCCGATAATCTGTGGGGCAGAAACTGGACTATTACTACAACTGACGATATTGACGTTACAAAAAAATAAATTCGGCGGTGTGCTCGAAAGAAGTCTTAACTGTAACAGCGAGCAGTTAAAAGCCATACCTGTTTTTTTACACACATGGTGTACCAAAACTTCGAATAGAAAATCTCCAACGTAAGAAGGTAGAATTAAAAAAAAAACTTATATTAGAGTATTGATTTACTCCTCTCCAGGAGTTAGACACAAGGCCAGTTTTTATCTTACTCCCACAAGTAAGATGTAACCCAAGGTCGGGTCGGGAAAGTGGGGTTTCAAAATTGCCTGGGCAGCCCCGTCGGTATTCCCCGATAGAGGCGCCTCAGGTTGTAAGCAATAAACTTACACCTCCCGAAAAAGGGGAGGCAAAGCCTGGGAAGGTGGACCTTCTAGAACTGCACAGGACAGACCCATAGACCGGCGTAAATCAAGACCGAAGGCCAAGACAATACCAGTCTATGGGGTGAAGTATCCACGTGAACAGATACTACACTATACCAGGCTTTGGGGAGGAGTAAGTTTATTGCTTACTGCCTGAGGCACCTCTACCGGGAAATGCCGACGGGGCTGCCCAGGCAATTTTGAAACCCCACTTTCCCGACCCGACCTTGGGTCACATCTTACTTGTGGGAGTAAGATAAAAACTGGCCTTGTGCCTACCTCCTGGAGAGGAGAAAATCATACCCAACAAGAAGAGAAAAAGTTATAAGAATGACCGAATAGAGGTACAGAAGTTGAGGTAGAAGTTGCATTTTCACAAAACGCTATTTAGAGCGGTATCAAAAATGTTAATTACGATCCTTAAAACGGAATTTGCTTCGTATTTTAAACGATCAACATATCTTTCAAATGCAGACGGTGAGAATTGGACCGATTTACAACAAAGTTACTTTGATATTAAGAAAGTTGAGTACATTTGAACATACAAAATCATTCGATTACATATTGCCATAGAAACCCTGCATCCTTACATTTGCTGAAGCTCTGCAATTATTAACTAAATTATTTATCCCTAATACGTCTGCTTTTCCCAATAGGTGGAAATATATAAAGCACACACGTAAATAAGACGAAATCTACACTATTTTACGGTAAGTAGCGTAATAATTGCGATGATTTAAAATTATTGGAAGTGGTCGCTAACAAAATAATATATCTAACCTTCGCACAGGTGTTTGTATCAAATAAGACAAAAGCTTCTTAATAATGAACATAATTTCACGTTTCAACATATTGCAGAAGATTGCAGAGATTCGGGACTATTCTCCTCAATTATAATTATAAAATGGATTCCAACCTATTGTAAAACATTAGTCATACTGATCGATTATCTAAAATATACAGAACCCGTTAAAGACACAGTGATTCCCTCCCTACAAACTGATGTAGAAGTAAAAAATACATTGTGTACCACCATATGGAAGATTCCAGTAACACTCTAAGAAATAAAATAAAGGTATACAAAAGTTGTGCTTTGGCTGCAGAGATACCTAATATAACATTCAAACGAGGCCGAATATTGAGCGATCGTTGTCTATGATCCACATCGATTTTGCTGGCTATTACGTAATAGTAATAGCCAGTTCCTCGAAATGGCCGAAAATATTAAAATGTAAACTAAAAAAAAACAAAACTAACTATTAGTGTTTTACATACCTTTGTGCAGGTATATAGGATAACCCTAAATAATAATGTTCCATCTTCCATGACGCCAGCGTAAGCAATGTTTACAAGGAATATTCAAACATTGTTGGGTAGATTATTTCAAACCAATACGAAACCAGGACGTGGAAAAATGTCACGAAAAGACGCTTCAAAGTTAGAGAAATGGATTTTTTCCGGATTTAAAAAAACCCAATAAACTCTACTTCCAAACAGGAATAGTAGGTAAACGGATTGAGAACATGAATTATATTGTAAAGGGACGCGAGTTTATCCACAAAAAATGAAAAAAAAACCGTAATCAATTAGAACACAACAGTTTAGTTCCACTTTCATGTCTTCTTACGAAGACTAAGTCAATATATACTTTTAATAAGCCTAATGTCTGGGACTTAAATTCCAATGTTAATCAAAATCATACAAAGCATTTATATTCCAGAAAATTTCATGAATTTAAGGCTTAAGCTTATGGGGTGTTAAGAAAAAATACATCGAGCGAATCCTGCTAAATTAGGATCTAAAGACTATGGATAACATTCAGTGCGAATCTGATACATGTGAGTTGTCATTTGGGGAATATTTATTAATTTATATCTAATACATATGGGGAACATTGACAAACATCTGAGGTATATGCATCTGGGCTCCACCCTCATTTTACACCTTCGCATATAACTAAATTTAATTAAATATATCCCACATTACATACCCGTACGTAAAGCAGCTGCGTTCGAAAATTGAGAATTATCGGTTAATGAGTTTCGAGGTGAATTCTGTACGTGCAACTATATAAACATATACACATACCTACCGTTATATGGATATTGACGATATTAAAGTAATACATCGTAATATTAGAAGGGAAGAGTAAGTATGTACATAACAAGAGATCAATGAACTAGTAGCCATATATACTACTACTACTACTACTAATAATAATAATAATAATAATAATAATAATAATAAACAAGTCAAACATAGCTTAAGAAGTTCTGGAAAGATAGACTACTGAGTAGAGAGAAATACCTAGACCTCCACTGAAACTGCACGAGATGAACGGGTATCATTAGAGGGTTTATTTTCTATTAAATCCCAGATAAAATCAACAGCAGTTATCAGTGGTAAACCGTTGTTACTAGAACTTTTATTAAAGCACGATTTCTGGAAATTTGGCAACTTGTCGCTGAAACTTGGGCAAATAATTTGTGTTTGACGGAGAGCGCTCACTGATAATGACACGTTAGAGAACTCTGAGTAAGTCAATTATGACCAGGTGACACTGGGCAACCGCGCACTAATTTGAATTGAATGTCACCCTGACATTATCGAAGATGAGGGAGAGCAAATGAAGACGATCCTAAGGGAGCTGAGACGAACAAAGCTCTGCGGCACCAACATCAACATGTGGCTTCGGATGGTCGAATATAATGAACATGAAAAAAAAGAACAGGGATGCCACCAACAGACATCGACTGAAACTAAATAAAGAGAACCGGGTTATTAAGGTGACTTTTTGTCCCTTAGGATCCAGTGGAAACGCGATTTTGTGAGAAGTCAAATAGTGTATACTAACGAACGTAGAATGTTACTATCTTGTATAAGCTACCATCGTTCGTTCTCCGTTGGTTGGTCTACTTTTTTATTTTCATTTCTTATTTTCTGTGTTGAGTGAAAATAGGAGACAAGAAAATCAATATCTTTGTGCTACGTCCGCCGTTTTTCGAATTAAAATGACATTATTTCACATAAAGTTTTACACCCGAAATCCTTTAAGCAATAGAAGATGATTCCTGCTCGTTAGAACCAAGTCATTTAGCGAGACTGTGTGATATATCAATTTCTAATGATAACAGCGACTCGACAATAAAACAAACAAGAAGAAGAGAGATTCCAACAGTGACAGACGACAACACGACATTGCACCCTTCAGCGGCAGATAAAGTAATGGGTACTTAACTTGCAGACGTAGAAGCTCAGATTGATAATTGCTGATGCGACCATCTAAGTTACACTCGTTGTAAAATGGAACGCAATATTGTGCTATCTGGAGATACTTGATGTCACTAGTGTACAAACTTACTTTGAGAATAATAATGAATTGAGACTAAAACTCACTACTACAGAGAGGTTTTATCTTGGATTCTTCATATATTGTCCAGTGTTAATTCTAACGATGGTTCAGATTACCAAAATACATAGCTGATGTAATGCAGGCTATGGATTTACAGAAATAAAAGATACATGAATCGCCTAATGTATATGAATGATGTGAGATTCTTAGAAAAACAAATGTCGATTGAAAATTTAACTCATCAGAATATTTAGTAGGAACATATGACTAGAATTCCAGAGAGAAACATTCACACTGATATTGATCGAGGTAAACTATAACGGAACATAGAGAGTTATTCGATCGAAAAATCATAATATCACTTATCGAACGCGTTAACTAAAAATATCTCGACATCTTGGGGTTAGCACCATCAAACAGGTAGTGATGAAATAGATAATAAAAAGTGAATAACTCAGAAAAACGAGACAACTTGATAAAGCATGGAAAGTACGCCTGGTAAGGTATTAGAAAATAGACAAAAACTCGACAAAAACAACTCAGGAACATGGGAAATGGTAAGATGATGACCCGTAATCATTTAAGATTGTGTAGACAGCACTATTAAAGGTCTAAAGAAATACAAACAGCAAGACAGAAGGAAGCTGATTAGTTCTGCAAGATACAGCACCTAGACGAACAAAAAACAGTGAAACAGCGAACAAAAAAGCCAGACAACGAATAGTGAAAATTGTGCAACACATTGAGAAATCATCGATCAAGGTTTTCAAAAGTACACTGGAAAATATCTATATATAATCATGACACAAAATACGATTAAAATAAATAACATACAAGTAGAAATACACGAGATTCAAAAACTGTAAACTTTATGGACTAGGCGATGAAACATTAAACTACACTTTAAGGAATATTTAAATATATCTTACTATGTTAGGAAGGATGCTCACTGATAGATTGGCAAACGATAACACCTAGCCATTATTTTAAAAGTAAGGTTATTACAAATATCAAAAAGCCTACCAAAATTAAACTTTGCCTTCTAAGCAGCAAACGAAGGTAATTGACAAACCGGAGAAAAACAAGTCATGGATAGGCATCTATCTATATAACATTTATTGTTGGCTAGTTTTTTAACTTAAAATAGTATTTCTTAGCTACTTACATCAAGTCGCTTCATGCCTTGTCTGGAGCGAGTTCCATAAAACACTAACTGAGAATTGCCAGGAGGTTAAGGTTGCTATGAAACATGAAAAAGAACAAAACGTGTAAGGGCACGAATAACAGTCTCTAGGAAACTTGAAAAAGGACTAAACGAAATTAGTATCATATGAAGTATTGACACTATACAAACGACGGCACAGATGAATATTATAGAAATCTTAAAACACATCAAAAATTTCAAATAACACTAAGTAACCCCATGTAAGTTTTAATATCGGTAACATTAAAATCCACTGACAAACCGAATGGAATGTTTTATATATTAAGACAAACCTCATATCTACCCAGGTAAAATATTACGTCATATAGGAGAATGATAATAACTTGTCGTCCCTCGAACACATAGGCAGAAAATATGCGGCTGATGAAAAAGAACGGGCGTAGAAGGATAAGGCCATTCCGATCTCGACTTGAAAGGACGGATAGTACTGAAATATTGCGGAAATATATTGTCGTTAAGATTCAAGAAAAAAGCACAAGGTCACTATCAGCGAGAAATCACTTGTAATGACGTTTGCTTCTGCACTACAACTACTAATACTACTACTACTATTACTAACATTATTATTATTATTTTTATTCTAATGGTAATGATAAGTATAATAATAGGGGTAAAAGGAGGATTAAAAAAAAACAGAGAGGGAGAGAATTAACCAGATTCATACTAGAAGGGTACAGAATACTGAAACATTATGGAGGATTAATGTCCCTAAAATTCCAGAAAAGACACGGTAGTTACTAGTCTGAAATAAATGATAAACGGCTGATGCGATAACGGGAAAATAATTCGGAAAGGTAATCAAAATACGTGGATAGTGCTGGGAAATTTCAGGAGACTTATTTTCACTTGGACTACAGCCGAACACCACTGTTTTTTGTCAGTGAGCAATCACTGAGAATCGTTTCAGTGAAAACTCCAAGTAAGTAAAAAAAAGACGAAGAATAAGAATAAGAATAAGTGAAAGAAATATGGCAAAATAAAACTACAATCGCTAAGTAACAAAAACTAGTAGAATGTAAAAACACAGACGCAATATTCGGACATCTTGACTGAGAGTATTACATGCATAACCGACTTGATTTATATTAGTGCCGGATCTGTCATGAAGATATTATACATAGAACAAAAAGCCGACCGAAAGCATGCATCAACAAAGCTCAGATGAGAAACTACACTAGAAACCTAAATTACTTAACTTAAGAAAAATCATAGATCTTTGAATAAGGCTAATGAAATAAGAAATCGATGGAGAACTATGGCTCACAACGAAGAACAATAGTTAAACAAGAAACATTAAGAACTAAAGCAAACATATACTAGCGTATACATTAAGACTGACAAGATACATATCTGAACAGTACAAGGAAAATCGGATTTTTCAAACAATGTAAGCCAGTTTTACTACAGCTAAACGAAGGAAGGACAAACAAAAACAAACATACCCGACAGAAATAAGACAGTATAGAAAAACAACAAGACGGTGCAAGTATTGAACATTTCGCAAACTATAACATTCAAGGACTAGAGAATACATAACAGAATACACATGAAGGCTAGTTACTGCTGCTTAAAAACGCCAAAGTAAAAAATGTAGAGAGCAGTGAAACGGGAAACATAGTAGCGAGAGAATATAAATGGGAAGCGTAGCAGTTACATAGACGATTTATAAAACTACACAAATAAATGCCTCACGAACGCACAGTGACATAGCGACGAGAAGTACTTATAAGTAGAGAAAACGAATCGCTTTTACAGCCGCACACAAAAACGCAATAATATCGAAATGCATATACACCAAGATTGACAGCACCTAGAAAAACAATAAATGTAGACTAAGTGTATACAGAGAGAAATATTAAATCACATAATAAGTTAATGCCATAAATTAGCCCAAAAGAAATGCAAACATTGCGTTGGAAATGCAGCCCACTAGAAGCAATGCAACTGTCTGCATTTTGACGCTGCTACGAAGTGTCACAGTACCAACATGGAGCTAGTATTGGTAAATAACATTCATAATACATAAGTGGACATGGTTATACGAACGTACACCCTCATCCAAGCAACCAGAACGAACGTGATGATTAGTAAGAAGACGGAAAATATCTGCCAAATTGTAGATTTCGTCGTCTCAGCAGTTGATAGAGAATCACATGCAGGAGGCGGAATACCTAAGCAAGTATATGGAGATTATGAAACATGCAGACACGTACTGTAGTACTGATAAGTGTAGCTTGAGAAAGACAATAAAAACGCAAAAATAAACGTTACATTTTGTAGCAAAGGGATAATTGACAATGAGACTAACGAAAACTACTTAAATATTTAGAAACCCCTCGGGTGTTGAAACCAACTCACGTAACTTAGCAATAACAAGCAATCACAATAGTCAATTCAAATAGAACAGAAGATAGAATGGCCCATCCACGAATTTAAAGGGCCTAATATTGCCATGGTGGAATAGGAATACATCCACTAAAAAGTTGTGGCATTAATTTAAGACCAATGATTGAAACCACCATATTACTATATGTTCTTTCATTTATAACGTCATTTAATGAATGATAGTTCTTACGTTGCATCAATTGTACCATTTAGTATGTTTCTAATGGTGTCATTTAGTCCAAATTAGAAACAGGAAGATATTTCCAAAACTGTTATCTTTACTTTCTTTGTAAAATTATTGAAAATATATATTACGATGTAAGTTAGAAAAGTAAGTTGTTCAATCCTTGCCTACTTCATTGGAATAATTACATTGGATGAAAAATGATTTCTTTGCAGAGACATTTTGGAGAACGTGTTTTCTCATCTTGGCGTGCTATTAAAAGAAAGAAATTAAAGTTATGACCTGCAACATTTCTTTAAAACAAGCTATGACATCATATACGCAACAACATTGAGATATTTGTTAATCATATGGTTCGACATTGTTTCGTATGCATATTACAATAATTGTTTTTTTTTACATATCTTCAGCCATTGAAAATTTGAAAATGAAAAATAAGTTAAGCTTCGAAAAGTTATCAAATAAAGAAGCAGTTGATGACGTATTCTGGAAAAGCGTGTTTGCAGGCGTTAGTAAGATGCATGCGTGGATATCGAAACGTTTTAAAAGAGGTGATACAACGACAGTTTGGCAGAGGAAAAAATGCGCTGGGCGTTAGAATATTGAGCTCAGTCGTTAACTTTGTAAAGAGAAGGCTATTCCATTGAGTCTCGTTTATCTGCGGACAGTAGTTGGTGCTAGCCGTCGCCTAATAAAACATAATAAGACATACCTGAAATAGACTGTTATTTTAAGGTAATTAACATATATTCTCTACTGCTTTATATGTTGATTTGTAATCAGGATAACTTGAGTTTCTAGTTTAGTTTATCATCTGTGTTTTGTCGGTTCATTCTTTCGGGGGGATTTTTGTTCTATGTCTAATGTCTTCATGCCAGATACGGCACGAACATAAACCCAGTCGGTTATGCTTGAGCTATCAAAATTCTCTGTTAAATAATTTTGGTAAGAAAAATTATAATATTTTAAAAAGTAAGCATTCAAAGAAAATTTTAAACATTTAACTAAATTATTCAAGAGATGTTTTGGTAAGTTTGGGTTTTAAGGTCTTTTCATGCACTAGTAATTTAATTGTTTGTCCGTATTGAAATAATGTGTTTTAATTTCATTTTTTCTGTTCTTTAATTGTTCATATGTTTTTATATTATAGTAACTTACTTATTGTTTTTTTTATTATTAAAACCTAACTTATAATTTGATTTGGTTTAAACCATTATATTGAAATGGTTAGCTTTCCAAATAGCTGGCAAAGTTTATAGACTAGTTTTGTCTGATTTACCAAACTATGATAAGGCAGATACATCCACCGTTTTAATTTGTTTTAGTTTTTCGTATTTCTTTTCTTGATTTAATTTTTATTTAGCAAATATTAATAACCAAATAATAAAATCAAACTCTTAATTTTCAGAATTGCAACTCGGACGTATGGTTATTGAAAGGGGGTATGCTATTTTGTAAGAAACAAATTTCAAAATTTAACAATGTTTCTTAAAAATTTAATATATTTCGAATTAAACATTAAATAATAACGTGTCCAGTATAGAATATTGCCGAAGAAATAGTCTTTAAAATACAATTTATTCCGCGAAAAATAAAACAAATTAATATTTTCCAAATAAAAATAGAAATCCGCACAAATCAGACCGCAAATTAATATAATTGATTGTGTTGCCCTGTTGCTTCTTGAGAAATCAGAAGAGAAAAACTAGTCGATAAAATTTGTCAGTCAGTTGGGGAGTTGACCGCTTCAATATAAACTTTGAAGAAGCCTATCGTTTGTTTCATTATTTTGTAATTATGCATCGTTTGTTTATATTTTAAAATTATTCATCGTTTGTTTTGAATTTGTTTATTAAATTATTGTCTGTTTGTTCACTAAATTCTTGAATGCAGTATTTGATTTTATTTTGCTTAAAAAGTTATAAACACGTCGTAACAAAGCACATTTTCTACACATAAAATAGTTTTATGTTGTTAGTTTAAAAAAATATGATTTTCATTGTTTAGCTTTGCATGTTATTATTTTAGTAACTTTTATAACGCTATTTTAAAAAGATTTGTCATAATCAAAATGAAGTAATTATACGATTGAAAATTCATGAGACAACTTTATATTGATTTGCTTTAACGCAGCAAAATTACCCAACCCAGCGTTTTCAAAAATTAATTCCTGTGTTTTGGTCTTGTTGTTTTCGTAAATTAATATTGAATAAAGTTCATTTTAAGTATACATTAAATCGTGTTCGGGTTTTCATATATTTTTTCATGTTCTAAAACTTCTTTAATTAGCTATCATTCATCCTGACTTTTCAACATGTCTCGCCCAACCAACCAAAGTGTATCACGTCATTTTCGATCGAACGGGCCTTTTTTTTACTCTAACTTGTTAAAACAAAATCACTCCATACTTCTTACACACGTAATTATGATGTTTCTTTTTTGAACACAATCTACATACGTTATATATTGCGTTTAATCTATGTATTGTAAAACTATGGCGTAATGTAATGGTCTATCGTAATTTTAGACGCAATTAAAGCCGCTAAAAATGGCATTATCAAGAATACCAATCAAAAAATAAATTTGCATTCATTATGTTTTTTTTTACTGTCTGTTGCTTTCACTATGTTTCTTTACCATTTTTTATCGTATGTTGCTTTCACTATGTTTTTTCACTACGTTTTCATATCGTCTGTTGCTTTCACTGTGTGTTTTACTATGTTTTTTTATATCGCCTGTTGCTTTCACTATGTTTTGTTTACTGTTTTTTTATATCGTCTGTTGCTTGCACTGTTTTTTACTATGTTTTGTTATATCGTCTGTTGTTTTTGTACTATGTTTTATATGTCGTCTGTTGCTTTCACTATGTTTTTCACTATATGTGTTCATACTGTCTGTTGCTTTCACCATGTTTTTTTTACTATGTTTTCATATCGTCTGTTGCTTTCACTATGTTTTTACTATGTTTTTATATCGTCTGTTGCCTTTACTATGTTTTTACTTTGTTTTTTTTTTAAATATCGGCTATTGCTTTCACTATGTTTTTTACTATGTATTTTTATCGTCTGTTGCTTTCACTATGTTTACTTTGTCTTTAACTCTAGATCGTTTGCATTCTTCGAAACGTGTCTTGAATTGTGCTCATCCACGGTTTAGTCGCAGCTGGGATCTTCCCATGACTCGGTTTTTAAAATTAAGATCAAAATAAAGTGCAACAAGGCTTCTTAAGTCCCTCTCCATTGCACCGTGTATCGATACTCTATGCTGGTTGTTCTTTCTTAGCATAAATTCCCTTGCCTATCATGTTTAAAAAATGATGTACGGTATCGTATCCGATTTAAGTTATTAGCTAGCCATTGGTATTGAGAGGTTTATACCCTCCACGAAATTCCAACAGAAACCAAACTGCCCAGTATGTGCAGTCGCCATTGCTCACAGAAACCACTATTTCAATTTCTTTCAACGGGAACGAAATATATAAACAATAAAAAAGAATTATTATTTACCAATACCATTTTTGAAATAATTTTTAATTGTGTTTTAACGATGATATACTCTCTTTATTTTAAAACTAAATCATTCAAAGTGTGACAAAATAAATTAAATTTGATGACTACATATTATTCTCTATAAAAATAGACTTGTTTTTCCCCTGTACTTTTGACTACACTAAAACATTATCAACTGCATCACAGGCTAAACTGATCTGCTTGGTAACTACCTGGTTCTACTGTGTGTTTTCACAAAACGTAAATTTACTACAAACCCATTCAATAATTTTTCGGAACTCTCCACTGTCTCAATTTTATAATATTTTGATTTTGCTTTCGGGATTAAAATAAATTCTCACACTGATGATCGCACTTTTACGCACAAAAGATAACAATTATAAAACTGTGTTGTAAAATGGAAATTATAATGTTATTATACAAATATTATTATAATATTTTTGAGATCATTTTATTTTTATTTATGAAAATATTAAATAAACAATGCTCTATTACACGATAATACCGTTAATTCGATAAATCATTTTTCATTGAGTTTTATCGATTTTATTAACACAGAATCTTGGTTTATATCGTGATATATAATAACTATGTCTGCATTTTTTTAGATATGGTTTGATAATTTGTATTATTTATAATATTCGGATTTCTGTACTCTGATTGCGTATTATTGTCACAACTTTTTTGCCGATGTAACCCCCAAGAAGTATTTTGTCGACCTAAGAAATATTTCTGCCCAACTCGGGAATCTGCACAGTCTTTCAAACGAGACCTTTATTTAATCTATGGTGGTAAAATGCTCCTTTTCTGGCATCTATGACCGGGTAGAAGTCTTCAGTAATTCGCAATCCTTAGAATCGTTTGAACTGCGGATTGCACCTTCAACCTTAGAAGACTACACCTAGAACTGCATTGTATTTAGTACCTTAGCTTAACGGAGAAGATACAAAGTAAAGTTTTTAGTAACATGCCAGATCCCTTTAGAAAAGGTGTGTTTGTTTACAAGACATAATGCTTTTCAACTTAGTTTCCTAATACAATAATGACTCAACATGTTCAGAGACGATTACTTAGAAATAATACTTAACATTACCTTAGAAGAGGCTGATATCCTGAACTTTGGTGAAATTTTAAATCAATGAAATGATCAATTTTTTTTCATTCTTATTGCGATTTGCATCCATTTTGACCATACATAACATAGTATAAATATACAGCTATACATATCTGAGTATATTTGTCTCTATGATATCCAACTTTAAACAAAACTAGATATTAGAGTTTCACCAGTATTGTTTGGTTTCAGCAAACATTACATTGTTTCTATTAGGATATAGATTTACATAGCAAAGTACGCCCTGATTTTATGCAGTTATATAATACCCCCTGTAGTGAACTTGAATTATTATTGGTCATGCATGCACTTGCATTTTAATAACATTCATGTATCTATAGTGTAAAACGAAATGCAGACTTTTATAATTGTGGAAATATTCTTCCACCCACGTTTACATATTATGTAATGTGTTAAAAGTTCATTTTCTATGACAGGTGATGATGTTGCATTTCCGATGCACAGAAAAAATAACATCTGTTTCCGGTTCTCGTATTTAATGCGTATATCGTCGACAGGGAATATAGATAAAGCGTGTATCAACATGTGACGAGTCTGCGATTCCAATAAATACACAGAGCAGCTATTAAATAGTATATTTTATTAAGTGTTTACGAGCATACGTGTCCGCTTTCACCCAAGATGTAAACATTAATTTTTTTTGTTTAGATTAGTCATCCTGGCCGATTGTTATAAAGTATATCTTCAATTTTATGTTTCTCTTGAACTACTCCCTACCCATATGCACATTTAAATATTTATTCTACAAGATTCACATTCATATACGCATACTTGAAAATATTTATATATACATACAAGTTAATACAAGTCCGAAGACAGGTAAAATAAATTCCCCAAACATAATAGTTTAGCAGCACTTTTATATTCTTTAACGAGATTAAAATCAAGATATGTTGATACTAAACCATATCTTTCAAATCCTTTTTCAATTTTGATAAGAATCCCTTTTTTATGTTTCTGATTCTAGAAAATCTGTAGAATGTAAGACTTCAGCTTAAGGGGTCTGTCGAAGAAATCAAACCTCAGGTAATCTTGCTTAATCTATGTATAATGATTATTGAAAACATTCAATGCAAACCTGATATTTTTGAATTTTTAAATGGGAGATTGTGACCCATATTTTGCCCACTAAAACCAATTAAAAATACCACACAGAGAATTAAATTTTGAGAACCTACATTAATTTCTGATACCTATTATAAAAACATGAATAAAAATTGAGGGTATCTGAATTTTCACGTAAGGCTTCTACTCTCATTGTACCTCCTTGTATAATATTTAATTAAACGAAATATAGACTACCTTACAACTCCTTATGCCTAACAGTGTGTTCAGAATTTATGATGATACTTTAATTAGTTCCGAAGTAGATCCTGAACATTCAAACTTATACATATAAGTTAATGTAGATAGAGATATGACCATACATATACGGATATATAAATAAATATATTCCTTTAATACAGATATCTAATTATCCATATATATATATATATATATATATTTCATAATTTTGGGGGGAGTACACACTTAATTATCGCAAGGAAATACGCATTTTATCGTTCATGATTAAAAGTTATCAAGAAAAAAAAACAGCCGACGGTTTCGCCGTCTCTTAACAAAGGCTATATCGAGGAATTTTAAAAAATCGAAGGATTTAAAAAGAAGCGGTGAAAAGAGAAAGTAAAGAAAAAATGAAAATAGCGTTATGGTATATGTACAATGGAGACTGATCACATCGAGTCCTAATAGACACTCCCTTTGTTTACAAAGGGAGGGATGTTTTAGACGATCGTGAATCGTCTCCAAGATTTTTAGATAGTATAATAAGTGAGCATGATTGAGAATGGTGAAGGGGTCCATGCAAACATTCCTAGCGCACGGCGGGTTTTTAAGTAAATAGTATGTAATGGAAGACCCGTATGTGTTATTTTGAACGTCTGTTGACCGGAATGTTCCATTCCTGATCTTACTCGAAATGTGCTGTTGGACTCGATATATATATATATATATATATATATATATATATATATATATATATATATAAATCAATATCAATATATATGCGCATATATATGTAATTATTATTTCAGATACATACACATATGCAATTATAAGGTTATATAATATATTGCACATATACTTTTAGTTTTTTTTTTACATAGTGCTCAATACGGGAGTAGAGATTAGTAGTAGTATGATGCTATATCTTTCTCCTGTGGCCATGAAACATATACACCTCTCTCCCTGTAGCTTACTTGCCATATAAACATTTAATTAAACACTACTACTACATATATATTATAAGAGATAAGCGTCGTCGACAGAGAAATAAGACTGTAACGATAACAGGGGCCAAAATTAACTGCGACAATTCTATTGGCTTGCGCATCATCGCCTGCAAGGGTGTTCCCTTGCAAGCGATCTTCAGTTGGACGGACGGACCTTGCAAGCTATGGGTTCAGTCCTGATCTTCAGCTGGAGAAAAATTGGTCGGAAGTATTTAAAACGATTCGGGGCGCAGCTAGTCTGTGGACCCGTAAAAATCTTTCATTAAAGGGGAGAGCGAAGGTGTGAGCTTCTCACATTTATCCGATCATCCTTTATCGTCTTTCAGTGCCCCACTCTCGTCGGATACGCTGCTGGAAATGCAGCGGGCTCTTTTCAAGTTCTTATGGCTTGGTAAGGTCCCTATGGTTCGTCGCGAGATTTGTTATCTCAATCCGTCTGAAGGCGGTCTAGGTATGCCATGTATAGAAATCCGTCAGCACACCTTGAGACTATTCTACCTAGATCGAATGAGGTCACAAACTGACGAAAGCGGTGTCTTCTGGATGGAAGACACCAAGAAAGCATTCCCTGCTTTTAAAAGTGTGTACTTGAACGAAGAGGAGGCACACAGGTTTCCCCGAGGTGAGTGTTAATTTTTTGCGCGAATGTAGACACGCTTTTAAGTTTTTCTCATAGGTGAAAGTAAGCCTCTCTGACACCCTGCTGATGTCCCGGAAAAAAAATATATCGGGTCATGGTGAGGGGAACCTTTCAATATGTTCGGATTTAGGGGCTTGGTTTGTCGAGGGGGAGCTAGGCTCAACTGGCCTTGGGCGCCTGGGTTAAGGTGCTTTAATAATGACGAAGCATCATTGATCTGCCTGATGATAAGAAATGCCCAATGGGTCCGGAAGAGGCTTGATTCAGCTCGCTTGGCAAATTCGCCGACTTGTCTTAGGTGTGGTGACGAGGACGAAGCCTTGGTTCACGCCTTCGTTACTTGCCGTATAGTCGTGCCGCTGATTAGGCTTGTTTCTGGATTCATGGTTCGCATTCTTGACGTATCTTCTTTTAACCTGGAACCTATCAATGTATGTAGCAACTGGGCCCCGACAAATGATAGGATGAAACGTTTTTTATTTTTAAGTTTACTAGCAGTCATGAAGGATACGATATGGAAGACTCGAATGCAGACAGTCTACGGAGCTGAGACCTACGCTTCTCTCGACCTTATTGCCATTTTCAAATATTACCTGAAAGCCCGCATAAGGGCCGAGAGTGAGACTCTCTTCGGCAGACTTTGGTGAAAAGTGGGTGCGTAGTGCACGACTGTGTAGAGTGACTGGTACTAGAATAGAGTGGTATTTAGACGTACCTTAGGTAGAGGATGTTGGGTTGCAAAACCGAACATTGACTTTTTAAGTTAAGACTAGGACAGTTTTTTAGTTATTATTAGTTTAATAACTAAGCTAGGGTGTGAATGATTTCATTATGGCCCTTTTTTTCAGCCTGTCACCACCTAGGTGAGAGAGCACTAGATTTGTCAGGATGCAGGTCACCCTTCGGAATTTTCGAAGGAGGTGTTGTTAATAAAGCGTTGGGGCCTGCATCAAACCTTTTTTCGAGTTTCGAGTTTCGACTGGCAAACTGCGAATCTGCCACAGTTTTGTAACGGGGGTCTTTTACTAACTTTTTTTTCCAGTGTATATAATCTCATTTTTTGTACATAGTGTTTTATTATACCCCCCCCGTTGCATATTTATAAATATGGGTTTTAAGTATGTTATTCATGGCGTGATCTCTTTTGGTGATTGGAGATGGATGTACACTATAAATGTGGTATTTTGGTGAATAATGGTCCTGCATGGAACTAGCTAGGTTAAAAAGTTAGAATCGGACCGATCGCTTTTCCCCTTCCTCTGTCTTTGGCCTTGTGCCACATTTTGTATGATTTTTTATTGTGCAACTTAATATTTAGTACATTCACGCAACAAACTTTGTTTCTGGATTTACTGTGCGATATCACGATTTTTTGGGCAAGTTTTGAAGGTGTTGTGCTGTGTTTTTCTTTTTATTTCTCTTTGCGCGTTTTTTAAAAGAAGATTTTTTACACTGGTTGAACTATTATTGTTAATTCCCGTTATTTGTTCCTGTAATTTTTATTGACTTTTTACACGTAAAGTTATTTTTTTTCCTCTCCCCACTTTATTTTATTGTTCTTTCCCTCTGTTTTTTTTTATCGTGGCGGCAGCTACAAGCTTTAAGCCAAATGACAAAATGGAAACAGAAATAAATACGGTATGGGTTAGACCCCCAAAATAATTATTGACATTGATCTATTCATTGAAAATGCCAAAAAGTGTGCGCACTTGGTAACTAAAGAGGGCCTTCTCGTGGATGTACCAAAACTAGAAGAAATCAATAAGAGAAGCGTAATTATGTTTGTCTTTGACAAAAAAATCGAAAAAACAATCCGAGCGTCAGCAGATTTAATCTGCAAATTATTGGCAACAGCTGGTTTTAAACCCCAAGGAATAATTCGGACCAAAGGTTACAACACTTGGAACACATTATTCCCAACCGAGTTGCCTCCATTAAAGTCATCACAGACCGAAATAATTATCCAAGAATACATTTTAAGAACAAAATATATGGGCAAACGTAGAACTGCCGTAACAATCTTCAACGTACCATTCCACGTAGATGGGGAGCATCTTGAGGCCTTTTTATTAAAATTCGGACAAATCACATCAGTCAATTGGGATGAGTATGCCGGAGTCTGGAATTTTGAAATTTACCTCAACAAGTCCGGTTTTGACACCATGCCTCATTTCATTATTATAGGTGAAGACAGGCTTCCAATAATTGTGGCAGATAGGAAGCCGATTTGTTGGACGTGCTAAGAGGTAGGACACCTCACCTTTTAATGTCCCCTCAGAAAACCAACAAATCCAGTACTTATAAAAACTAGAGTGGGACAACATCTAGGGTTTCCTCTAACCCAAAGATTGGGGTGGCCATTAAATTCGCCACCTCCACCAAATTCAACAGAAAACTACCCGGTTTTACCCGACCTTTCAGAACTCAACGAAAAAGAGGATGATGTCGAAGATGAGGAAAAGAAATGGGTCTTGGTTACAGGGAAAAAAACGCCCGGTCGGGAATCCTTGGATAGGATGAGAGAAGAAGCGATGCTAGCCAATGATCCAGGCAAAGACACATACAATGACGTAAATAAACTAAAGAAAAAGCTAGACCATGAAAAAACCCCTTTAAACCAGCAGATTCCTATAAAAACTCCTGCTCCTAAGCCCGGTCCGAGTCACCATCCCCCCCCCCTAAAGAAACGAAAAAAATCCCCATCAGCTCGCCCTCCCAAGCAAAAAATCGCCCGGCCACAAATAAAATGCCTCCTCCAGTTACTGGTCCCCTAAAAGATAAGGCTTATAAACTAATCCCGCTGTGCCCTGAAAAAAAAAATCGAAGTCTTCTCCCAAACCTTCCCCGCTCGTCTCCTCCCCCAGAGCACCCCAAGAAACACTCCCCCTGCATCCCCTATGAAAACCTATTCGCCTGCCTCACCCTCAGCTCAAAGTGGTTGTACCCCTTCGCACACGTCGATGGATGATATGCCACCTCCATCAACCCCTACTCTCTAAAAAAGGCCTAGGAGTCCATCCCTGGACAACAGTCGAAAAATGGCGGCGCTTTTACATGGTACTGAGTTATGCACATCAACCGAAATTCAGAAAAGCACCGCCAAAAATCACAGAATGCCAGAAATAAAAAAATATTTGAATTCAAAGAAGTAGGTGGCAAATCTATTGAAGACCCTCGAAATTTTCCCAACGCAGTGAGAGTGCTCACAGTCATCCGAAAAAAATCGGAGGCTAAGGCACTTTGGCAGTTACTGGGTGAGGCAAACGACTCTTTCGATTTGGAAGAACCTATGGCCATACTGAAAAGTGATTTTTTAAATTGCTTAAGTAAAGATTGTGTTGGGAGGGCCCCTGTTAAATTGCACCCATCATTTTACCGTATAGCCAAACTTACATTTCCTTTGGATGTTGGCAGCATCTCCCATACCGGAGATATTAATGAACAAATGGGTATGCATTTTTTTTGGGGAGCCGTCGGCATCCTGACTTCGTCAATGTTCGTTTCTGGAACCCAACCCTAAGATATTCTAAAAGGCTCTATTGCTAGCAAGTTTGAATGTCCAGGGGGCTGAAGGCTCACTTACGTAAATTTCGTATTGCACTGGACCTTCGTCAGCTTGGAGTGAATGTATGTTGTATTCAGGAAACCCACTTGGTTTCAGGCGACCATTTGGGTGCGTTGGCTAAGCGTTTTCACGTTTATTCAGCGTACTTTGATTCTCGCTCAAGAGGTGTATCCTGGCTGGTAAGTAAATCATTAGATGCGTCGTGTGATCCTTGCTTCGTGGATCTGGAAGGAAGGATATGTGTTTTGGATGTTACCATAAAGGATAAGGAATTTCGGCTCATCGGGGTTTATGCGCCAATCGCCGCAGTGAGCATGCTCCCTTTTTGCGTCGGATCGGTCAATTCATGAATAAATCTCGGACGGTTATTTTAGCAGAGGACTGGAACGCGGTCTTGGACCCTGATTTAGATCGTAACATGGATAAGGGAACTAACTATGAAGGGGATGCTAGTGTATTTCGCGAATTCCTCGATAGGCTCGATCTTATCGATAAATTCCGGAATGAGAAGCCCCTTGATAGAGTATGGACTTGAACTGTTTGGCGCGGCTCCGGTTCGGGACAGCTCTCGAGTTATCTCGACCGGTTCTTAATTAGGAGAGTCGACGTAGAATTATTACAATGTCCAAGTTTTCATAATATAGTTTACTCGGATCACAGACTCGTTCGGGTTCGAGTAAACTTAGATAGATCTAAGCCTATATTAGTGGGTTACTGGAAGCTCAACACTTCGTTGTTCGAGGTGAAGGACTTCCAAGAACAATTAGAACTAACCCTACAGCGGGAATATAAGGGGTCTATCATTGGGAATAGGAGGTGGAATAGTCTTAAGGATTTAATTCGGTCCTTTGCTGCCGATGTTAGCAGACGACTCAATCTAACACCTATGACAGTTAAAGTGACACTAGAATCTAGATTAGATCGTGCGGTGGAGGTGGGTGATAGCGTTAAAGTTGATATAATTAAGGCAAAGCTGGCGTCATTGACGACTCAAGAACACCAAACATTAGTGATTAGGGCTAGGTTAAAACGATTGCCCATGGAAACATCAAATATGGCGGCTGAACTGCGTGCAGAAGAACGTTGACAAGCTACCGATCGACATATCGCCCGTGTCTCATTGCAAGATGGGCGTCTCGTGACTACAAACGAAGGTATTCTGAAGGCGTTTCGTTCTCATTTCCAGGATCTCTTTACCAGGGAGCCCGGTTTGTCATTAGCAAAATTCGACCCCTATTTAGCCGACTTTTCTCGTCTCGAGGGGACCGAAGCGGCTAGGTGCGAAGGTTGCATAACAGAGGATGAAGTTCGGAAGCCTTAAAGCGGGTCGACCTTAACAAGTCCTCCGGAATCGAAAAAAGGTATATTTTAAATTGTCGCCCTTTTTTGTTCCCTTACTGACTGTTTTATTTAACTCATAATTTAGGAATGGGTCAATCCCCAAGCACGTGACCATGGGTATTGTGAAGTTGTTACGTAAAAGCAAAACTGGTGAGGATGGGTTATAAAATTTTCGGCCCTAAACGATGCAAAATGCAGAGTTAAAGATTTTGGCCAAGATCTTAGCCAATCGACTGCAGCTTGTCTTGGCTCGTCTTATAAGCCCGGAACAGACTTGTGCTGTAAAGGGCAGGACGATTCAAGATAATTTGCACTCGATACGTTTGATCTTAGATAAAGTCGACACTGAAGCCGCGCTGATCAATTTAGATCAGTCCAAAGCATTCGATAGGGTTGACCATCGGTACTTGGAGGCTGTTTTGTCTGCGGCCGGTTTTGGCCCGCAATTTCGCTCCTGGATTCGCCTCTTGTATGCGAACCCCGTGGTACTGGTAGAGGTGAATGGTATGAGGTGGCGGCCCTTCAGTTTATCCTGATCTCTTCGTCAGGGGTGTCCACTATCACAGATGCTCTATGTGCTTGTGTTGGAGCCCTTCCATCACAGGCCAAGGGTGACCCCGGCTCTTAATGGGATTACTTTGCCTGGTGGTTGTACCAGATTGAAGTATTCCGCCTTTGCCGAATATTTGAATGTGCTTGTAACGAGCAGTGCCGAGATAGGCGTAGTCGACAGAGAAATCAGACTATGAAACGATAACAGGGGCCAAAATTAACTGCGACAAGTCTATTGGCTTGCGCATCGGCGCCTGGAAGGGTGTTCCCTTGCAGGGGCCCTTCAGCTGGACAGACGAACCTTGCAAACTACTCGGCGTCTTGTTCGGTCCTAGTCTTCAGCTGGAGAAACATTGGTCTGAAGTATTGAAAGCGATTCGGGGCGCAGCTAGTCTGTGGACCCGTAGAAATCTATCATTAAAGGGGAGAGCGGAGGTGTGTGCTTCTCACATTTATCCGATCACCCTTTATCGTCTTTCAGTGCTCCCACTCCTGTCGGATAGGCTGCTGAAAATTCAGCGGGCTCTTTTTAAGTTCTTATGGCTTGGCAAGGCCCCTATGGTTCGTCGCGAGATTTGTTATCTCTATCCGTCTGAAGGCGGTCTAGGTATGCCATGTATAGAAATCCGTCAGCACACCTTGAGACTATTCTACCTTGATCGAATGAGGTCACAAACTGACGGAAGCGGTGTCTTCTGGATGGAAGCTAATGAGAAAGCATTCTATACTTTTAAAAGTGTGCACTTGAACTAGGGGGAAGCACACAGGTTTCCCCGAGGTGAGTGTTCATTTTTTCGCGAATGTAGACGCGCTTTGAAGTTTTACTCAAGAGTGAAAGACAGCCTCTCTGATACGCTGCTGATGTCTCGGAAGGCAATATGTTGGGTCATTGTGAGGGGAACATTTCAAGATGTTAAGATTGAGTGGCTTGGTTTGTCGAGGAGGGAGCTACGCTCAATCTGGCCTTGGGCGCCTGGGTTAAGGTGCTTTGATAATGACGAGGCATCGTTTGGCTGAGGATAAGAAATGTCTCATGGGTCATGAAGAGGCTTTATTCAGCTCGCTTGCAAATTCGCCGACTTGTCTTAGGTTCGGTGACGAGAACGAGACCTTGGTTCACGCCTTCGTTACTTGCCGTATAGTCGTGCCGCTTATTAGGCTTGTTTCTGGATTCATGGTTCGCATTCTTCTTTCAACTTCGAACCTATAATGTATGTAGCAACTGGGCTCCGACAAATGATAGGATGAAACGATTTTTATTTTTAAGTTTACTAGCAGTCATGAGAGATACGATATGGAAGACTCGAATGCAGACAGCTACGGAGCTGAGACCTACGTTCCTCTCGACCTTATTGCAATTTTCATATTTTACCTGAAAGCCCGCATTAGGGTCGGGAGAGTGAGACTCTCTTCGGCAGATTTTGGTGAAAGGTGGGTGCGTGGTGCACGACTGTGTTGAGTGACAGGTGCTAGAATAGAGTGCTATTTAGACGTACCCTACGTAGAGGATTTTGGGTTGCAAAACCGAACATTGACTTCTTAAGTTAAGACTAGGACAGTTTTTTAGTTATTATGAGTTTAATAACTTAGCTAGGCTGTGAATGATTTCATTATGGCCCCCTTTTTTTTCTTTTTTTTTCAGCCCGTCCCCACCTAGGTGACAGAGCACTAGATTTGTCAGGATGCAGGACACCCTTTGGAATTTTCGAAGGAGGTGTTGTTAATAAAGCGTTGGGGCCTGCATCAACACTCTTCTCGAGTTTCTCGTTTCGACTGCCAAATCTGCGCATCTGCCACAGTTTAGTAACGGGGGGTCTTTTACTAATTTTTTTTTCTCATTGTATATATTCTCATTTTTTGTACATAGTGTTTTATCATACCCCCACCCCGTGGCATATTTGTAAATATGGGTTTTAAGTAGGTTATTGATGCAGTAATCTATTTTGGTGATTGGAGATGGATGTACAGTATAAATGTGGTATTTTGGTGAATGATGGTCCTGCATGGAACTAGCTAGGTTAAAAAGTTAGAATCGGACCGATTGTTTTTCTTCTTCTCCTTTCTTTGGCCTTGTGCCGCATTTTGTATGATTTTTTTAATTGTGCAAATAAATATTTAGTACATTTAGGCACTAGCACTGCAAACACTGACTTGTGTATAATTTCTCTGTTCCATACAATTCATTATTATTATCTCTTAACCTGTTGTTCTTTTATTTCATTGTTGGTACCTCTAAACGGGTCCACAACAACTAGCGACGAGTGATTCGTAAAGGACTTCGTTGGAAACACCTTGGACCTTGAAACCTGTGAGTGATAAACCAGTGGCTACAACACGGTCAACCTTCGAAAAAAAAATTCTACCCGTTTGAGAAAAACCCTGTGCTTTACAATTCATTGGAAGATATTGGAAATATCGAATACATTCAAATTGTGGACGAGTCTGCCTTACAAGAAATAACCAGTTTACACAATTACTGGACGGAAAAAAAGTAAGACAGATTTTACTATTTGTGTTCTTCGTATTTTAATACGGGATTTTACCTCGTGCAACAAATGAAATTGGAATACCATGTGCTTATAAAACTGAAAGGTTCGAAAAATAGAAACTCCATACTACAAAAACCTTTATTCGTGTCTGATATAGTCAAACGTATTTTTCGAACAGACTTGTCACTGTAAAATCGTATAGTGGAAAAAAAAATCTGACAAGTAAAACCAAGTTACTTTCTTGAATAACTAGTCAATTTTTTTATATAGCAGTATTTTGCATTTTTAGCCTACACTGAAAGGCAAACGGACTTATTGGGGAAAAAAGAGTTCCAGATGCGAACAAAAATACAAATAAATTGCCCGATTAATTACATCGTTTTATTTTCTCAAAGAACTTTGAAAAAAAAAGATTAGCAAGTGCCGGTCGAATTCGAGACCCGAATGACGCAGTGATGAGGAGAGGTTGAGTTTGTTATTAAACAGTAAGCATTTGAAAAGAAAAAAATAGTGAAGGACTATTTGTGAGTTTTATTCTTTTTCAAGAAGTATTTTTTAGAAGTAGTGAATGACTATTTGACGTTGTTTTAGTGCTTTTCAAGAAAGTATTTCTTTAATCACGGTAGATTTATCGAAACAGATATTGGAGATGATTAAATTTCAATCAGAACAATAGAAGGCAAACGATGAAAAACATCTTGCTCAACAGAAAGCAAACGATGAAAAACATCTTACTCTACAGTAGGCAAACGATGAAAAACATCAGTCTCTGCAGAGGAAATATCAGTCGCAGCAAATGAGTTTGTTGAAATATTTTGAGGAAAAGAGTTTAGCACAAAAGCGACAAGATAGAAAATCTTTAGACGAACAATTGATTGGGATGAACAAATTTACAATTAGAGCAATATACTAAATAAGAGAGAAAATTGGAACAGCTGGCACAAGCAATGATAAATACAACGAATGACGACAGAGACGCGTTCAAAATGCATTATGGTCAGCTATAGAAACCTTCAACTATGTGTCAGAAGAGGACCTAAACTTCGAATAATGGTACCGTCGATATCAGGATTTTGTCGACATTGATTGTAGCACATGGTCGGAAAAGAAAAGGGTTCGTTTAGTTATTCGTATACTAGGAACGGCAGAGCATACAAAATGTTTCGATTATATTATGCCGGAGAAAACATGCGACTATCTTTCAAAGAAACCATTAAAATGTGAATGGAACTACATTGCCCCAAAACAAGTTTATTCCACAAAAGGTGAAAATGCATGAACCTAACGCGAAAAGAAAGCGGGGATTACTCAACGTTTGCTTCGATCGTCAATAAACATTGTGACGACTTTAAGTTATCCTCCTTGACAGCGGACAATTTCAAAGTATTAATATTTGTTCTAGGGCTCGTATCGCAAACAAGAAACCGAGCCAAATTTAACATTGCAACAACTGGCCGAAAGCTGTCAACGACATATTTCCGAGAAAAAACAAGCTAGAGAAATAGAGGAAGCAGCCATTTCTAATATTAAAAATGTTCGTCGTTTTTCAAAAAAATCACACTCTTCGAAGGAAACATTCAGGAAGCATTTGCCTTTAAGGTTGGATGACAAATTGCCAAACCAACCTTGTTGGGGTTGTGGGGACCTACATTGGTACCAGAAGTGTCATGTTAAACGAACAAATTGTGACAAATGCAATAAAATAGGGCACAAAGCCTAAGATGGCAGAAGTAACACAAGAAAAAAAAGTTACATAAAAACAACTAGAATTGATTGTGGCAACCTAAACATACGGTAAAAATGAACAATCAAGATGTTAAACTACAGCTTGATTCAGGCACTGACCTATCAATTATTAACATTAATACCTGGAAAAAGATCGGCAGACCGACTATGTTACACACAGATAAAGTGGCTTGATCGGTAACCAGAGAGAAAATAAACTTTGAAGGGGAAGTCATTTCAAAAGTGACACTAAAAAAAGACATTAAAATTACGCATGTTCGTAATGAAAAATACAGGAAACTTGTTCGGTAAAGATTGGATTTAGCAATTCCAGCTCTAGGATTCGCCGATAAGCGCCTATTGTCAACGAATAGAGAACCTTTCGGCTGAAGCAAAAAAATTGAAGAAAAATTTGAAAGATTCATTCCTCAAGGTGTTTTCTAATGAATTAAGACGCTGTACTAAAATGAAGGCGAGTTTTGAACTAATTGAAAATAAGGATCCCGTTTTTAAGAGAAAACGAAGTGTACCATTTGCCTCACTTGAAAAAAATTAATGCAGAAATAGACCAGTTGGTGGAGGAAGGTATTTATCACCAGTTGACTACTCGGAATGGGCGGCCCCAACCGTATACGTGAAGAAAACATCTAGAGAGATCAGAGTGTGTGCCGATTTCTCAAAAGGTTTTAACGATGCGCTGAAAGATCATCACTATCCTCTGTCGACTCCAGAAGAGGTTTTCACAAAATTAAACGGTGGAAAACTGTTCTCAAAAATTGACTTGAGTGAAGCCGATCTGCAAATACCTGTAGAGGAGGATAGCTCTAGGCTTCTCTGTATTTCGACACACAGGGGACTACTAAAGTTCAATCGTCTCTCTTTTGGAATTAAAGTGGCCCCGTCGATTTTTCAGCAGGTAATCGACACGATGTTGAGCGGGCTCGATTTTTCGATCGGCTACCTTGATGATATCCTAATGAAAAGTACGAACGTCGGGGAGCACCGTGAGCACGTAAACAAAGTATTCGAAAGGATAAGCGAATTTGGTTTTACACTCAAGGAGTCAAAGTGTGAATTCTTTCTAGAAGAGATCAAATACTTGGGACATGCCATTAATAAGAATGGAAGACGTCCCGACCCAGAAAGATCTATAGCCATCAAGAATATGCCCGAACCGAACAACGTTACCCAACTACAAAGCTTTTTGGGTCTCGAAAACTATTACGAAAAATTCATTCCCAGTATGCACAAATGGCAAGCCCCCTTAAATGAGTTACTTAAGAAAGATAGTAAATGGGAATGGTCCGCCGACTGGCAATCTGCATTCGACAACCTAAAAACGAAGTTAACTTCAGAATTATTTCTTACTCATGTAAATCCAGAGCTAAAAACTATTGTTCCAAGTGACCCCAGCTTCTACGGCGTTGGGGCGTGCATTTTTCATAAAATGCCGGATGGCTCGATGAAACCCATCGCGCACGCTTCAAGAACTTTACTTCCTGCAGAGAAAAATTACTCGCAGGTTGAAAAAAAAGCGTTGGGTAGTGTGTTCGCAATGACCAAATTTCACAGGTATCTACACGACCGTCATTGTATCCTACAAACAGACCATAAGCCACTTATCATCATCTTTTGATCAAAAAAGGCTTGCCAACTTACACAGCAAACCGCCTACAGAAATGGGGTACAATTCTGTTAAATTATGACTTTGAGATGGAATTTTTACCGTCAAAAAGACTAGGACACGCAGATGGTTTATCGCGGCTAATACCAAAGTACACGGAACCGCTCGAGGATACAGTTATAGCATCCTATCATGCTGAATATTATTATGGTAAAGTACTGTGTAACACAATAAAAGAGCTGCCAGTCACACTTGGCGATATACAAAAAGAGGCAAGAGAAGATGATTTTATTATCGAAATTAAAAATAAATTACAAACAGACGATGAGCAAACGGCAGAAGCTTTTTCAGTCTGTTGCGACACATTATTATACCGGGAGCGAGTAGTAATCCCAGCTACGCTAAAAAAAATCCTGAAGGATTTCCATAAGAGGCATCCCGGAGAGACACGCATGAAGAGCCTAATGAGATCTTATGTGTATTGGAAAAACATGGACAGGGACATAGAGACGAAGGTCAAGGCCTGTGCGGGCTGCACGTCGGCAGCGAAAGCACCACCTATTCAGTACTGTCCATGGCCAAAGGCAGAACAACCATGGCCCCGGATTCACATAGATTTCGTGGGGCCATTGGAAGGCTTCTACTATTTAATTATAGTCGACAGCTACTCAAAATGGCCAGAAGTTGTTAGATGTAAAACTCAACAACGGATGTCACGATATGCGAGTAGCATGAACTGTTTGCCCGATTCGAAGTGGTGGACATTGTTGTATCGGACAACGGTACACAATTTACTTCGTTTTTTTTAACATGGTTCACCCTAAACTAGGCAGGACGCCACTGTAGACGTAAGGGGCTACTGAGAAAAAAGAAAAGGGGAGAAGGTATTAACCAATAGTATAAACTATGCGAGAAACTTTTCGGATATTTCAAAAGAACAAGAAAACATAATCTTGGCTTGTCGGAGATTAATTCTAGTCCACAATGGAGTAAATTAGATTTAAAAAAAACGGTAATGAATTTGACGTTCCGATGGGGTGGTTTGACTCTGCACAAATTGCAGACATAGTGGGAATTTTTATTATATATACAATTAGCAGAATAGTAGACCCTAATTTGATAGGCCTGTATAGGGATGATGGACTAATTATAGTTCCTAAAAGCAATGGTTCCTTAGTATCAAGTATACAAGAAAAGTTGTGTAGAGCATTTAAATATCTAGGTTTAAAGATCGATATTACATCAAATTGTAAGGAAGTAAACTTCCTTGATATTACATTAAATTTAAAAGAAAAATTTCAAACCATATACCAAGGACAATCAAACTCTCATATACATAAACGTAAAATCCAATAACCCGAAATGCATTATTAAACATATTCCAAAAACAATAAATACCAGAATTAACAAACTATCATCCAATATAAATATTTTTAACGGAAGTAAACATACATTCGATAATGCATTAGGAAACAGTGGTTTTAAGGAAACATTTAGATATGTTGAAGAGACAAATAAAAGCAAACCTAGGAACAGAGGACGGAGAATTATCTGGTTCAACCCTCCATTCTGTCACCTATCCAATATTAATATTGGTAGAACATTCTTAAATTTATTGGACAAGCATTTCACCAAAATTAACCCTTTATATAAAATATTCAACCGTAAAACGGTAAACATTAGTTACTCGTGTACAAAAAACATGGACAACATAATCACTTCTCACAATCAAAAGATTTTGGAAACAACCACTAACAAGAGTAAGGACAAGGAGAAAAAAATGCAATTGTCGTATTGAAAGCAACTGCCCGCTGAAAGGAAACTGCAATGTAGATAATGTAGTGTACAAAGCCACAATTTACCCACAAGAGAACACTAATGATAGAAAAATATATATAGGAATATCGGCTGGCAAATGGAAGCAACGCTTTTACACACATAAACATTCGTTCTCTAATCTAAATATCACTAATAAAACTGAATTAGCAAAGCATGTGTGGTTTCTAAAAATAGGGGATTAAAACCAATAATTGATTGGGCTATATTATGTAAGTCAAGCACTCCGAGGGGTTTCAGACATAGATGCAATCTATGTCTGGAAGAAAAAATTAGAATCCTAAAATATGCAGACAACAATATCTTAAATAAAAGGGACGAATTATTGGCAAAATGTAGACACCGTCACAAATTTAAAATAACTAACCTGTAATTTTAAAAAACTTTTTAAAATGTTTTATTTTTATTTATTTATTTATTTTTTTTGTAAATAAAACCTATATTAACTACACCATACTCTTAATTCATCGTCATATAATAAAACATATTTTAATCGTGTGCAGTTGTAGTACCTATTTTAATCGTAATTTCCGTATTTTAATTTTTAAACGTATAACATTCGCAATCTGAAATGTAATCAAAACTTTCCCATTGTTACATAATTTTAAAAAAGTCTTATTCCTTTAAACGAACGCAATTAGGTTTTAATCATGATCAGTTATATTCACCTTTTAAATCGAGGATTGACTACTTGTAAAAATAGGAAACCTAATTTATTTTTGTACTTTGATTTTACATATTTTTATACTCCGTTAATGCCACCACCCTAATTTATTAATTAACATAATCACACCTTCCCATCCCTTCTATATTATAGAGACCAATCAATAAATAAAATATCGTTGAAATTCTTTTTATTTTTCTATTTTTTATTTTATTCTTTATTTTTACTTTGTTTTAAAATATATAAAGGTGTTAACATTCTTCCATTTGGGTTTGGATTGTGGTTGGAAACACATCCGAGGAGACCTAGTTATGGTCAGAATAACTTATAATGTGTACAATCCGAATGTATATTTAGTCTTTTTACACCTCATAACTTATATATAATTATATATATATATACATATATGTTTACTTATATATATATATATATATATATATACATATATGTTTACTTATATATATATATATATATATATATATATATATATATATATATATATATACAGTGTAAATAAAAATGATAACAACACCTTAAAATTGTAAATAAATATATTTTAAAACGGTGTAGGACCTCCTTTAGCATCAATCACTGATTATATTCAATGTGGAATGGATTGATGCAACATATATATATATATATATATATATATATATATATACATATACATATATATACATATACATATACATATACATATATATATATAAATATATATATATATATACATATACATGTTTACTTTATATATATATATATAAATATATATATATATATATATGAATATATATATATATATATTATTTATAAATACAGATTTAAATCAGACATGTGGACCAGCGGTTTCTGACCGCCGGTCCACATGTCTTATTAAAATCTGTATTTATAAATAAAAATATTACGCTCTTAATTTAATTTAATTGAGCAGATTTTTCAATTTCACTAAAATACACCCATTAATGCTTATACAATTCTGAAAATCTTAAAGTATCCCATTTCAATATATTTTTGCATCCCCACTCTTTATATATCTTAATGATCAGACACATAAAAATAACCTGCCCTCCTAATATATATATATATATATATATATATATATATATATATATATATATATATATATATATATATATATATATGCATTGCACCACGCGTATACTAAATATATTTCCGTGTTAGTATATACAAATTATCGTAAACCGTTTAATAACTCCGTTAATTCTCACTTTTCAACTAATTACTTTACTACGGTTATTACATAAAATGGAGGATAATCCCACATTCTCCGGTCTTGTTCTCGGCCGTCCAAACCTCAATCCCTACACATTTATTCGATATTACATTGAAGCTAAAAACCTCCTCCTTACAGTATTTAAACACCTATTTTCGGACTGTGTACTTCTATGGCTTATTCCCAACATTTTTATTATATTCCTTTATCATTTCATTTAATTAGGCTCTATATAATTATGCTTAACTTCTTTTAGCACGCATACGCATTATCATCATAGCTAAATATAGCCTAACCATATAACTAGTACAGTGATTAACATATAACCTTCGCTTCACGTACGAACCCTTTAATCTACTTATTTACTTATCATAAGATTGCGCTAATGTGACTACACTCTATTTAATTACTTGAATACTATTTTTTTTATTTATGCCCTTTAATTAATGTTATTCATGTATTATACCCCCCCCCCTTAAGTATTCATGACATATCACTTCACAATCTTGTTTGATGTTGGCCTCCATCAGATTGCTACAGATTTATTTAAAATTAAATCTAAGACATATTAATTCTGGTTTTCTATCATTTTTATTTTTAAAGACACTTGACAATAACCTGCCTTTGACCATTTCCCTCTATTATACACATTCTCTATGCACCTATTCCCCTTCTAACACGACATTCTCAAATATTTGTTCTGCTCCCTTAGACCAATTTGACTTTGCAAATCAGGTGTATTCCGTCTCCTACTTCTCGCCACCGCACTACTATCTAATTGATCAATAACACAACGCCTTAACTCTAACCCTAGTACTTCCCGCCACACTTTCATTATCATGTGCCAGTCTACCTCTTATATTGTTTCATCTCCTCCTCTGTCTGCTTTGCATAAAAACACTCATTCTAGACTCCCCTTTCTCCCCTTTACTTTACTGCTTGATACTTTTGATTGAAATAATCAAATCACAATCTACTCTTCACCCAAGTAATTCTTGTCGAATTGCATTTCTCTTAAGCCAAGGAATACTTCTTAGTGATGGCTTTCGATACGCGAATCGGTTTAACTTTTCCAAACCGTCACATTTTCTATAAGGACGGATTTTCTTGTGTCATGGAGCATTCTCTCTACTACTCCAAACGGAATTCTATTTCTTACAGGATCTGTTTTATCATTACTTTTAAAAATCGGATTTCTCTTCAAGCCTAAACTCATACCAAAAAGAAGACACGGATTTTTACTATGCACCAGTATCTTTGAACCTGATCTGGATCTTGATCTTCAACTGGTGAATATTTGTATACATCCTCTGCATTCATGTACATTTTTTTATATTTTGATATATTTTCAAATGTTGAGATTGAGGTGAATTTTATTAAACTAATTTATTTCTTGAATCTCTTATGACGATACGATTAACTCTTTGAAAAGTCATAGATTAAGGAAGGAATAATAGAATGATTTTCTCATATAAATGCCTTGATTTAAAAGATATTGCATTCTACGCAATATTTATTCTCATTACTTATTTATATTATTGCTATATCTCGTATATAGAGAATGAACATTTCATGATAGTTTATATTCTAAATAAAACATCTATGTTTTATTATTTTTGTCATTTTTAGCTGTAAATTTGAACTGGTTTTACTTATCTTCTGATATGTTCGGCAATAAATTCCTCTCATTGTCTAAGAACATTCTCATTAAGTCAAATGCATTCAATCATTAATGCATTTCTCATAAATATTTTTACTACGATGACAACTCTAAATTATCAAACAACCACGCATTTCCCTCATTTAAAACCTTTTGAATGAAAACTCCCTGTGAACTACTACAGAGAACAAAACAAAATGGAAAGATTGCAGCATTCCGTGACGGTTTAAAACCTCTTCTTTCCCGATTCAAAGTGAATATTTACATGATATTAATACGCATTTTTAGCTAAGATAATTACATTTAAAACCAAAGAAAACCTTCCAATCCAATTGTCAGAAAAATCAAGTAATTAACTGAAAAATCTCCCTTTGATGTAATCGTTCCACATGACAAAACTAAAATGTATTACAAACTGTATTATGTTGCTTACATAACCTAATATATAATGAACTTCACAAATCCGACACAATTACTCCCAACAACACACGCAAAAACAGGAACAATGAAGCCAAACTCATACTAACTTCCATAAATATCCCTAACTACAATTCCATCTAAACCCCTGTTATGGTTTAAGGAAATAATATTAAAATAATAGTTTTATATAAATCCTTTTTTTTTTTTGAACAATTGATAATTTAATAGATATTGTATTCTACACAATTTTGATTTTCATCACTTATATATATATATATATATATATATATATATATATATATATATATATATATATATATATATATATATATATATATATATAATATATATATATATGTGTGTGTGTAACTAGGGAACATTTTATTCTTTTTAAAATATTTTATTAAATACGACCGAAAATTTATGTCTGCATATTTTGTCACGATCTTTTCTCATTTCCTTATGTATTTCCTTGTCTCAAGCGGAAACTGGTCGATGTATTCGCCATACTCACTTATGACCGTAGTACTTTCGGATCCATCAGAATCCACTTTAAGGGGGTGTAATGAAGTAACAAACATAGTGCTAAGATATGTTTTACTGGGAAGTTTTAGTTTTTACAGTATTAATAAGGTATTTCGGTATTACAGTAATTGTAGTATGTTGTCACTATTATTAAAATGAATTTTGTTAATGGTAGGCATTCTGTATTAATATGTAGGACTTGTATTATATATATATATTGTTTATTATATATAAATATATGTTCGTATATATATATATATATATATATATATATATATATATAAATGGTGATTCATAAGTAGCGTCGCTATTTATTTTTGAAATTCTAAAGTAAAAAAAATACGGTAATACAAAACAGAAAGTTTATTCAACAAATTCATTCATGGGAGTTTAAAATTACAGCAAATTTTAAAGATATGCATAGCTCCATTCTTATTTGCAATAATTTACGACTCTTTGTAGCATATTTGATTGATTAATTTTAACAAACTCGGCAGTGATTTTTGATTTGAGGTCGTCGATGTTAGTTATTGGCGTAGCAAATACTTGGTCACGTAAATATCCCCACAACAAATTGTCCAACGGCGTCAAATCAGGGCTTCGCGGAGACCAATTGATTGGCCCATCCCGACCCCACCATCGATGATTTACATGAATTTAAATGAGTTAACAAAAAATATATATAGAGAAACAAATATATAAACGAACAAATTTTAAATAACAAATAGCAGTAATTAGAGAGTAAGATAACAATTATCCAAAGTTCAAAGTATGTGTGTGATTCATATGGTAATCATTTTAAATAGCTAAGTGAAGTGACTTATGAATCACCCTATATATATATATATATATATATATATATATATATATATATATATATATATATATATATATATATATGTATATTAGACATTTTACTTTTTATTGTTTGAGTATAAAGTGTTGACTTTTATTGCCTCTATACTGCTCGTGTTGATTCCGATGTTTATCTGAAATAATTTACTTGGATCCTTTACTTGGCTTATATCTCTATATAATACAAGTCCTACATATGATAGCTTGGATTTAGCTCAATGTTGTACATTTTCTCCAGAAACACGTGTATTGGCTACTAATGATCGCGCTTGTCTTAGTTCACGTGTGTGTGTACACTCTTCAACTTCGTAAAAGCTGTACCATTTGGAAGAAGTTCTAATTATTGGATACTAGCAAGAAGGACCGGCGTTAGTCAGGATTGAATGAGGATCACTACTTTGTACCTTTTCACTATGTTCATAACACCATATTCATTCTGGTGTTTTTACTGTCATGATTTTTCCTTTCGCCTCCTGATATAGACGAAGAAAGTGAAATGTTGGAAAACTCTGGGAATTAGCGTCTGGTACATATGGTTTATTTTTTAAAAATATAATATACGCATTTGTAGTTTTAAGGCGGTTCTTTCAACATGGGACATTTAGAGGTGGGAACATAGATATTCGGCGCATAAATGGTAACGTGGACATTGGAACCACTCCCACTTTATAATTTTATACATATCATATGTAGTTTTTATTAAGGGGATTATGTTTCCATAGCCATCTTTGGGGTGCACTTAGACATTTAGAATCATTTCTATTGTCTTTCACGATCAATTCTACATGAGAATACATTTGTAGATTTGATGTAGATTCTTTAGCTTTTCTTTCTAATACAGGGTAGACCCACACATTCCACACATATACACGCACATTGAGTTGAATATAAATTCATTTCAATGCTATTTATTACTAGACTAATATTTTATTTTAATTCTATACTTCAAGACTACCGTGAAAACGTCCTCGACAACCGTAATTTTTTCTCGATTTTTATTAAATTACTTGCCCCGTTTTCAAGGTAACGTGTGGGATAGTATCAAATGCAAGTTCATATAAAGAAGGGTTTACTTTAAACAGCAAGTTTGATGTTGTAAGCAAGATATCGTACCCATTGAGCTATTATAATATATGTTAATGCGCTTAAATAACGCTTATAAATATATTTATTATACGTAGAATCGAAACCGTATACTCGATGTGTTCAATCTGATGCTTCCCCAACTGACCACCATTTGTTATGTCGAGTTGTAAAATAGCACGCATAAGACACATCTAATATACGTTTTTGCAGTTTTAAGGGGGTTATGCCCCCATAGGTAAGTTAGCGCCGAAGACACATATATATTCAGCACATTGTCTTCTACGGATAACTTTATACATATGATATAAATTTAATAAAAATACGATATATTTGAAGTTTAAAAAAAGGTTACACCTCCATAACTCCCTTAGGTTAGGCGGGCATTAAGAGATTCGTCATCACTTCCATCGTCTTCCCAAAGACATTTTATGAATATGGTTTTAATTTAATAAAAATAGGATATATTTGCTGTTTTAAAATGGATTCATGCCCGCTTAGTCGTCGTGTGAGCGCACTTATTAAATTGAGGAACACTTTCATAGTCTTCCACTTTTATATTTGATGCATATTATCTAACCTTTCTTTTTATAGGGAACAACCATGCATCACACACATACATACACACACATACACTCACACATTGAGCTGTATACATATTAGTTTCCTCCGTTATTTATTATTAGACGAGTTTTTTATTTCTCCAAATAGTTTTCATGTGTCTTTCGTAAGCGTATTTATTTTTGTTTATTTCTACACTTTAAGAATACAGTAGGAAAAAATGGGACGCAGTGCATTTTAATCGATCTTTATTTTAATTATATACTTGTAAATTAATTATGTGTACCTCTTTTTAGTCATATATGACATATTGCACCCATTGTATAATTTACATGACAATCAATTATAATGCATTTATTCATTTCCGGAGCTTTTTGATATATATCTCCTTTAAATTATATTCTCAATTCAAAATTTAAAACACCATTATATAGATGATTAACACCATCATTACAATATCAATATACGGAAGAAAAGTCTGTTTGGCCAATATTTCTCTAACCCGACTGCCGCTCAGAAAGTTATGTTTTCAGTTTAGTATCTATGTTTATTTTGTACAACTTAGCGGCCACATCGCTTAATCATTCGTTAAAAAAACTTATTCAAAATATTGGACAGAGGCTAACCTAGAAATGATTTAATTTCGGATATCTTGGTCTAAGTAAATGTAAAGGTCACGGAAAATGTGAGCCGCCCTTTTTGGCGATAACGTCTGGTCTGCTCACCGGAGCAACTCACTACTTGTTCAATTTTGTAGCTAATATAGTTCTGCATGTCATGTGCCGTTGGCGATTAACCTCCGCATTAGACAACTTTAGTCAAGGTCGAAAATTTTACTGAATTTCAACTTCTGTTTATTTTTTCAAAATTGTATGTGTAGGTCTGATGATCTTTGATATAAATCACAATACAAAATATCAGTTTGATCAGATAGATTTGTAGTTATCAATGTTCTCATGACATGATTTCAGAAATACTCCATACAATATGAAGAACTAAGGCCCAGATATGCAGACTCACGATTGACATGTTTTTCTTTACCATTATTATTCCATTCATATAATTTTTATTTAAAAAGGTTCGAAGCTACAATTGTTTTTAATATGTGTATACGACTTGATTCATAAAATAGAGTTTGTTCATGGAAATCGCTCCATGAAGCCACTTGATGTAAGGAGCTAACAATACCAAGAAACTATTATCGCAAAGATAAGAGATGCCTATTGGCCTATTACTCTATTGGCCAGTAATAATATTCCCGGTTTCTGTAATTTACATTGTTTGCGGTGATTCTATATTACAGAGAAAAATATACACTGACATATGAAAAACTTTGTGCAGAGATCTTGGACCATTTCAATAAATGATAAACACAGTAACTAAATTGTAAACAATGTGCTTTTGGTGTCATCTATATGAATGAATCCGAAATTCTCACAATGTTTACACATCCATGTTTAATCAATACGTAGTCCTAAATAATATTTTCATTTTAATTAATGGAATATGTATGAGCAATAACTATAGCAGAACAAAAATTAAAGATATCTTTTAAAATATAATTCTTAAAGTTATTATATAAAAAAGTAGCGGCATGTGTTGGTCTCTCAATTCTTTGCGGAGGTGCACATTAGACAGTCTGAAAAGTTCTCCAGCTAGATAGGTGTGGCGTTGTTTCGTATACTTATGTGACATGAAGCTACATTACATCAAACTGTAAAGTAACACTTACTTGGTGGATTCTCATAGCATTTCCCGAGGCTTACTCTTTTAGAGGTTGGCCCCAAAATCAAGAGCCGAAAGAACTAATAGGATGTTCCATTGCTTATTTGTATTGTGGGTATTACACTCGCCATTATCTTTTTATCACATTTGTCTTTCTAGTTTACGTGGTTGTTTTCCGGATCCCATAAGCCGGAGAGCAAGTACAGTACTTCCTCATAAATCGCTGACAATCTTCACTTGCTGATGTTTTCAATTCCAGATAGGACTTTTCAACATCATTTATGATATTATGTATTCCTTATTCCAACCAACACATGCATATATTTCAAATGAATGGTTTCCTCATGATCTGTCTAAACATATTTGTATTCCAAAAGTGCATTTCAAATCCAAATCTTAAATTAACCAAATTACAAGCCCCGTTTATGTAACCCAAGCTCTTGTCATAATAATAGCTATTAAAAAAATATCAGTATTATTATAATTAGTATTAACAATACTTTACTCTTATGGGGAAATCTACATGGAATTTGCATGACACGAAAATTTAAAGTTTTGATAAGTAACTGGGACTTTTTATTCGTTGTAATTTCAATTTATCATGTTTGTCTTTTATATAATAAGTTCGTATCAATAATAATGCAAGATCAAGTTCTTTAACATTGTAATACTTTGTTTGCAAACATGTTGTGACCTTTTTTCCATCTGCAAATGTTCTGAAAGTTAATCTCTTGCTTGCTAGTGTTGTTAAGTGTTCGTTCTCAGTTTGCAAAATGCTGTGAAAAAATGAGCTAAGAAAACCATTAATGCAGAAATAACAAAAGACAGAGATTAGTGATATATCTATTGGAATTATAATACAATAAATATTTTCCAAGTAAGTCTGTTTGCGCTTTTATCAAATTAGCAACTTCTCTTATACTGTCCGTTTGAATATGAGGGTACGCTGTTCGTTAAAGTGTAACAGCATTTGCAAAAGAACTTTTGTTTAAACGTCACAATAACGGCTCTGGAAATGCATTCAGCAGGATTGAAGACTATTTGAAAAAAGAACATGCATTCTGATTTCGTATTTCTTCTGAAAATTAACTAATTGCTCTAAGCATATTCATGGTAGCATATCGTGACGAATATAACTCGATATGTTAATACGTTTATACGCAGTAAAAATAAAGATGAACGCGAGAATAAACTTTTTAAGTAAATAAAAAAGAAAATTATACTAATATAGATATAATATACATACATTTACATCTTCGTGAGTTAACCATTTTTATAAATTTGTATGCCGGATGCAATTAACGGGCATGCATATCTCTTCATGAAACACACTCGGCTAGTTATAACGCTTAATATAAGCATACACATTCAGTTACTTAGTAGCCTGTGTCGATAGAGTAATGGGTTCGAATTCCGACTTTTAATAAAAATGATCGGGTTTATTGTCTAGCAACACTGAAAAGCAGTAATACAGAGAACCAGTCTATGCCAATTATTACATTTATATGTGTTTACTATAGAAAACATATTGACGGCACTCGATATACATAAACAATTGGTTCTTATATGAGTATGATGTACTAAATTGTTTATTGGTAGTATATAATTATATTTTATTGTGATTTAAAATGTTGACTACAATATGTCTTCGTCAGTTCGGTATCGTGTCGTAAAATTCTCTATTAAGATAGTTCAAATAAAACTGTAGAAAAAGAAAAGAAAGAATGCATTACTTTGCCTTGGCGAAAATGAGTGTGTGAGGGGTGGGGCTAAGAATAGGCAGACAAGAAAAACAATAGACGTGCATAAACCACTGTCATGTAATCATAACACAGAACGAGACCCCAAAATTATTGAGATTTTAGAATTGAATTGCTAAACATTTCTCCCCGATATAACACAATATTATTAAGAAGAGCTATTAGTTATATTAAAATCAAAACGAACGTTTAATAAAAAAAAATCAATACTACAATATACATAATTAAGAACGTATCTTTTTGCGCATTGTAAATTAGTAAACCTTACTAATGAGATCTCATATGCATGAACAGGATATGAAATATAACGGGTGCTACTATTGTGTAAACGTGAATTAAGTTGAAATAAGGTGTTTTTACTTTAGCTTTAATGCAAGAAATCAACACACCTTTGTTACATATTCAGTTATATAATTTAGTGTTCCATTGATTGGTGGAAATATGTAATATTTCTTTTCGTCAGTTTAAGGTTACGACCGCTGCCGTAAAACTAAATGTCTGCTAAATATTTCAGTAAATATGAAAATATACCTTTCGTCAGTATTCTTCATGAAAGATCTTTATATATTTACTAGAGTACACGATCAAGCAAAAATGGTGAAGAAAAATATTACATTTTTCGAACAAATCAATCCATAATAGGCAACCATTTATTTTGTTAAGTCACACGGAGCTAACTCATGTAAATAAGGAGGTTGTTCCACGATCGGACGTGTTCTTTGTTGTATTCGTTCATCGTGTGTTTCTTTGTGCTTATTCGTGAACGATCCGAAAAAATAAGAGCAAACATAAAGCACATAAATAAAATGTAATGATTACAGAACGCTAAGAATACAGTTATATATACTCTGATGATACCATTGCTCGATCTCACTCATTCTCTCATAGCTCACACAACATGACGCACACCCAGTTCCGTTATTTTTGGGCCGATCTTGTATATTAGAAAGAGACCAAAATGGAAACGAAAAAGAAGAGATGTGCGTGGTAAGGACCAAATCGACCGGTAGTGTTGCGGGCATTGTCCCCGCCAGGTAAGGAACAACAGATCATCAAGGACGTAGTTTATTACTCCATCTTAAACGGAGATAATTATGCTGCTTCACTTGTGTTGATGAAGCCCGAAGGACCTCAAGGAATCTCTTCGGTTGAATATAACATTCCAATTAAACAGTTATGCTGAAACACTCAGCCGTTGAATACTTTATATCCTCTACCCGATCTTCCTCTTTCTTTCTCTCTCCCTCTCGCCCTTTCCCTCTGCTCCTTTCTCCGTTCCTCTCTCTTCATCTCTCTCTCGGATAAACACATAAGAATGTGGATTACATCGGTTCTCCTCTTCGCTGCATAAACTATGGGTTCAGTAGAATCCTCCCACGTCTGTTTTCTATTCTTTCTCTCATTCTCTCTCAAAATTTCTATGTCACTTTGTAAATTTGAAAATAACATGAGATTCTTCCTTTCCTTCTTTCTGCTTTTCTTAGTCGTCTTGCCCTCCCCTTTGATTATGTTCCCCTTCTCCTTTTAAAATGATAGCCCCTCACTCAGTACTGATGAGTTTTTTTATATAATTGTTGTGTTTTTAAAAAGCCAAAAGGAAATAACACAAACAGAACGTACTTAACAAGACATAGTATTAACAAATAGTAGAGAAGTAATGGGTTCACTGAGTATTTAGTTAATAATATATGATGATGTTTGCGATGCAGTGAAGGCGTAATCGGGGAAACTGGAAATATGGCAAAAATAAATAAGTTTAGAAAGACAATAAAAGTCTTATTTTTCTTCACTAAAACTGCAACAAGCAGTAACAAACGAGACAACCCTTTAGTTCTCAGAATGAGAGTATTTCTCCCGAAGCATAAACACTAGATACAACAGTCAGTGACATATATATAGAACATTAAAAAAGTTTTATTGAAGGAGAATAGAACTTTTTTTCGGAACTTACTTATTTTTGTTTATTTTTCCTTTCAGCGCCCTGACCTCTACTGCATTTGACCACTTCTTATATATTTAACAGTTTTAGGTATGAAATGCCGCCTATCTCTTCCACGCCTTGGTCAACAATTCTATGGAGGCTGCTTCAAATTTGTAAGATGCAGTGTTAATTTTTTTCATCGTATTGTTGCCTTAGGTGCCGTGATTATAAACACGTTAGATATACGTCAATGTAAGTTTAGTTAGCGGTTCGAATCCTACGACTGGTGGTACAGTTATATCTAGCTACGTAGAAGAATATTTGTTATGATGAAATTATGTCTGTGGATAGTAAAATATTTATTAAGAATAATTATATAATGTTCCCATCGTAGAAAGAGCACTCTATACGGGAAATGTGAACACTTTCTAACTAAAGCAACAAGGCAAAGTATTCTCCCCTTAGTCGAAAATTGTATGGAGGTTGACTACGTTCGGTAACATGAATCATAAGAATATATCCCTATTTTCGTCAAATAGCTGTCTTAGTGACCGTGTGAGCAAAGAGATCCGATATAGGTAAAATGTAACTTTAGTCCGGGGGTTTAATCCTGAGACTGGTGGTACAGTTGTACCAATACTACCGCACTAATTGGTATTGGTTAAGATGAAACATATACCTCTGTGGATATAAATATATATATATATATATATATATATATATATATATATATATATATATATATATATATATATATATAGAGAGAGAGAGAGAGAGAGAGAGAGAGAGAGAGGGGGGGGGGGCTCCCGCGTTTTATAGCTTACTACATAGCTCTACTTACGTAAATACTGAAAATTGATACATAAAAAATGATATCTCCTTATAAAATTTTATGTGGATACATGAGATACTAATATATATGTTGTGGTGGCAACCACTCATTTGCATATACGAATAACGTTACACTATAAATGGCAAGCCTAGGTTGGCCTTAGTGTGTGTTACCTAAATGCCACCGGAAGTTACGCCGAAGAGCGTACATGTCCTCCCACCAAGACTCTCTGACTCGACACCTTCATTTGTACATACTGTAACTATACCTTTTTTTTAATACACTTATTATTGCATTCTCCATGTTGTTTGCGTCTTCATTGTATTCCTCACAAATTATTGTTCAACCTTGCAACCACAACAATATATATATATATAATATGTATATATATATATATATATATATATATATAGAAAAGAGGGTAGTGCAGTATTAGTGCAGTTCCAACGAGAGAAAAGTATATATGTAAAGGAGTAAGGCTACCAACATTTGTAGAATGTTTTTTTCAACATTTATTTATTATTTTGTTGATTTTTCAACATTTATTTATTATTTTACCATTTTATGATTTTGTATATAACGCGTTTCAAGCGGTGGCCCGCTTTCATCAGATATGAAAATCCATTTGAAGAAATGTCTTTCGATTCGAGCAAATGTTGTTTTATTTGTTTTTGCGCATGCGTGGGTTTGCGGGTGTGTGGGTATCTTTGATTTTTATTTTTATTTTTATTTGTCATTTTTCCTGTTTCTCTTGGTCAAGTGCGTGTTACTCATCCTTGATCCATCGGTCATCCTAGCCTTCTAGGGTGCGGGAGATTTTCTTTTGAAATTTGATACTTTTTATTGCTTTTTGTCTCCAAAAGTTGAAGCGGTGTCTGCGTGCGTGTGTGTCCGTATGTGTGGTCTGATCCCGAGTCTTGTGAATAGGTGGGCGATACATACACACACACACACACAAACACGCACACACACACCCATGCGCGCGCACCCACAGGCGTGTGGTTATAGTGACAGAGAGGGGGATAAAGGTTGAATTATATACACATACATACACACACACACACACACATATATATATATATATACACATACATACATATATATATATATATATATATACACATACACATATATACACACATACATACATACACACACACACACATACATACACACACATATTTGCAAAAGATAAATTAATGCAAACGGTCCAAATAGATTTGAACTTGGTTTGGCCGATTTCATAGTTCGGTGTTTTATGTGCAAATTTAATGTCTATTGTAAATGATTCATTTAACACAAGTTGCTATTTGACTCATAGCTGTGTAGAAGTGCGCAATAAGAAGTTATGTACTAATATTATCTTCCTTGAATAAGAATTTTCCAGTCTATAGATAACTATAAATAGTTATTTATGTTTGTACTTAACTAGAGGTGGATAAAGTGTGATCAAAGTGTGTGTTGTTAGAGTTATGATCTGTTTAATGTTGGATTAAATTTAAGTATGAAGTTTTTTTCTTGTGTTAGTAGGTAAGTGTAGTTTTGGCTTTGGAAAATTGGCATTATTTTGAATTTTCCTCCGCTGCATGAGTGCACATGTTGGGAGACGAATAATTTACGGTTTTCTTTGATTTTAATGTTGCTTTTATGTAAAGATACTCTATTATTAAATGTTTTCGTCGCACCTATATAAGCTTCATTACATGTTGTACATTCTAGCACATAGACAACGTTCCTGGAGGTGCAGTTAAGGTCTTTTTTTATTGTGAATGTTTGTGTTGGGTTTTTAAATGTGTATGAGTTCCCCTCCATTATTATGTCACAGACCCCACATCTTTCCTTGTTGCATTTTGTGACCCCTTGTATTGTGTGTTGGTTGAGTTTAGATGAGGTTAAAATTTGTTTGAGGTTTTTCGGTTGGCGTTTGCTTTTTATTATTTTTGTTGTTTTTAATATGTCGTTTAGTTTGTTGTTATGGTTGAGTAGGGTTAGGTTTCTTGTTATTTCTGTGAATAATTCTGGATTGTTTTTGTTGTGTGTAGAGATGTATGCCAATATTTGTTCTTTGTTTCTTTTTTTTGGGATTCGTAATTGTTCTAATGGAATGTTTTCTGCTAGTTCTATAACTTTATGTATTATTTGTAGCGGGTATCCTCTTCTTTTTAAAGTTTTCCGTAGTTCCTCCAGTCGGACAATCCGGAGGTCTTTGTCACTGACTATAGTACAGATCCTGCGTGCTAGGGAGTAGGGTATAGATTTTAGGCAGCTTTTGGGGTGATGGCTTCTAAAATGGAGATATTGTTGGGTGTCTGTGGGTTTGTGGTAGATGTCTGTGATTATGTGAGTGTTTTTAATTTTAATCAATACATCTAAGAAGGGTAGTTCTGTTTGACTGTGTTCAATGGTGAATTTAATCTTGGGGTGTAGGTTCTGTAGTATGTTGTGTAATTTATTGATGTCCCCCCATGTGGGTTCCCAGAGGATAAAACAATCATCCAGGTATCTTTTCCAAGATTTTATGAAGAGAGTTTGAATATTCTGTCCATATATGTCTTCTATCTTTTCATATAAGATCTTCTCTAGGTAGGCTAGTGTTAGGGTGGCATATGTTGGTGCCATTTTGGTTCCCATTGCTGTACCTAGAATCTGGATGTAGTTTTTGTTATTAAACTCAAAGGAGTTGTTGTTGAGAATAATGTCTATGCTGTCGAGGATGAATTGTTTGGTGAATCTGTTGTGTAGTATTTGTGGGTGTTTGTCCATCCAGTGTGATATTGCGTGTTTACCTAAGTCATGGGGAATGTTGCTATATAAGCTGCTGACGTCAAATGTAACTAATTTGGTCCCGGGATTTACTATTTGTGGTAAGGAGCCTAGGAAGTGTATGTCGTCTCTTATGTAGCTTTTGACTTGATCGGTGAATGGTTGTAGTAATATGTCAATTAAGTTACTTAGTCTGCTTGTTGGGCATGATGGTCCTGCTACTATGGGTCTAAATGTAAGGTCACTAGGACTCGGGACACTAATATATTCTGATGCCTGTGTGTTGATGGCATTCCTTATCTCATTTGATTTATGTATCTTAGGTAGTCCGTAGAAGTTGTTTGTTTTAATCATGAAGTTTGTTAGGAAATCTTTTTCTTTTTTTGTTAGTATATTATTGTATGTTGTGCAAAGTTTTGTGATTTTTGAAATGGTGTTGTTATCAATGTTGGTGCTAATTGATTTGTAGTAATCATTGTTTTCTAGTACCTCTGTAATTTTCGATTTATAGTAATGTTTGTCCATGATGACTACCGCACTGCCTTTGTCAGCTTCTTTTATAATTATGTTATTATTATTTAGGATGTTATCTAGTGCTTGGTTTTGTTTAGATGTTAGGTTACTGGTAGGTTTAGTTTTACTCTGAGGGTTGATGTTCCATAGGTTTTCAAAGTAGGTGTTTAGTTCTTTCGTATTGTTGTGTTTGTTAGGGAAATATGTTGATTTGTTTCTCACTAATGACTGATCTGTTTTGTTATCTTTATTGTTTAGTGTTTCTATTAGTCTAAATTTGCGTTCAAATTCTTTAAGGTCCTTCCTCAGTTCCGTGATATTACTTTTGGGAGTCGGGCAGAATTTGAGGCCTAATTTTAGTATTTCTATTTCCTCCTTTGTAAATGTGTATGTGGATAAATTGATAATTTTGGGTTTTAAATTGTCTAATCTGGGATTGTTGTCCGGGGAGGGGTTTCTAAAAAATGAGGATGAGTGTTGTTTGTTTTCTGGCAAAATTGGTGTCGTGCGTGTTGTTATAATTGGCGTTGTGTGTGTTGTTATAAGGGTTTATTTTGGTATATTTGAATGTGTTATTGTTGTGAGTTAGTTGTTTCGGGTTGGGGTATCTTGGTAGAGGTTCTTGATGGTGGACGTAGTTGTGGGGTCTGTATTGTTGTGTAAGTTTATGTCTGTAGGAATTGTTATATGGTTGTTTTGTTTGATGATGTGGGTAGTGTTTGGAGTATTTCGATTGAATCCATTGGTGTGTTGGGTGGTTGTAGGGTCTGTTTTGTTGTGTGTGGTAGGGTGGGAGGTTGTTGTATGAAGGTTTCATCTGTTGGTGTGGTGGGTGTGGGTAATTGTTGTAAGGTTTACTTGGGTGATTTTGGTAGGGGTTGTTGAGTAAGGGTATTTTGTGGTGGTTTGTTGGTGTGGTGTGGGGTGTATGATAGGTTTTTTTTTATTGTATTGGTCGGTGTGGGTGGAAGTATTTAGGTTTGTATTGTGTTGGCCCGTATTCGTAAGGGTTAGTGTATGGTTGAGGTGTATGTGTGTTTATGTTGTATTTGTTGTATGTATGTGTGTGAGTGTGGTTGCGGGGTGAGTTTAATGAAGATTTGGATTGAGACTGTTGAGAGGGGTGAGTAAGTGATGTGGGTATATTTATGTTGTTTCCTTGTGAGTAACTGGATCTGTTGTGTAAGTATGTTTGTGTGTGGTATGTGTTTTTCTTCTTACCTCTGTTTTGTGTTATCCACTGGTTTTGTGTATGTCGTGTGTGGGTATTTTCCATTGGGTCTTGTTCTGGGTTGTTGTTTTGGTTCATGTATGATGTTTGTTCTGTCTTTTCTTTATCGGGTAGGTTTCTTAGCCAGGATATTTTTCTTTGGACATAATAATGGAGGGGAACTCATACACATTTAAAAACCCAACACAAACATTCACAATAAAAAAAGACCTTAACTGCACCTCCAGGAACGTTGTCTATGTGCTAGAATGTACAACATGTAATGAAGCTTATATAGGTGCGACGAAAACATTTAATAATAGAGTATCTTTACATAAAAGCAACATTAAAATCAAAGAAAACCGTAAATTATTCGTCTCCCAACATGTGCACTCATGCAGCGGAGGAAAATTCAAAATAATGCCAATTTTCCAAAGCCAAAACTACACTTACCTACTAACACAAGAAAAAAACTTCATACTTAAATTTAATCCAACATTAAACAGATCATAACTCTAACAACACACACTTTGATCACACTTTATCCACCTCTAGTTAAGTACAAACATAAATAACTATTTATAGTTATCTATAGACTGGAAAATTCTTATTCAAGGAAGATAATATTAGTACATAACTTCTTATTGCGCACTTCTACACAGCTATGAGTCAAATAGCAACTTGTGTTAAATGAATCATTTACAATAGACATTAAATTTGCACATAAAACACCGAACTATGAAATCGGCCAAACCAAGTTCAAATCTATTTGGACCGTTTGCATTAATTTATCTTTTGCAAATATGTGTGTGTATGTATGTGTGTGTGTGTGTATGTATGTATGTGTGTATATATGTGTATGTGTATATATATATATATATATATGTATGTATGTGTATATATATATATATATATGTGTATGTGTGTGTGTGTGTATGTATGTGTATATAATTCAACCTTTATCCCCCTCTCTGTCACTATAACCACACGCCTGTGGGTGTGCGCGCATGGGTGTGTGTGTGCGTGTTTGTGTGTGTGTGTGTGTATGTATCGCCCACCTATTCACAAGACTCGGGATCAGACCACACATACGGACACACACGCACGCAGACACCGCTTCAACTTTTGGAGACAAAAAGCAATAAAAAGTATCAAATTTCAAAAGAAAATCTCCCGCACCCTAGAAGGCTAGGATGACCGATGGATCAAGGATGAGTAACACGCACTTGACCAAGAGAAACAGGAAAAATGACAAATAAAAATAAAAATAAAAATCAAAGATACCCACACACCCGCAAACCCACGCATGCGCAAAAACAAATAAAACAACATTTGCTCGAATCGAAAGACATTTCTTCAAATGGATTTTCATATCTGATGAAAGCGGGCCACCGCTTGAAACGCGTTATATACAAAATCATAAAATGGTAAAATAATAAATAAATGTTGAAAAATCAACAAAATAATAAATAAATGTTGAAAAAAACATTCTACAAATGTTGGTAGCCTTACTCCTTTACATATATATATATATATATATATATATATATATATATATATATATATATATATATATATATATATATATATATATATATATATATATATACATAAAATAACAAATATGTAGTTTCTTCTTATTGTATATATTCTCAGAAAAAAAAACAAAAAAACAATGGATATGTTTTTCATAAACAATTTCCAAAGTAAGTTCGTTATTCTATTTGTCTGAATATTTATTTGTTGATAAAATTACGGATTTTTCCTGTATCAACTTATCGTTTTTTATCAATAATGAGCAAACAGCTGTAAACACATTTTGATTTTTATGAGTTTATTATTTATTGGATAATACTTATATATATATATATATATATATATATATATATATATATATATATATATATAATGTTTAGTTATTTTCCAATGACCGAAAGCCAAACAAATCTATTTAGATGCTTTTTATTTATTTTTTTTAATTCCCTCATTTTCTGAATTCGACGAATGCCTGTCTTTTCTCTATCGCCTTACCAACACAATTCATATTCATTTTGTCCTTTGTTTTATATTTTCATATTTTACCTGTTTCACAGCTTTGTCAAGAAAAATATATAGTCTTTATTTTAAAATAACTGATCATCAGATAAATTTTCAATTTTATAGTAATAGAAAGACATATCAATCTAAAACGAAAGAAAAAATATCAAAAACGCCCAAGAACAAGGCTAGATAAATGCACTTTCAAGTTAAAAGGCATAAAAAGTTGACATATATCTCGAACCTTTTTCTTAAAATTTGAAACGATTTTCACTTCGTCGTAAAAGATTAAAAACAAGTCGAGCCAGATTCTAATTACTTATAACCAAAACAAATCACCGATAGAAAAGAAATCCACAATAAACATTAAAAATCATAATTGATCAAATATTGTTAAACTTACAGTTGAATACTAATTATTAGATACTACAAAAAATCTTAAAACGAACTTACGTTAGCCTAGAATGTCATCGAACGTACATAGCTAGACCCCAGTCAAACATATTTTAACTGCGGTTCTACTTGTCCCCAAAATCACACAAATAAATGATCCAATTACAGATGTTATAACTTTTTGGCGAAAACAAAACTTAAAATATTGTGGTTGCTCAAATTAGTTTTTTAAATATTTATTTTATATTTGTTTTCTATAATAGAATCATCGTAATATAACTTAAAATAATCTCATTTATTCTACATGTTTCCAGAGCAAGAACCAAGGTACGTAATTAATTATGCAAAAAAAGAAGTTATCAACCCTTTAATAATACTACACACTCACACACACATATGTATAATATATAAAGAAGACTTGTTTGTTTGCATGTATTTATGTGTGTATGTGGATAACGACGAAGGACCACGACCTTGTAGTTAATGGTTCGATCCCAACCTTCTCCCACCATTTTTGAAATGTTTTTTTTTAAATTTATAACCGTGACCTAAATATACATATAATACGGGGGACGACTGGAGTTTGTATATACTTCTGGTCAGAGCAATAGTGAGAGGGGGTAGAGCGGATGGGACGAGGGAGGGGCGTTATCAGAGAAGACAAACTTTTGCCTGCAGACTGGAGGGGAGTCGATCGTCGGGGTAGAGTTAAGGGATGAGGGGGCGACCGGGGAAGACACAACTTTTACCCGAGAGAGATAATTGCACATTTACATACAAGGAAATATCGGGTACCGCTGCTAGTATATATATATATATATATATATATATATATATATATATATATATATATATATATATATATATATTATATATATATATATGTATATATATATGTATATGTATATATATATATGTATATATATATATGTAATACATTTTTTGTTTGTTTATCATCTATGTCCGTATAGTTTCGTCCTTTATAATCGGGACTCATCAGAATATAGATATGACTATTCACTACTGCTTATGCGATTCGACCCCCGTGTTCAGACCATTTTACAACTCAAAGCCCGACATTTAGAACCACTCGGCCAAGGCTGAATAGCGAATAAACAGTGATAATTTTAAAACTTTATCCGGCGGCTTGTATATTATATATAAGATATCACAAAATAAGTCACCAATATAAGATTCAAATACTTTTATATAGTACTTACTTTCCAATGACACCTGCTTAAATTTCAGCACACTCAAATTCCATTCGTATCGTGTCACTAACTAATATAACTGTATGCATTAAGGTATCAATTAGTTTTCATTATTTGCAAAAACTTTAAGGTTATCTATAAATAGTAAATGATTGACTTATTATTATTATTAATCTTATAATTATTATTATTATTAATAATAATAATAATATTAATAATAATAATAATAATAATAATAATAATAATAATTTGTGTGCCAACAACGAGTACAAAATAGCTATTTACAAACGGGCGCCAATGATCTCGTATATTAAATCTACAGAAATACTACTAAACATACATCGGAGCTCCTGGGCTACCTGCGTTTTCACAACCGAACATTGCAATTTTTGTAAAGAAGTGTCAATCACCATATACAAGGTTTTGCAGTAAAATACGGCATTTGAGAAAATAAAACGAAATAAGCAATTAAAAGCTAAAGGTTGTATATGCAGAGATCACGCAGTTTGTTTAGCAAAAGTTTAATTTACATACTTCATGATTTTTCAAGTAACTTCCGCCGACGGAGACATCTATTTCACGCTTAGTGCTAAATGCGTCACACGCTTTGCCGACCATGCCCTAGTCTATAGCAGCGTACACCTCCACTATTGCAGCCTTCAGATAATTGACCGTGTTTGCAACATTTTTGTTTGTCTTAGCCTCGATGAAGGTCCAGAAGAAATAGTCAACGACTTTGTAGTCGGGTGAGGAAGGCAACCAAAAGTCCGGCGATCCCCCGTAAATATATTGTTAAGCAGCCACGCTTAAGGCGTCATGACATCGTGTGCAGGAACGGAGTCATGCTGGAAGATGTTGGGGCGTCCGGCAACGATTTTTCCATCTCGAGCTTCACCGCGCGGTGACCCCCAAGTTTTTTTTTAAAGGAGGATGGAGGAATGGTGTCACCTTCGCTGGAGATGACGACAAAGACAATAAAGGAAGAGGAGTATTTCGTATGCTTTACGACAGGAATCTCCTCGATGACTTTTCAAATCCACCTGTCGGGCTGCTTGTTCGAATTTCTTTTCATAAGAGAAGAACCCCAGGATTCCAGCGGATTTGTGCTTGTACTTGTTCATAAAAGCCGCCATCTTGACCTCCTTTGACATTAGTGATGAGCACGCGGTTAGAGCTGCGATAGGAATATTCAATGTATTTCTTAATCTTTCGGCAGATTGTCGACTTGTGACAGCTCATTTCAGTGACGATCTTAGCATAGCTCTGTCTCAGATGTTGGTGTAGTATACAATGAAGTATAATATGTTTCGGACTATATCATATGCGTATCTCTGTTGTTTGGTAAAAAAGTACCCGTATCTACAACGTTGGACATTCACACAAATAAGTATTAGATGCGTCTTGTTATGGTTGAAAACTGCGCCTAACAAAGTGGAAAGTCAAGAGATTGTGTAAGATTTCCTGTTTGCTTGAAGAACATATCATGAATAGCAAATATTTCAATTTCTTGTTTTATGTATTTACATTATAAACTATGTCTCCTTGACATGTGTTAGCGTTAATGATATCGTGAAGTTATAATTAAGTAAATAATGAAATATATTTCCAGCAGTATCACATGTCTAAGGTTGCTTTTTGATAAACACTCTTGTTTAGTAGGTTAATTAGGTAACTAATAACATTATTATATACTTAATTTGCATTCAGCAATGTTATATATTCCCAGTCCTGTAGTTAATAAGCCGTTCTTTTTAATAACGATACTACTAACAACAACACGAATGCCCATCAGACACAACCACACACACACCAATATATATATATATATATATGTGGAAATTGTACCTGACAAATCTAGAAACCAAATTATTTAAATATGATATAAAACGTTTAACCAGATTACAAGACCTTGCTCCAAAACACCCTTTTAAAAAAATTAACCGTACAAACGTAAACTAAACGTAAATAATAAAATTACATTTCTTGATGTTCTCATTGAGACCTATAATAATATGTTACACTTCTACTTATGAAAAATAAACTAGCTTAATCTAGTCTCTTAAATTACAAGAACGACAGATAGCCGTTGTTAAAAAAACTACTAAACCCTGCACAGCTAATCTTCCCCACCGTTTATTAAATTAAGGAAAATATAAAACAAGTCTAACAACAAATAATAATATACGTGATAACACACACGATATTAACCTATACTATTACAATCAAATGCTACCAAACTTTAAATTAGAGAAAAACATAAGCATATAGTACACTGATATATATATATATGTATATATATATATATATATATATATATATATATATATATATATATATATATATATATATATATATATAATCTAGCCACAATAATAATAAAATAAGACTGATTATTTATTTCGAGAAATTCAAGATTCACGGTTTCGTGATGATAAAAATCCTCCCAAACCCATAAAACATTACAAAGAACCACTGTTTTATATAAGTTTAAATAGTCTTTTCGAGAATTCAACTCATATACAACTACTACTACTACTACTACTACTACTACTACTACTACTGCTAATAATAATAATAATAATAATAATAAAGCTAATAGCAACATTTGTTTTACTACAGTTACACTTTTCCGCAAACTCACAATGCACTTAGTAAACTCTAGTTGAATTTACTAGCATTTACAAAACACATATCTGCACCCTCTTATTTAAAATAAATGTTAATTAATAAGAATATAATAATACATTCTGAAACTTATTTAAGAAAAATAATCAAAGCTATCTTTATCAATACCCAGCAACCTCCAATACATTACATTAGGTATGAAAACAGTACTAACATTTTTAAAATTCTCAACATAATACAATTAATCATGTGACGCTAATTCCGTCATTTTTGAATTTGAATTGTAAACGTTTCTCCATGAACTGCACTGTTTATTTTCTTTTGAAATCTTACTTCACATGCTCGTCTCAGTTGCTTTTAGAAATACTCTTCTTTTTTCCAACTTTTTGTTCATTTTTTTTATCACTCGAAGATGATTCGACGAGGGATCGACAGTGCTTGTTATACACATGGAACATTAATTAATCTATTTTATTTTTACACAAAAATATTATTAAAAATTAAAAAAGTATAATGAGCAAAGTAATTTTGTTATTTTCACACAGTCTGCAATACGTACAATATGCTACAATTACACGCTATTAGACGCTGCTCTTCATAAACCACAATACAAAACATTTATAAACATGCTATATCATAGCAAAATTTGCACGGAACAAACATTAAGTAGACATTACAAACGCGAGACCCCCCCCCCCCGCCGCCAAAATTCAAATCATGCTACTCCGTCAGAGAGTCGTGATAAAACAACAACAAAGACAAAATAAAAGAATAATGGTTGAAATAGTAAGCGGTTAGGTACAGTGTTTAATTAAGAGTACTAATATTTATCATTATTATAATTAAGACCATTGTAAGAGATTCTCCATAGATCTGGTCTATGGTAGTGAGCTCAACATTCGTTTTGTATAAATGAGAGGTTTTAAATTAAAATGTTCTTCGCTGGTATATTTCGATCTTAACTATATTCAAATTATTACTAACTGTAATGGAATAGCTGAAAGTAATATATAATATTAATTAAAATAAATACAAATAAATTACTACTAATTAAATCAGACTAGTGGCTTCAAAAATACTAAAAGAAAGAAATGTTGGAGATAAATACGGAAGACCATACTTATAAGCGGAATGGTCTAAGGGAGTACCTAAATATTAATAAAGTTAAGATGGTTAAGATGGTTATTTCCTTTAAGCTGTCCCCAAGAATACAAACTACGAACACCTTAAATCCTAAGATTTTCATATCAAACAATAACGTAGTTACATTAGTTTCCAATTAACCCATAAATACGCTACTTCCCCTGAGTTATCGAAGTCAAAATGGAGTAATAATAATTATCTATATAATTATACGGTATCGTATTATATCACTATCGCGAATTGGGAATAATTTTTTCGTTGAGAAAATAAATGTTCGTCTACTAAATTCAGCTTTCCATTATGATATATGATTGGATAGTTTTATGTTTCCGAAGTTCCCAGATTATTTCAACTGAATTTCTAAGGTGTTATTCTATATTATTGCTAATTCCAATTAAAGTGAACTCATATATACATAATTTTACAATTAATTGATATGCATTTTTTATTAATTTACACCTCATCACACACACTATATTTCTTACGTTTAATCAATAAGTCTAGTTTACCATTTGAGTGGACCATAGGGGCTAATACTAAGACGAAGAGAAGGCATGTAGGAAACCGCCCGCTCCCTTATAACAGTCGGATTAGTTGACTAATTAGTATATTTCACTTACCAAATGTCTAGTTGTATTACTCATACAGTGATTCTTATTTTTCTTAGTATTTCACAAGTTAAATAATTATCTATTATTTAGAAATAAAGGTAAATCAATCAGCCTCCCTAAATTTAACATGCCTCAAAATCCTTTAATGTGCGATATTCGGAAGCACTTATAACATATCATTTAGCTAGCTTAAATAGATAATATGAACATTATTCATGAGCACTTTATAGATGGAAATTGTTTATTTCAAGTAATTCATGTTTTTATTATTTCTGGTAGAAATTATTGTATTAAAACAAAACGTGAATCCAATACATTTTCAGCATTTTTAGTAACTATATATCTAGCTTTAAATAGGAGATTATATATCTAATCTGATGCAAACACTTCTCTACAATTTCCTACTTTTTATTAATTAGTTTATCCAAAATGTTACTATGTGATACGATTCAAGAGTACATAGGTTGCATTTTGAGAGAAACGTTACTTTAAATGTAGTATTCGATCTCAACAATGCCCTAATGTACTTAGCTAGAGAAGTTGTTGCAGTTTTTGTTTCGGAATTAGGCTAATACTTGAATGCGTAAATATGGTTACTACACCTTTTCTTAAAACTGTTAACTGTGGATCCAATATAAATCGAGCTTTATTTCCCCTCTCTCTCTATCTATCTATTTCTCTCTGTCGTTCTCGATATATATATACACACACACACATATATATATATATATATATATATATATATATATATACTCATTGTTACTCATTAAAAGGTTTAGGCACGTTTTTCCCATAACATTGCTAGTGTACTGCCCAGCTAAATACTATCCCTACTTGTTATGAGGTTTCCCTTCGTTGATATAAATAATGGATTTGTAATGTAATAAACTTAACTGTAACCGTTAATTTTACAGTTAATAAACAATGATACACTGAGAGACAGAGATAGACAAAAAACAAGACTGATAAACACTGCATCACATGGTGTCAAATATCTTATATTGAGAGATGGAGTGTGATTCGAGGTAATTTTTTAAATACATGAAAATCACGACCTATTAAAAAACATTAAAATAGATGCCCTTGAAAATATATCTTTGATTTACTAAGCTTTACTGTTTAAGTGTGCAAATAAAAATAAATTTTCGACAGTAAATTACACATAGAAAATAATTGTCAATTTAATCAGTCAATTCCAGTTCGCTCTGAAAGTTCAGTTTCCGGTTGTGAACGTCATTGAAATGAATAAGTCTGACAAGTTTCGTCACTGTTATACTTTTTATTGCGAGTTTCTGCTTTTATTTACTGTAAATTTAGAAAGTGAGAGACTGATCGAGCCACTTCGCGTCGCCATATGTGTAAAACTAAATAATTTTAAAAAAATGTATTTTAGTTTATAATAAGTTTTTATCCACATAATTATGTTGTTCGATAATGATTTGCCGCTTTCCGTTTAAAAAAAGTAATTGCTTTTCTGGTTCAAATAATACAGAAATTGTACAATACGTGCGCTTTGCTTATGAGATTTGATTTTCAATATTCTCATTCGGAAGACATTTTTTGAAGATTAAAGATATTGAAATTGCTAAAGAGTTTTTGTGCATCGGTAAGTCTGCCTTTTAAAAAGAAGATGAGAACTACGAAACTATGGCAGTTAAAGGAATAGCAATTTAATATCTGATTGCATACAACAGTTTATACAATAACATAGTTCAGCATTTATTTGGCAATGTTACATCTTATTTATTTTTAGTTGATATATTTAAATTTAAGTCTAAGTATGCTATAGTAGAAATTCTGTGTTGTCCACATAAGCCAATCTTGATAGTAAGGATATGTTTCCATATTGGAACTTTCCTGTGTTACAAATACAATAGTGAATAATTAACTAACAAATAAGTCATTTGTACTTCATCACATGTATATATATATATATACACACATACATATACATATGTATAAATATATATATATATACATATACATACATATATATATACATATATATATATACACACATACATATATATATGTATAAATATATATATATATATATATATATATATATATATATATATATATATATATATATATATATATATACAATATGTTATGCATTAAATATCTTTTATTGCTGATACTATTGGCTTCGCAGATGATATAACTAAAAAAAACTTGTATTTAGTCTGCGCGGATAGGGATAGACAGAGAATACTACAAAGCGAACAATGAGACTCGTACACACTTTTTAACTGTGTGGTATTCTTGACTTATTTCCAGCCCCATAGAGTAAATGATCGCGTGTTTAGTAATATTATCCGCGCAAACAATAAAATAAAAAAGCAACTTAATATAAACGTACTGTACGTTATCGATGATACATTTCTAATACACAAAGCGAAGTTACCCTTTGGCTTTTTGGCTAAGATCAAAGTGTAGTATCTGTTCCGATGGATACTGCACCCAATAGACTGGTATTGTCTTGGCCTTCGGGGCTTGATTTACGCCGGTCTATGGGTCTGCCCTGTGCAGTTCTAGGAGGTCTACCCTCCCAGGCTTCGCCTCCCCTCTTTGGGGAGGAGTAAGTTTATTGCTTACTGCCTGAATCGCCCCTACCTGGCAATGCCGACGGGGTTGCCCAGGCAATTTTTAAACCCCACTTTCCCGATCCGACCTTGGGTCACATCTTACTTGTGGGAGTAAGATAAAAACTGGCCTTGTGCCTAACTCCTGGAGAGGAGTAAATGAACACAAAGTGAAGTTACTGTAAAATATATGTGTCACACTATGTTTATCTGTTTTCCCAGCCCGTGAACGAAAGTCGCTGTTTATTTGCAAACACTTGTGTAAACAAACAACAGCATGACCGAATATAGTTATATAATAATAATAATAATAATAATAATAATAATAATAATAATAATAATAATAATAATAATAATAATAATAATAATAATAATAATAATGATAATGATAATAATGATAATGATAATAATAATAATAATAACTATAGACGACTGTGTGTACGACTCTAAAAAAGAGCAGGAGAAATACATAACCAGAACACTGAAAGGCTAATCACCGCAGTAGTAGACACCGTTCCAACGAAAAACGCAGGAAGCATCGAAACCAGACACAAACAGACAAGAAAAGAAAGTGGGAAGAAAAACAACTACATGGGCGCTCTATAATACTCACAAGTGAAGAAACCAATAAAAAAGCTGGACATAGCTAAAAAAAGGAAACTTAAACAGAGAAACATAATCTTTAATGGTAGATGCACAGAACAATGCGATTAGGTCAAACTAAATTAAAGTTAAAATATATGACACACAGGAAAACAGTAAATGCAGCCTGTGTGGACAAAGAGACGAAACAATAAATCATATAATAAGTGAATGTAGCAAACTAGGTTAAAAAGAATACAAGAACATACATGACTGTGTCGGGAACGCAGTACACCAGGAACTATGCAAACAATTGGATTTCGAATAAGTAGACAAATGGTACAAACATAAACCAGAAACAGTACCGGAAAACGAAAAACACAAACTCCTCTAGGATATGGATACACAAACAGATAAACTTATACAAGCAAGGATACCTGATGTTATTATAATCGACTACAAAGAAAAAAATCTTGCAACATCGTAGACTTCGCCGTTCCAGCAGTCCACAGAGTGAAGATTAAAGACACGGAAAAACGAAGCAAATACACAAAATTAGCCAGAGTACTGAAGGGAATATGGAGCATGAAGAAAGTCAGTATAATACCAATAATCATAGGAGCACTAGGAACAATCCCCCCAAACCGCAGAAAGACTGGAAGAACATAGAATCAAAGGGAGCATTGAAACTATGCAAAGGACGGCAATAATTAAAACAGCTGCAATCTTAAGAAAAAATCCTCGAATGCAGAAACCAACCCGCATACACTACGAAGAGTCACATGGAATCTACAACAGGGATACAACAAAACCACAGAAAAAAACACCACATCACAAAGGAACAGAAAATCCAAGAAACATAAATGTATGACACCCCCAATAAATTACACCGGCCATAGCTGACACGACACAAAATTAACCAATGAACAGAAATATCAAGAAACACCATAAGGTCCCCCAAAATAATGTAATAAATAAATAAATACATTTAATAAAAATTAAAAAAATAAAAAAATAAAATCAAATAAAATGAACAATAAAATAAAATGGTACCAGCCTAAGCTTACACCACATAACATATTTGCATAAGGTTAAGGAGGATGAGAAGACCGAAAAGGGACAGCACAACCCAGACTTCCACTTCAAGTGCAGAGAATGCTGGGACCTTGGAGAGGCTTATTGCCAACCAAATCCCAGAGAAGACCAATGGTCCTTACCAGCAAGAAATCAATGGTAAATGATTGTTGCGATACGGCAAGGTTCTTTGCAGTGGTATCAAAAAGAGGTGGAGAATACTAGAAATCTGGGAAGACTAGTTGTCACTCAAACTTCAGGGAATACCACTGGCTGTCGGTGAACAATCACTGATGACCTGTGTGAAAACTACTAGTGAGTACAAATAATAATAATAATTTTATATGAGCTTTTAATTACGGTTACAATTGAGGACGTTAGCATCATATGCGGTTAGCAGTGTGAAGTGACTCAATCAGTCACACAAGTTACAAATTTACAGTAACAACAAGCAGGAATCCGCAATCAAAAAGTGTCACCCTGACAAAAATGACAGACTTATTTATTTCAATGGCGACTACTACGTGAAAACTGAACTTGAGGGCGTATCGGTATCAACTGGTGAATCGTATTAACTATATTTACCATTGAATTGAGATATATTTATTAAGACATCTATTATAATATTTCTAATTGACCCTGATTTGCAATTACTTTAACAAGTGAGCAATCTATTACTAAGTACTATCTATTACACTCACCCTCTCTCACTATAGGTTATTTAACATCCTGTGTTACAGTGTGTATCAGTCATTTTTTGTCTGTCTCTGTCTCTCAGCCCATCTTTGTTTATTAACGGTAACAGGTAACATGACTAACTGACAACTCAAGATAGGTATAGGCAACTATTCAGATAAACAAAAAGAAGGCTAATCACCAGCAGTTATAGTATTCAGCTGGAGAAAGTAAGAGAGTGTGCGAAAAGATCTAACCAGCTGAAAGCAAGTCATTTTGATTTCATCTTTTATTCAAAGTTAACAGGTTTTTCAAACTCCTCTTTTCCATATTAAAACAATTTAATCGATGTTAAATTAGCGACCTAATGAGTCCATCCTTATATATATATATATATATATATATATATATATATATATATATATATATATATATATATATATATATATATATATCCTAGCTACGGAGAGAAACGTTGGCAACCTTCGAATAAAAGAATCGATACTAATAGAAAAAATTTATCCGCAAATAAATCACCGACTCGAATTAGGATCTTCATTTATAGTCTGATATAGTTTCACATCTCACTGTTGTTGTATTGTGTTTATCTTAATTTAACCCTTAAATGAATACTAAAAACTAATAATCTAACAAAAACATCACCTTATAATAATAACAAATAATATAACAACATAGGTCAAATACTCACTTAACAAAAAAAAAGATAATAACTAAATAAGTAAATAAACAAACAGGGGAGAAAAAATTAAATAAATAAATAAATAATAAAATTAATAAATTGATAAACATAAATGAATAAATTGATAATAATTTAAGAAAAATAAAAATAAATGGTTAAGTACAATAAATAAGTAGATAAATAATAAATAAATAAAAAATTAATAGAAAATATGAAAAAATGAATAAATACATAATAAATTTTAAAAAAATATTAAAGTCTATAAACTAATAATAGTAATAACTTAACCTAACAAAAAGATTATTTATAATAATATAATAATAGTAACAATAATAACAATAATAACAATAGCAACAACGACAACAACAACAATAACAATAATAATAATAATATTAATGGATGAAATACCGGAATCACCCCAGATAACATTAATAATAATAATTTTTAAAAAAGAAGAACAAAACAATGAAAAAAAAGGAATGAAACATTCATTATAACAATGTTAGCCTAACAATTAGAAATAACTTATTTATAAGCGACGTAAACAACAAATGAACTGAATTACATCCCTTTCATTGTTGTCTTAGCGTTACACGAATAATTAATGAACGGATAATATTGAATTAATTAATGAAATATACATATTTAAAAATAGAATAAAATAAATAAATAAACTAAATATTAATATACACAATAATTTAAAACGAACAGATAATGGAATGTTTAATGACAGTATTAACCGACGTATTAATTTAAACGAATAGACTTGGTTTTAAAAATAATTTAGATTAGAACTATAAATTTAAGGACAAAAAACAAGAAAAGATTCTAAAAAGTAAAAACAAAAAAAAATGTTTAATAAAGTAAATACATGAATAAATAAATTAGATAAAAAGCAGATAAATAAAATATTAATAAAAAATAAATAAATAAATAAAAATTTAAAAAAAGTTCATTTTATTTTTGAATATGGTTTGGAATTTAAAATTTAACCGGTATCTTCTGCGAGACTGAATCTACGGCACCTTCATATGCACGATTAAACTTGAGCTGAGCACGGTTCTGGAGAAGTAAAGAGTTCCCGAAATATTAAAATAAAATAAAAATATTATATCATTACGAATTTCCACCAGACCATCTTAATACAAGTATTACATAACATTGTAACATTGTGTAGATAGACAGATATATATGTGTTGGTGAAAGAAAAAAAATAATACTAAATAAAAAATAAATAAAATATATATATATATATATATGTGTGTGTGTGTGTGTGTGTGTGTATGTACACATTGTATTAAGGTTGAAACTAATTCATTTGTTCCACCATTATATGTCTTATTTGCTTCAACTTGTGTCTATCCGTCACACCTCTGCATTGTAATGCCTTCTAAGTACTACATTTCTATATATATATAGCTATATTTATATATATATATATATATATATATATATATATATATATATATATATATATATATATATATATATTATAAACGCTCCTTTAAAGTTGTATATAATTATATACGTGATTTTAAGTTGTAAATTACAGGCCGTTATAATAATAAAAACAATCTCAACGAACCGATCAGATGATTTGGTGAATCGAATCGGAAGTACTTGCGAAAAAATAAAGAAATTAGAACAAGAACCACACGGAACTTACATACATAATTCGGAAAATTGAAAAAAATGTTTTATCTAGCAAAAACACTTTGTTTGCATGAATGAAAATATGCTGCCTAAATACACACACACAATATATATATATATATATACGTATCGAGCGCATTTGAAGTAAATACTGAAAATTGATACCTACAAAATTATATCTTCTTATAAAAAGTTATGTGGATACATAAAATAGTAATATATATATATATATATATATATATATATATATATATATATATATATATATATACAGATACATGAAAGAAGAGGGATAAACATGTACGAATGACAAATATATTTCATCTTCGATTGTACAATTCGAGGTGTACTCGGTAAAAACATGTTTATTATTCTTTCCTTAAGCCAAGGCTTTTCAAAGATTAAAATCTTATCATCAGAGGAATAATATAGATGGATAAGTAGGCAGTAGACAAGCCAAAAATCAAAATTTGAAAAATATTTCGTAATAGAGAGTGAGTGTGTGCGTATAAAAAATGATGGGGTCTCTCCAGTTGGTGAATACCCGACTGAGGAGATAGAGAGATAAAGATGTGCGAATGACAAATCTATTTCATATTCGATTGTTCAATGCAAAGTTTACCAGATAAAAATATGTTTATTTATCTTTCCTCAAGCCAGGCTTTTAAAAGATTAAAGCCTTATCACCAGAGGAATTACATAGATGGATAAGTTGGCATGGGAATAGCGAACATTAATAGTTTTAAACATTTAAGACACAGTATAAGGTAATGGAAAGTAAGAGTGTGTGTATAAAAAGATAATCAAAATATAAAGTATGCCCAGTTCGTGAATGTCCGTTTACAAATTGTCCGGTGACGAGAGATTTAATGATAGAAAATGGAGTTCGTGGAGACTGTGTTAGAAATGTTCAAAATATAGTAAATCCCGTAGAATGATGTTCAGTTTAGCCGTATATTGAAACATCATTTCAGTATAATTTTAAAATTAAAAGATCATTCATATATATATATATATATATATATATATATATATATATTTATATATATATATATATATATATATATATATATATATATATATATACATGTGTGTCGTGCGTTACTCTGCTCTCAGATGGATACTCGCGTTTTTCTAAGTAGTATGATTATTAAACAGAACGGATTATTTATCCAAATGAGATAAGTGCATGATTCGAACGTGTTGCACAAAAGTGAACACCTTTTAATAGTGTTTGTGTTAGCCGTTGCATTATGGCCCCTCGTACAGTAGAGTGCCCATAAAAAAGCAACTTTAGACATAACATAATGCCGGAAATATAAGCGATTGTTTTATTAATAACAATTGTACAATATCATTTCCGATAAAACATATCGAAGAGACGTGATTTTATAATGTAAAGACATAAAACATGCTATTTGAATACTTTATGTACACGCAGTATCCAAACCCGTGCACATCTCATTTTCGCTTTTGTGAATTGCTAACGTCGTAGATAAATCACCTGTCCCATTTAATAAAATTACTCTCTAAATATATAGATACACATAACATATTGTACTTATATATACTCTTATTCTATTTATATACATGCCCATTGCAACTTTTTACAAAAGTAGGTTATTCCTATAAGGTATCAATGTTCTGTTGTGAGAACGCAGGTGGCTCAGGGGCGCTTATTTATTTTTACAAATCTTTTTGCAGATCTATGATTAAAGATGATTAGTGTACGTTTAAATATAGCAATTTCTTACTCACGTTTGATTCAAATAATATAAAAATAAAAATAATATTAATAATAATAATCATGAAAATATTATTAATAATGATAATAATAATAAAAATATTATTAATAATGATAATAATGATAATAAAATATAAAAAATAGATGGATACTAAGGAAATGTTGAAACATTTCGTGTAATATGTATACAGAGATTTAATAGAAGACTATCGCAATACAAGAAATAGAAATAGTCCGCTATTGAGAATGAGAATGAAACAAAATATTTAAATATTAATATTAATATTAAAAAAAAACTGAAATAGATAATTTGACACAAAAACTTAAGAAAAACCGAAAATGGGTAAAAACGTGTCTCAAAGTTGATTATGATACTACTACTACTACTACTACTACTACTACTACTACTACTACTACTACTACTACTACTACTAATGATAATAATAATAATAAGAAGAAGAAGAAGAAGAAGAAAAGTAATGAAAATGATAAACAAAAATAACAATTATTATAATAATACCAATAAAATAATAATAATAATAATAATAATAATAATAATAATAATAATAATAATAATAATAATAATAATAATAATAATAATAATAATAATAATAATTGGTTGTTGTCGGTGAGCAATCACTGACGATGATCTGTGTGAGAACTCCTAGTGAGTACAAATAATAATAGTTATCATAATAAGGATAGTTATAAAAAAGGTTAAGAAAAACCGAAAGTGCATTTAAGACCACGGGTCGCAGTACAATTTAGCTCAAAATGGCGAAATCATTTATTTTAGTAGCAATATGAAAACATATTAGAATAATACAATTGTAACGCAAGAAAAGAGCAGAAATAGGGAAAAACATCTTGGTTAGAAACTTTGCTTTTTACTTAAATGTTTTTAATATTTACTATTGTTAACAAAATTAATGTACGGAGATAGAAAAAAATCTAAGGCTTTATAAAAGAAAGAACATAGTGTAATGGCGGCGGTTTCATACCAATGTTTATTTAGTGTTTACTAAATTGTTCGAATTTCTTTCCGTAAGTTGTCAATGGCAATGCAGCTTGGACCTCTTTCTTTGTGATATATAAAAGAAAATAATGAATAAAATAGTAAATAAATCAAGGAAGATGGCAGTTTTGAGGTTGACGGTTTTGAAAAAATCTGCATTTCATTTTTCAGATACAAATGAAAAAAGCCTTTGAAAACCTACTTCAAGACAAATGTGTGCATTAGAATAAGCAGAAAAAATGGTATAACTATTTTTAAAAAGAAAGTAAATTCGGAACTTTATTACGTTGGAAATAATACTCTAACGAAGCAATTTTGAAAGAATATGTGTACATCCCTACTGCATACAAGCATAGCCGCGTTTACAGGCATACCGGATTGTTCTTTCTGATGCCAATACGTTCACTTCACATCGGATGATGAAAAAGAAAAAAGAAAACACATTTTGCTTTGACAAGCTTAGATTTAAATACTTTTTTTAATTTAAAAAGCATATTGTTATAGTTTGTTCAAGAAAATAATGTACATATATATATATATATATATATATATATATACATTCATATACATATATACATTATTTTTTGAAAGAACTATAACAATGGGCTCTTAAATAAATAACATTTATTTAAATCTTAGCTTTCAAATATAAAAAAATTTCTTTGTCAAAGTGAAATGCGTTTTAATTTTTCGTTTTCATCATCCGATCTAAAGTGGACTTATTGGTACGATGCACAGTAACCGAGCATTTGAATCCCCTAAACCACTCAACAGACGACATAAAATGCATCCTCGTAGCTTCCAGATTTAGATCACTACAACACAGACAAAATATGAGAGAACACTTATTCTGAAACTAAACAGGCACACCTCATAACTAAATATAGACCTGGGAATTCTCAATAGTTATTTTTCCCACAAACATACGATGTGACAGTGTCGGGCAGCCCCACAGACGGGGTGGGGGACCAAGATACATTGCCAGTATTAGATGACCGTTAACCTACGAAGATCGGTTGTACAATTACAGCGCTAGTGCGAATAGAGAGAAAGAAAACCTTAAAAATTTCTGGACGGAATTGAACAGCTGGGGATGATAAAACGAACACCGTATTATTTTGTTTATGACTTACAAATAATAGAATTATCATGAATTAACTTATCAAAGTCGATATGAGAATCTCACGGAGGAGGGTTCTTGACAGCGAAACTACGTGAGTGATTATAGTCACGGTCGAATGTTAAATATCGAATCAGGTCAATTTGTTTTGAGTGATCGTCCGAGAAAGATGGCCGCTGTTTAATTACCCTTCGGTACAGTCCTAATATTTCTCAGCTGTTGTCGAAATCGGATACTCTACGGAGGGGTAAAGTTATTGCCCCTCCCCTAAATACTAGTACGAATTGATAATGTTTGAGTGACGCGCGGCAGAAATAAACGGTGATAAAAGAGTGTGTCAGCTGTTGACGAAATTGCTTTTATTGACCCGTGGAGAATGTAGATACACATCTTTTTTCGGAGTGCCAACTTATAATTTGTTAGGGGTAGGGTATGCCCCGATAAAAGCCAAGCGAAGAAAAGCTACATTTAGAAAATCAGTGACGTCAGTTAGTCAGTTACGAGGGTCAATGACGAAAGGACTCGCTCTGTACTTTCCTCCCCAAACCCCACATATCAGTGCGCGTACATGTTCTTTTCTTCGTCCCGAACAGATTCTCGCTGACAACGATCAAGACGTCCAGAGTTATTAGCGCATTTTAACTTTCAGATTATCGAACGGCCTGACTTTGTAAACAAACCAGCGTACATTATTTTTAATTATTAAAAAAAAATTATTCTTCTAAGAAAACCAAACAAACAAAGTCGTTACTAACTTAATTCTTTCCATTCAACTGTTCTGCATGAAATGACCCTTCTCTTCACAGCGATACAAGGTTGCTGACCGAACCCGGTTGATTGCTCACTTATCTATACAAACACCACGTGGGAGTGGGTAGTCGCTGGACCAGGTGTTTGAACATCGGAAACCTTAATCAGAACAGCACATTTTCCCGAGCAGTACCGTGCGACCAACCGAACCGGTACTGCCGAACTAGTGACATCACGAAAGCTGGTGGACAAGGGTTACAGCAACATTTTTTAACAGGCGAAAAACAAGTGTGTATTACGGTTGGATGCGAACATCTGACCCACTTTAAGGGTCCAATATCAACTTTTTTGTTCTTGTGTTTTTTTTAAATTTTAAATTTTTTATTTTCGACATACTTGCCAGGCCCACCAGTAAATTGTATTTATTCGTCTGTCAATCCCCCCTATCTCTCTCTATCTCTCTCTCTTTCTCTCTCTTTCTAGCTCTCGGTTTTCTTTTTCTCTACATATATGTGTGCGCGTATGCCCTTGTAGGTGTACGTATTTGCATGTATATACCTATACACATGTATTTGTCTTTGCCTCTGCCCCTCTCTCACCATATGAATGTGCGTGTATGTGTGGGTACATATACGTATGTATGTGTATGCATCCAGGAATGTATATGTATATATGCAGATATATATATATATATATGTATGTATATGTATGTATATATATGGGTGTGTATGTGTGTGTGTATGTGTATATGTGTATGCATGTGTGTATGCGGATATATGCATGTACCCATCTCCATAGTTATTTTTCTTTTTCATTTTTCTAAGTTCACAAACTCGCCGTATACTAAAAAACTCTGAACTTTCCATCACTCCAGCCAATTAGCCTGCCCACTACCCCCCTCTTCTTTCCCCCTGCTTCATGTGTATATTGATGCATGTTGGCGTGTGCGCAGGTGTATGAGTAGGCTGACATACGTAGGTTAACATGCTGATGTGTCTGTGTGTGCGTGGGTATGTATAAACACAGGTCAACTTGTCTATCTATCAATATATTAATTTACTTACATTCATTCATATTCGGATACATTTGAATCATGTTGATGTCCACTTGACTCTTGCCTCTCAGCTATTAGTTACAGACTCCTGCATGTTTATACCATTTCACCGGCCTTAACCACACCTTTTTCTCATTCTACAACCACCTATCCTCCACCGTACACACACACTCCCCCATTAATCTGACGAAGGCCGAAGGATCGCGGCCGAAAATTTTGTTCTCCTTTTCAGAAAAAGTCTCCAATTTGTTTATACATAAGTAAACATTGATATTCCTACACGTCAAAATATAGAAAATAAATAAAAGATATATTAAAATATATATCTTTCACATTAATTTTATATATATATATATATATATATATATATATATATATATATATATATATATATATTTATGAACACGGTAATGCCATAAAGTAATTTACAGATTATTATTAACTTTGTAATATATATTCTAAAAATACGGTGAGTAAAATTGACACATTATTTGTTTGGTAACTGTTAACATTTAGGGAGTTTATAGAGACAGTTTTACTTTAATTATTTTTTACGAATCGATCCATATGTATTTTGGATTATATATTCTTGGCAACCCGGTGAGTAAGATGGACAAAGTACCCTTTTTGTAAACTTTATCATTTAGGTGGGTGCGTCCCTCTTCAAAAATGAACCTATTTATCTCTTAAATTAATGAACGGATTATTATTAATTTTGAAACAAATACAGTGAGTAACATGGGCACATTATTTGTGTATCAATGTTAAACATATATTTTCAGAGAATGCACAACTTAACATAATTACCTGATTCAAATGAAACTTATTTTATAATACGCACTGTTTTATGAAAAAACAAACAATTCAAGGATATATATTCGCCCATCGTTATCGCTGATAAAATGTTTCCGAGTCCAAAGTATGAAAAAGGTAAAACTAGAAGATCGAAAGTCTTCCCTGAATTGGCAATAGATTTTCTTAAAAACTAAACAAATTCGCTTATAGAGTTTATGTACATTTGTTAAAATGATGCTATTTACTTTATATTCCGGCAAAGCAATATAACCTTTGTAAGTTAGTAATAGATGAATACATTCACTAATACATATCTACTGAGATGTAAAACATCACAAGACATTTATGCTTTCTACACAATCTTATTACATAACTATACTTTCAACTAATCCATATATTATACCATCAATTTATTTTAGATTTTACATCTTACAAACCGTTAAATGTTTATGTAAGATCAACATTTCAAAATGATATGAATTTATATTCCTTGAATTAGGGTAATGTCTTTAACATTCTGTTTGCTAAATTATTTGTGTTCGGCGATAATTTAATAATGTTTTTTATGTATTGTGTATTTTCAGTGGACATTATTGCTTTCGTAAGCTTAGTTATTTTAAATACAATAACTACTAAATGATCTACTGTTACATTTCATCTGGAGTAATAGTTAGTTCAATCAGAGTCTTCGTTTATTGCCGAATAAAAATAATACCAATGTATAATTGCCAGGGTTTCATGAAGTTTGACACGTTCTCATCATGCAAGATTATGGTTTAATCATGTTAACTGGATTATAAAGATTTTGAGAATGCTAAACGTTGTAGATTAGTATTTCGAACCCGTGTATAGCTAAAAGACCCCCCAAAAAAATAAGAAGAAATGAACACATATATCAATCAGACATATTTTAAAGTAAAAGTAGTGTTCGTCCATTTCTTCCTGTTTCGAGCTATTTTCAGAAATATAAGCACGTGGAGAGTAATATCGCAACTGGTGCGGAGAGGACGATAAACTGCATAGCCCACATTTCGTATGCAACGCAAACAAGTTAAGTTCGTTAATTTTCCTAGCCTAAGATCGCTTGTAAAACAGCGCAAGGAACTGCGCGATAAACTGGCATTGTACCACACATGGTTTTCCAATAGAAATGGCGAACTGCCAAAGGCGTTGGTTCAATATTTCAATTATAATCACATCACGTCCAACCCCAGATATTGTATTCTATCTGGGCACTAGCATTATTGGTGTATGCGTGAAAGTGCATGCCCGTGGATTCTTGCCTGACTAATTATCCTCACAATTATCAAGGGTTGTCTTAGTCCATCGATGTGACTGCACATGTGTTTAAAATAATTGCAGCGTATATGTATTATTCTGAATATATTAACACCTGTTTACGTAATCAGATCTTACACATACATTCAGCCTAGCGACACATGAATTCAAAGAGGAATTTTAATTGATATCGGCCCTATTAAAAAGACGTTAATATATATATATATATATATATATATATATATATATATATATATATATATATATATATAATTATGTATGCCCGATTTTATGATTTGGACCTAAATAGCATTTAAACTGAAAACCAGAGTACCAATCTTCATGTCTCATCGCTGTACCGTGTTATTGACAATGTACTTCACTACTTTAAAAGTACTTCATCTGGCCCGGCAGTTGACTAATATAGAGACATCCTTAAATAAACAGCCAAAAAAATCATCTACGGTCAATTATTCCTTAGCTTACAAAAAGGCTTGGTTAAAGAACATATAAATATTTACAAAGCAAATCTGAACAAAATAGATAGCCAACAACTGTGAGGTATAGTTGCCGTACCTAGTTAGCATTTCTCGGGGTGATTTTACTCTCATATTTGTTTCGCTTCTTTGTTTTAAAGTAATATTTTTTGGTAATAAAATGAATTTATTTGTAATCTATTGTTAAATACCAATATATGTCTGTTACGTATTTATGTATTTTTCTATTCATTTAATATTTTTCGTATACAGTATTCATGCGTGTAATCATTTTGTATTAATCTACTGTTATTTCACCCCCTACTTCACAGTACCGAGATGCCTATTATTACTAAAAATAATTTCCTAAACAAACTATTGAAAATGTGACATACGAATCACAAAGTGCACGTTCCCCCAACACGCCTCTTCAAAATAGTTCTCCTCCGTTATTAAAGTTTATAGTGTGATGTTATGGGACCTGATAATTAACCTCTTTCCTTTAGAGTAGACTGCGTTTTGTGAGAATCAGTTGTCACATGGCTCACAAAGAATACATGAGTTAACCCGTAATTCTGGTTTTGGAAAATTCCCATCAAACGTAAAATTCACATACTATTTCATTTTATTTTCATTTAAGATACACATTTTATTCTTGCTTCATGTTTAAAAAATCTAAATGTATTAGCGTCTGTTACCATTTTATCATATGCTGTATATTAAAATGACTTGCCAATTAATGGCGTTGCGCAGATTAATTTCTAACACATTTTCACTCTTTTGCTATATATATATATATATATATATATATATATATATATATATATATATATATATATATATATATATATATGCATTAAGCTATACGACTCCGCTGATGAAGGTCCGACTTTCTCGGATCTGAAACCTTGGCCCGGATGTTGTTGTAACTTTTTGTTTAAGATATATATATATATATATATATATATATATATATATATATATATATATATATATAATATTTAGCAAAAGTGTGAAAATGTGTTAGAATTTACTTTAATGTATATATATAACCAACACAAACAGCAACGGTTAAAACAATTGTAAATAATGGATTATAAAAAAAAAAAAAAAAACCTCTGCGGACCTGCTACTAAAAACAAACCAGCATTTCCGGCCCCGGCTTTTGGCAAAAACACACTCCCACGAGTGGCTGTATTTATTTTATTTCTGAAGATGAAGGCTTCCTTCGAAAATTAAAAAAATAATAATAATAAAAAGGACACACTCCAACCTAACCCCACGGTCAACGATACACTGGAAAATAAAAAAAGTTTTTTTTGAAAATTATTGACTTTTCAATATTGTCACTTTGTTTTTACGATTCCACATGTCGTATATATGTCACTTGAACAACGCATTGTTATCGCCTACAAACAATTATTTATATATATATATATATATATATATATGTATATATATATATATATATATATATATATATATATATATATATATATATACACACATATATATATATACATATATATATACATATATATATATATATATATATATATATATATACATACCATTTCATCCATCTAGTACAGTCGACCTTTCTGTAGTCCTGTTTTTTTAACAAACTACTGATTAAGACCGTTTTATGTTTTAGAAACTTAAAATATGCGTTGACCATTCGCATCTCACTGGCTTGTCAGTAACTTTGAATCTGCTTAAACCGTATCCATATACCCTTTAATTTAACATTGTTGCACTTTGTATATTCATTTTTCATGAGATTATTAAGGGTTTGTATCTTCTTCACAAATAAATAAAAATATTAATTAATACTTTATTCGAAATCCAACTCGTTTTTATTTTCATCTCAATTAATATTTATTACCTGTAATCACACTAGGTCGTAACACACACAAAACTATTTTTCCAGTCAAGTGAAGCAGATAGTGATGTGTCTTGTATTTAAAAAGAAAGTAAACGTCTGAAATGTACGCATTAATTGTCGCCAAGAAAATGCACGTACCAACGTAACATGTTCGCACTGAATAATGTATGTCTATAACAGATAATGATTACAAGTGATTAAGAAATTAAAGCGGAAGCAATTGAAATTAATTATGCAAAGTGTATATATAAGTAAATATGATATAAGCATATTTGGATATTTGTTAAACATAAAAGTATCTATCCTAAATTCAAAGAAACGTATCTGGCGTTACAATGTGGCAGTTTTTAAAAAAAATATGAAGAATTCGGGCTATTATTTTCTATTTTGATTGCTATTTGTTATTTGTAAAAAGTAAAAATGTTCACCTAGCGCATATAATTTATTTTAGGTAACTCTGTGTCACCTTGATTGAGCAAGCAGTGTGTTAACATGTTTCTTTTAATTGAGGAATCCTTAGGTTAGTTCTTCAAGTTAAACGAAAGCCTGTAGTAGAAAATGAAGTAAAGATGCGAAGTCATATATGTTTAAATTTCATCCAAGGAAAATCTATGTTGCTTACGTAACAATTTCGCGCAGTCAATAATAGCTTTTATTTACAAGTAAAATAGAAATGGAAAACATTATAGCTTATATTAAAAGGTAAAATAGGAAAGGAAAACATGCGCAATAAAAATAAATTAGGAGAAGATATAAGCTTACGTATGATATATTTGTTTATGTGTTAATCATAAAAAATAAATGTCTTACGTTTACAGAACCATATTTACATGTCATTTCGTTTGACTATTCTATTAAAAAAAACAACTTTTATTTCTGTTTCATGTTGACCAAATCCAAATGTATTATTGTATGATACCATTTTTCCACATTTAACATGGATTTACCATATATATATATATATATATATATATATATATATATATATATATATATATATATATATATTGCTTTCACATAAGGAGGTTTGAACTACTTGTCGATTAATACATATTAATTATGCATGTTTCTTTATCAGTTAAACGTAAAAATTACTGTGTGACATTCAAAGACGTGTATTTGTCAGGAAGATGTGCCAATTATTTTACCTGACAATTTTGTTTAGTTTTCTTATGGTAAAATTTGGTGACTTTTTATTTTACATTTCTGATGTGTTTTGTTTTTACGTTTTTAAATGTAAAACTGAATGTCTTACCTGCATTGCGATATTTCCGTCGTTGAAATGTGATGCTGTTCGATTTTATTAATTCATGCAAAATGTGGCATTTACCTTTCTAAGTTTTCTTCTACACTATGAATTATTTTATGCAAAATATTGTAACACACTTAGAATTACAATGTTACGAATAGTAATACACGCCGTAGGCATTAAATATGACCCCGCCATTGAGAAATCAAAAATAAGTATTGCTGAACCAGAAAATAAGTGTGATATTATGTGAATCTTTGTTTAGAACCGGTTATGGAAGACGTTTGCCGTCACAGGATATTGTTTGACTGTCAATAGCTTTCAAACTTTTTCTAGATATTAAATAATGATATTATAATATCTGGTGTAGTTCGCTTGAATAATAATATCATAGTATTCAACTATTATTATTAATAATTGATGCATTCATGTGTGAGTATATGTATTAACTATCAGTAGTGTAATTTGCTGCTGATAACAATGAAGGCATCGATTATAATTCCATTTTGCAGTCAATAATAAAAATGGCAGCCATCTAAATACTATTTGTGTCGGATAACGTAGTTTCTGAAAGTGATTAAATCCTATTAAATAACATTTTCCTTCACAACATGAGTTGACTTGAAAGGAAAGAAAAGGTCTATTCTGATGTAATATTGATTTTGTAAGACGCCATCATTCAAAAATGTATGACTATATATATATATATATATATATATATATATATATATACATATATATATATATATGCAATAATCCAGGGAAATAGTGTTTCGCTGTATCAGTGTGGCTAGTTAGAAAAGTGCCTCAAGTCGAGGGGGAAACTGGTCAGTCCAGTTTATAGTCAAGCCATATAACAGTTTTGCCTCCAGTCCGGATGTGTAAGAAGCGTGAGTAAATGACATCTCAATGTTTATATAAACGCCGAAAAGTACTCAATTTGTTTTCACGAAGGGCTTCGCATTTTTGCTAACGTCAGTTTGCGAGTTCGCTTGTCTCAGTACTCAACTCAAGAACGGTGGCATATGTAGTCATCTATAGAAAGGGTGTTTCGCTACATCACATATATTCAGTGAAGCTAGACACTCAATCACCTCAATTGCAAATAAAAACTCGACCGTTTAGTTGACAGTCGACGCTTTTAGCCATTAATCCTTCAGTTCCGAGTCGTGAGTAAGCTTAATCTGACTATTTATATGAACACTGACAACTATCGATCAGATCTTTATTTTTTTAACGAAGAGATCTACATTTTCACAAATGGCAGTTGACGATTTCACTTACGACAGTGCTCAATGTAAGAATAGCGCACACTCTACCTGATCATTTGATTTTTAAATGCATAATTTATTTCATTGATGGAAGAATTAAGTGTATATTGGTAAGCATTCAACGGTTAAATATTAGTTAGTAAAACACGCATACACACTTATTTGCATTACTAATTAGACCTGTAAATCACGAGTGTAAATATTGAGTAAGAAAGTTGCCCGGCGGACAAGATTCATACGCTGTTTGGCGTTTCTTTCTATTTGAGTAATATTCGACGATTTATTTACGCGCGTCCACGACCCCCTCTCTATACTGGCATAAATATCGCCACTTCCCGTATGAATACATTCCGTTTCTCTGTGATATATCGGTATGTGAAGTGAATCTGCAATCCTAAACCTCCGAGGCCCAAAATATACTGTTTGCCGCAGATCGTATTGCCAATGAAGGATGGTTCAACGGAGCCACACGGTTGAAAGCAATATATATATATCGATATGGCCACCACATTGGTGCACTGGAATTAGAACGGACACTCCTGCGATCTGTTTCAATAGAACCTTTCATTTATGGTACATATTGCAGCGAACACACACATACGATTAACCGTAAGAGTTCTGTCGAAGCTAAATAAATTGTAAAAACACTAAAAGGTATTTAATTTGTTTTTATTTAAACATATTTTTACGCATTCCGGACAAATGCTTTTTCTCGTTTAACATGATATACATTTATAATAGAAATAGCCTGCTGGCGCTATAATTAGAAGTCACTTTATTTACACTAAGGAAACTTGCAGATAAGGCAATGCAGATGGCTGTCCTCTTACGAACAGATGCCTATAGAAGCAAAATCAAGTCGACGGGCGTACATCATATTATACCGGGCGTACCATTCACCTCTTTGGACGCATGTGTCCAGTAGAGACAAGGGTAATTATTATAAGTGACTCCATGATTTGATTTATAATTTCAGGCGTACCCATGTGCCTATAGTTCAAGCTTAAGACTAACATCATGTTTGTGTCTAAAACACAAAGCAATGTATATAACATCGGCGTAATTTTACGTCTATAAATTGAAACTTCTGTACATATTAGCAGTTATCAGTATATATCTATAGTACTTTGTTACATTATAACCAACGCTTACTTTGACAATGATACTAACGCTAACCCTAACCCTAAACAATAACCATACCCCTAACGCTAACGCTAACACTAACATTATCCCTAACCCTACCCCACATTTTGACTGTAAATCTAACCCTAACAACGGGGTCAAAATTAACTCGGGTCCTAATGTAACAAACCACCTATATGCATATCTTATATGTTATTCCTTGCATGTCACACAAATGAGAGCCAACTGTAAATGAGAATATATACTATTCATAAAGAAAAGTACAGATAATATCAACAGTTCAATCTAATCAAACAAGAACAAATCAATGGGTAAATTAATGCATTTTTAAGCAACATCTTGACAGCTGTTTCTCCTAGTAGAATAAATACATCATGTAAATTTACAAAATAAATAATAGCTTCGATACGCCCACAACATAAAAAAATATTCAGAAACATAAGCTTGATATTTTTCCATCCATTAATTTATTAATTCAAATTTATCGAAAGAAATTATGACGTGAAAAGTCATTCAGCCTATGAAAACAGAAAGTAGTATCCTGAAACGGAATTTCAAACATATCGGTCTTTTTTCATAGTCGATCTTAATTGATTTGTTACGTCATTCATTAATTAGAATTTTTCCGAAAAAATAAAGCGATAGATCTCCAATATATAAAAAAGGGAAAGTGAAGACCCATTTCCGGTCAATAATAATCAACTCCCCTTAAATACATCGTATGGTTTGGGTAAGGTTGTGATTTAAATACACTACACAAATCATTGTTACTGGGCGAAACAGCTGTCAAGTGTTAACATATAAAAGCTTTAACTTAACCTGGATGTTATCTTATTTGAAAATGTATATAAGTATATATATATATA
>OY744527.1:88503071-88538071 GCA_963556195.1 Sepiola atlantica | reverse complement strand
ATATTGATTATATATATGTTATATATATATATATATATATATATATGTATATTATGTAAGCTAAACGTAACGCGTTCTTAATTGCTACTACACCAAGATATAAGTGAAGGAACCCTTGTCTTGTATAACTTCAGTTATAGTCCAGTCAAGCTAGTTGATTTTCGGCTAAACCTCAAACAAATTGCTAACAAAGGTTTTTAACTTGGATATTGGGCATGCATAATCTCTCTTTCAGATAAAAATAGTTTACTAAAATAAGTCTTGGGAAAAGGAGTCAACGAGAGCCATCTTTAAAGATTGCTGCCGATTCTAGTCTCCCCTCTCTCAACTCAATTTCTGTAAATTCATCTTCAAAAATACCAAATGTAGCAATGTAAAATTGGATAAAACCAACAGTTTTCATAAAGTTAAATATAATTATAACCTCTTGTGCCATAGTTTTGTCTCCTTTGATGTATTACTTCAGGAGCTTGATATTCTGTCATATTCTAATTTCAGATTCGCCAAAGGGAAGTACCGATAATTATGGACGCTAACAAGTGTGCTATTTGCAACAATAAACTGTCCAGTAATGAAGAAACATTAATCGTCAACCAGAAGGGCATCGATTCCATTAACAGAGCTTCTGAACAGCGTGGAAGATAGATCATAATTCACATTGGTCAACGTCTTCTTCAACCCCAAATACATAGAAATTGACCGTAAAAACAAGTCCACGCATGATTAAATGCTATTACGTGCAAGCCGTTCTTTGTGTGTGTTTAACTTTAAGGAACATTGTCTTTTTGTGGGTCTGGAGCAAACTCTGATAGAAATAAAAAAGTGTCGATGTTTCCGATGTAGAAACTCTTGAGTTTAAGGACAGAGTGTTAAAAAGTTTGTGAGACAGTCCGAGAAAATGATGACTGGGAATCCACTGTAAAATGTAGAATAGCTCATGTAGCTGACCTTGTTTGAGAAGAAGCACGTTATCACAGAACATGTTTTGTAAACTTTGATTCCAATAAAAAAACATTCCTAAGGCATTCCATTCTGCTGATTCTTCTAAGAAATAAAACCTTCATGAACCAGATGATTCTGAGAGAAATCAGGCATTTCTGGAAGTTGCTATATATTTGCAGCAAAATTACGAGGAGCAACTCACTATTGTTGATCTTGTTAAAAAAATTGAGGAAATTCTCAAGGACACTGGCTTTGAACCATACAGTCTCTCATACATGAAATCTCGATTATTAGAACATTTCAAAGAAAACATCATTGTGACTGAAATAATTGGGAAACATAGTGTAGTTACACTCTTAAGTACAGCAACATGTATTATCCATGAATTCTATGGACAGAGCCGCTCAGCAAACAATTCAGAATCAGAGACCATTAGAATCATAGAGATGGCAGCCAAGCTTATCAATAATGGCATTAAAGGTATTCAGACAAGTTCAGAATATTACCCGTCTTAGAATTATCTTGAACAGGCTGTGATGATTGAATATGTTCCTAAAACATTGTTCATCTTTCTCAGGAAGATGTTTGCAGGCAAAGACAATGATTTTTAAACTTGCATCAGTTGCTCAAGCGATAATGCAGGATGCTAGACACACAGTTCTCCTTACACATTTGCAGTTTGGTTTAGCAGTGGAAAGGCATGACCAATTTTGATCGACGTTCTTCATTGACACTCTGAATAAGCATAGCTTCTCTTCATCTTACTCGGAAGTACAGAAATTCGAACGAAGTGCTGCTCTTGTTCCTAGCACTGAAACCCTCTCTACTGTTAACATATAATTCGTGCAGTACGTTGCTGATAATGTGGACCATAATGTAATGGGTTTTGATGGTTTCAACACATTTCACAGTATGGCATCATAACATCTTTTACACCCGGAAAAGTTAAAGCAAAACCAGTTCAAGGGAATCAGGTCCTTTTATAAGAACTGATAAGGCTTGGAAGGATGAACATAGAGTACCTAGATTCATAGCACATCAACAAACCACCAATGACATTTAAATAGCTCCAGCCCAAGAAAGTTGTCGATTCCACTGTTAATGTTGACATCCTTTGGGAGGTTTCACTAATTCCACATCCCTCCAGACGCGCATGTCTAGGCCCCATGCAGTCAGTGCACAAAGGAACATTCCCTGAAAAATAAGCCACACTTTTTTTGCCAATAGTCGACATGGACCCTGGAAACACAACCTGCGTGTACTCAACATTATGTAAACTTAGTAATTAAGCCAACATTACACCAATTCTAACATTCGATCAACCACTTTGGTACAAAGCAATGATGATAGTCGAGTGACAGCCTAGTTCCAGTCCACTGAAATCATTTATCTTACGACTTGGTAGGCTCCATACACAGATGAACGTTCTGGGGTCCATTGGTCATTTGATGACAGGTTCTGGATTACAAGAACTTTTTGAACTTGTGTATGCTGAAGACACAGTCAAGCACATGCTTAATGGCAAAGAAATCCCAAGAGCTATTCGTGCTATTGATGCTGCTCTGGAATCTATTTTGTTAGCGAAAGCCTATGATTTGCCAGTTTCACTTGCCACTGATGGTGACTAACCCTACACTGATGCAGAAGAGTCATTTCTTCAAAATGAAGACCTGAAAGAAGTTCAGGGGCTATTAAAAGGTCTCTATGATAGGACTGAGACATTGACTAATGTTCTGTCATCAGATTCTAAGACAAGGATTGCCCGATAATCCACCATGTGAAGGATGCTATGATTGACCAGCGAACGGCAAAATTGTGGATTCAATACCTTGATATAGTGAAGATGCTGCAATTGTTTATCAAAGCAGAGCGCAACGGAAACTTGGAATTGCACCTTGACGCTGTAAGGAAAATGCTGCCAATATTTGCTGCAGCAGTCCGCCTACTTGTACTTCCAGCAAATAGAGGGGCTGCCGAAAAGCCACCCTGAAGTGTACCAGAAATTTTCTGAATGGATTCCATGTTATTAAACAGAGAGATCTCTACTGGACTGGCTTGTCGACGGATCTGCTTATTGAGCAGGTGCTAATGAGAAGCATGAAAACGTCTGGAGGTCTTACTCATGGCAGAGGAATGGACGAAATTCATCAAATGGTTTGGACGCTATCACTGCCAGCGTGCGCTGAAATCAAGTTTACATTGCAAGAATTAGAAGGCATTCGTTATGGCACTAGTGACCAGCACCAGGAGGCTACTTCAGTAAGAAAAGAGCGAGATGGGAGAGATACATGGAAGCTCTTAGCGTTTCCTCAGACATATGACCCTTTCACGGAAGATCAGTCCATTAACAGCATTTCAAGTGGACTAACTGGAGACAAAAAGTGAATGTGGACAGAGCAAACTCAATAGCAGATGCACTCATAGCTTCAATGGTTGAAGGAAAATGTCCAAGAGTATACTTTTAAAAGAAAGGATCAGGCAACTACACTTGGGTCAAATGTTTCGCTCAGCAAAGATGAAGCAGTTGAGACTGATCCACAACTCCTATTACAGAGACTGTGTGTCCTATCTACCAATATAGCCTCAACTCAACAGCAGCAAGAATATTCTTTCGGACTACCGCGAGAGGAAAAAAACGGCTTTGGCAGACACAATATCAAAACTAACATCCCCTGTACAATCAGGTCCACAGTCTTCAGATCCACAGTATCTCTTAGATGGTGGAACACTACTTCAACGCCTCCCATGGTAAAAAGGTCACGCATTTAATGAGATCTCTGCTTAATACCGCAGATATAACAACTACATATGGAAAAGCATGCACTGTCTTTCATAGGTATGAAAGTGGTCCATCCATTAATAGCGACTTACCGACGCCGAGCAGGGGTCTTAGTTGGTGTTAATGTGTCAGTGCCTCCTTTAATGGTGTTTAAATTAACAAAAGATGATTTCCTAAAAAATCAAGAAAACCAAAAAGTTGTTCATCAATTGTTGAGAAAAAGTTTATAGGAAGCAGGTTGTAAACTCGTCCATACATCTGGAGACACTGACATATTGATTGTGAAGACTGCTCTAGTACTGGAACAGACAGGAGAAATAATTTTGATAGCAGATGACACTGACCTATTGGTCCTTCTATGCAATCATGCCAATAGAGATGATGGTATAAACATCTTCTTCACGCCACAACCAAATGATAGTGTAATATTGTGACAGTCTGGAACATCAAGGAGATGAGGAAATGTTTGGGAGATGTGGTCTGTTCCAACATTCTTTTCATCAATGCACTACTGGGTTGTGATTCTACATCCAGTGTTTATGGAATTAAGAAGGTAGCATCCCTTTGAAAGGTGATGAACAATAGAAACTTCCTCAAACTGGCAGAAGTGTTTGGCAAGGATAGCAGTACAGAAGAGGTTACTGAAGTTGTGGAGAAGGCTTTAGTGTGTCTGTGCAGTGATAATGATGGGGAACACATCAATCATCTCCGACTGAAGCGCTTTAAGGAATACGTTTCAAAAAGCTCAAATTATGTTGAAACCAAATCATTGCCACCAACAAGAGCAGCTACGAAAGTTCACAGCCTTTGGGTTTATTTCCAAATTCAGGAATGGAAATGTGGAAACAAACAGATGGTAAATTACAACCAATCAAGACTGACTTACTAGCTGGTCCTGTAAATTTGTTGGCTATAATTAGGTGTAACTGTACTTTATGGTGTACTACAGCAAGATGCAGTTGCAGGTAACACGGCATTGACTGCTCAAACTTGTGTGGTAATTGCAACTGCAGCAACTCACCACAGCCATATCTTGATAATAATGAAGTTACCTTTGACTAGTTCTTGACAGGACATGTTCTTTGGTCCGTTCATGAACTTGTTCTGTGGTGATTATGCAAGAGCCTAGCCACAGCATTCGACCAACTGATCATTCCTTAATTGTAAATTGTACTTATTTTGTACCTATTTATTATGAATAGTAAGGAAGTAATATGAAAATTGTTGCCTTGAAAAAGGCCACTGGTTGTACCTTTTATATTGATATTTGTATATGTGTTAGTTTATTATTAAGCATATAGGTACTTATCATTACAATTCAAACCACCGGGAACATGTAAAGCTGGCTAGGGGTGGGCCCTGTGTGGGTTTTCATGCAAAACATAGTTTTTTTATTTCTAATTTAATCAAGTTTTTTTTTGTCTGGGAAAACATTTATCTTTGTAAGTAATTGTCAGGAATATTGAACATAATTGTCAGGAAATGACAGGAATTTAATGTCTATAACTTTTAATATTGTTAAGTTTGATTTTAAAGATAGCGCCCGTTCACCCCTTTCCGCAAAGCTAATTTGGTAAACTTTTTTTATCTGAAAAAGAGGATATTCATACTAAATATACAAGTTAAAAACATTTGTTAGCAATTTGTTTGAGGTTCAGCCACATTTTGACTTGATTATTACCCTTGACTCACACTGGGCAATGCTGACTTTTAAGTGCGTAAGCACCAAGCACGTTTCTTTCAGTTATTTTTAGGACTCGTGAACACTCATTATGCAGAGTTTCATATATATATATATATATATATATATATATATATATATATATATGTGTGTGTTCATGAATAAATATTAAATTATATTTATGTCGAGACGACGTCGTTTCGATCTTATGCTGTTATCAGTGTAGAGGGTGATAATTTCTGACGTTTACAAGGCTTTGACTCTGCACGCTTCTGTTCACTCTTCTATTCCGTATTTGTTACGTAAGACTCAGAAATTAAGTTATATTTATGCCAATTGAGGTGGGCTATAAAAATCAATAAAATCTATAGGACTCAACGAACTTAATCAGAGCCTCGCTTCGTAGTATAAGTAAATGTTTATTTTTTTAATATCTTACCGTGCTCAACTTTAATTTTCTTAATAACATATTTTAATAATAATACATAAATATTATATATATATATATATATATATATATATATATATATATATATATATATATATATATATTCAATTTGCTATAAAAATTATAACGAATGAAGTGACCAATTCGGTACGAGTCTAATTTTATATTTCCCGTCGTAATTTTCAACCTATTTTTTATGTTTTATTCTTGCCAAACCCTCATCTAGCTATTCTCCGTACAGCTGGTACCGAACAAGAACACATTGCATCTCCAGTTCATTTTTTACAGTTATCGCTACTCTTACATTAGTTTTATCTTCTCGCTCTCTCTCTCTCTCTTCTACGTCCCCCCTCTCTTACTCCCTCTCTCTCTCTCTCTCTCTCTCTCTAAAAAAAAAATAACACAAACATATGTATATACATTAAAAATGTTATATATTTCCAGACAAGAAATAACAAAACACAGACGCGGATAAGAATATATATATATATATATATATATATATATATATATATATATATATATATATATATATATATATATATATATATATCCGTCCCAAAACTTGTCATTTATTTATGCAGTAGAAAAAAAGAACCCCACCACACAACCCACATACATATATATATATATATATATATATATATATATATATATATATATATATATATATATATATATACACATAGTTAAATATACCAAATGATCTGCTAGAGCTGGAAAGCATTAAAACTGTAAACATACAACTTTATTAAGAGACGGATATCAAATACGTAGACAAGCTGGAGAATACTAATACCGTTACATTCAATACAACACTCCAGTGCAAGTACACCAATTCGACGAGAAAAAATACGCCGTGTAAGAAAAAATTGCAAAACGCAGTTTACAAAACAACAATAAAATAACTGCCATTAACCAACTTGTCATGTCAGTGATAACATACATCTTTGGTATTATTGTCTTTTTTACAATAGGGTATCAACAAGTAAAATGTCGATAAAGTACAGAGTAATGAATAAAAATCAGAGGATGAGGGTGTATTGGTCTCTCAAAAATTAACCATACACATCGAACCATATTGTGAGCACTGACAAATATCTGATGAGCTCCAGAGATCAAACCTCATGATGGTACAAATGAGACATAGACATCACATAAGAATGCCACGGAAATAACCGAAAAGAGACGCCGGAAATAGACCGAACAGAAAACTAGAAAATGGGGCAATAAACAACGTGCCAAATATTTTCTGAAAAAGGTATCCAAAGAATATTTATATAACGAAGACTCTGTAGACTGATGCAAAAGAGGTCCAATTCACTATGCCCGGAGAGGATGATAATACCTGTTCAGGATCAGGGCTAAATGACCAATGATTTAAGAGCATGAGTTGTCTCAGCAACAAGTGCAATTCTCGCCACGCAGAAGTAGAGAGTATGAACCACCTGCAATCCAGTTTTTAAGTTCTGCTACTGTATAATGAGGCACATTAATAGATTTTGACAATGAAATGGAGCGAATGTTATGATTATCTTATAAAAGTAAATATTTTAAAAGTAGGACTCTTCTCTATGTGATAGACATTATTTAAAAGCTGATGTACACTCTGTGTCAACATAGAAAAAAATATGCTTCTTCACTAATATTCATATAAAATATTAGAATTACGTCACTAATTAGTTTCATATATAAATGTTTATTATCATTTTCTATGCCCTAACACTAACTGTTACCTTTTCTTTAGAGTGAAGGGTTTATTTTTGAAGTAATTTCAGACGGTGTGGGTTGTCTGACTTGCTACTTGCTTTCTGGATTCTTCATTTGCAGTAGTTTCATCCGGCACATTTAATATTTGATGATCTATTCATCGGGAGGATTAAGGTACGTACATCTCTTCTCTCTCTCATATAAACATATATATATATATATATATATATATATATATATATATATATATATATATATATATATAAATATTAATTATTTATTACCTACAGACATCGATGTTTCATGCTAACGCAATCTTCAGTGCAGGAAGTTAATTCTCAACGGTCAGCTGGCTCGAACCCGATTACAAATCGCCACTGATTTGTAGTCAAGAGCGTTCCCCCGTCGGCCACAACGAATTAGCTAATAATAAAGGAGAAATTTAACTTTGTAAATACCGAGTCGGCGGGTATTTTTACACAAGCAGTTGAAAGTGATCACCAAACTGTGTTTGGATCTTGTATATATATATATATATATATATATATATATATATATATACAAAAATAAATACACACAGAGTTAACATCATTTCAAGAGAAACCACTGGAATACTATCAAATACAACTTTTTTCAAAAACACTATTTGAAAACATTCCGAATAAAAAGTATATTGCTACTAAATGCTGTTAATGTTTACCGCTCTGTCAAACAGAAAACCCTTCTGCCCCAGAAATATTCAAGTCTTCTCACAAGATACATTTCGGATTCATTTTATGTTTATTTTTTAATTAACATATTTAAAACGTCTTCCAATCGACTATTACTGTTGTTATCCCTTAATAAATCGTTGGTGATTAATTCAAATTAGATCCGGTTCGACATTTTCACCAAAGAAGCGAACTATTGTTTTAAATTCTTTCATCTATCCTGCTTATTATGTCTGTCTAAATTTAGGAAGTGACCGCTTCCTCTTCTTTCATGAAACGCCATTGTCTGAAAACGGATCTCGTTTCATATCGGAATTAATATTTGTTCTTTAATCCGCAATAAATCTAGAAAATGAACAATAGTCTCATGTCGCAGTCTAATGACATTAAATGTTATTACGTTTATACTTTTTTTCTCATCTAAATTCAACAATACTTATTAACTTCCGTTCGATAGCATTATGAAACTGTGATAAAACAAAACTATAGGAATTTAGCCAAATAGTACAAAGCCACATCTAAATTAATTCGTTTCGAGTTAAGTTGTGTTTATATCATAAAAGAACAGTAAAGGACAGTTTTATCGGAAATTGCATCCGTTTATAATTCTTTTCCCTTCTTTCTCTCTTTCTCTCTTTCTCTCTCATATATTTATATGTATATATATATATATATATATACACACATATATATATATGGTATAATGTATTATTTATAGATTTTCAGTATTTACTTCAATGCGTGAGTAGCACTAGCTAGTAAGTTATGAAAATATATTCATGGCAATTATGCTACACAAAGACGTTTACGTTTTATCCCTGTTTGCCTGACGATTTCTTAGGGATGAATCGCGGACGCTTCTGTGTAGCTTAATCGCAATAAATATATTTCCATAAGACACATATATATATATATATATATATATATATATATATATATATATATTTCGTTAAATATTACAGATGAGAGTAAATAAATAAAATTAATTTCAATAAATGAGAAAACGTCCTAAGATGCTTTTAATATTAACACTAATACTCTATTAACACTACCACTAATATATATATATATATATATATATATATATATATATATATATATATATATATATATATATATATATAGTGCCTGTCTCGTGTAATAGTGGTTAGAACTACTTAATATCTACTAGATAGATGGTTCGATCCCTGGCTTGGGATAGTTGCTGGTCTAACCACCCTGAAGATCTCTGATACAGTGAAACAATTAGCATGTGGATAACTATATAAGCCTTTCACTTCTTCTAGGGTTAAGCACTGTTGTCGATGATATCGCTTGCCACTACGTTAACATAATGCAAAGCTCTGTGTAAATAAAAAATAGAGCAGTCTCAAGATGCGTTAAATGTTTAGATAATAAACGTTGTTAGTATCATTTCTCAACAGCACCTGCTCCGTGGCCTGGTGATTTGAGTTACTGGTAAGATTGCTGTTGGTTCGATCCCTACCTTGGCTGGGTTCTGTTCCAAACAAGGCGTAAAGCCATTTGACGCAAGGAGCTAAACAATACTATTTCAAGTCAAATACCCTCCAATGATAAGTGTTACATGATTTCATTCCGACCCCCCAAAATAGTATTTTTACCCCTTTTTCCAGAACCATGCCTCATGCAATGTGACGACGAAAAGCCAAACTAAGTGAAGCGAAAGTAACGAGGTTTCCAAAAGTAAACCCAAGGTCAACTTTCATCTAAAAAGCTATAACCAAGCGAAACAGTCTGTGGAAGACTACATACATATATATATATATATATATATATATATATATATATATATATATATATATTTTTATTTATTTTTAAATACAGATTTTAATCAGACATGGACCAGTGGTTTCTGACAAGAAACGTGTTGAATTCCCGATTCCGTCTTCTTCAGCATAGTCTGAAATAGTAAATGATGGAATTTCTTCAAAAAACACTTATAAACGTTATGAAACGCTATGTACACAGAATTTTGAAATATAGGGCCAACGAGAACGCTTAGGTCAGAAAAGGCCGTTTAGAGATTCTATATATAGAAGTGAGCACGAGAATATGTACAACCGACTAAACTTACAGTAGTTTAAAGCGTTTAGTTTGTTATTGATTAATTATAATAAACAGCTTTAAAATGTAATACAATGCAGATAGATAACATTTATACTTTGGTTACTATAAATCTTTGTTGACCTTTATGCAAAATAAGTATTTTTATTAGAAATTCGCGATTTTTTTACATAATAGTTAATATTTATTTCAGACATTTAATCAAAAAATTAACATACTTCTAATAATAGTTTGTATTAATTATTCATAATAAATTGCTTAAATATGCAATGAAAAAGAAAATAAATACCTATCATACTTAGCTCTCTACAAATATATCCTTATAATATAGTTCATCTTCCCTTTAAAACTGTGAACAGTAAACTATATTTTAAACATACATTTCTTTTTTTACCGCCACGTTTTTGATTTAACCCCTTGGCAGTAAATCTATATTTTATACTATATATTTTATTTAGAATCAGCGATGCTTTCAATAATCGTTAATACCTATTTCACACATTTAACTGACATTTAAATATCATTCTATTAATCTTCCGGTTGGGAAGATGCTTTCGCTGTGTAGATTTGATATTAATTAATAAACATGTTTATCATTATTTAATCTTTATTTTAGATTAATATTACCTTTTTCGAAATTATGGATCAACTGCTACTTAATTAACACTTGGCTTTTTGGCTAAGATCAAAGTGTAGTATCTGTTCCGATGGATACTGCACTCCATACTGGTGTTGTCTTGGCCTTCGAGTCTTGATTTACGCCAGTCAATGGGTCTGTCCTATGCAGTTCTGGGAGGTCCACCTTCCCAGGCTTTGCTTCCCCTCTTTGGGGAGGAGTAAGTTTATTGCTTACTGCCCGAGGCGCCCCTACCACAGAATGCCGACGGGGCTGCCCAGGCTATTTTTAAACCCCACTTTCCCGACCCGCCCTTGGGTCACATCTCACTTGTGGGAGTAAGATAAAAACTGGCCTTGTGCCTTACTCCAGGAGAGGAGTAAATCAATACTCAATTAACACTTAAATAATCTTCCATTACTGACTTTTATATAACAGGAAAACTGTCCCTTTCGTTGACACAGTATTTTTCTTTATAATCAATATTCGTCTGGAACAACTACTGTGCATTATTTTGCATTTTTCTGAATAGTTCATGTTCCCATATAACTATATATTATCATTTTCAAAAACATATGAGCAGTTGATTATTATTTCCAAAATCAACTTATTTTCTTTATTAGATTTAAAGGTACACAAATGGACTCTCTCTGTTTTCTGTTGAATACTAAGACAATTTGAAAATAAATATGTAATTATGTAATTATATATATATATATATATATATATATATATATATATATATATATATATATATATATATATAATTATGGAAATAATAAGCCAACGTAATGAATAATGGCAAGAAAACACGAACATTGTTTAAATATTAATTAGTGTTGCATTATTTCTAGTTGGAAATGTCTTGAAATAAAGACGATATATTGATAAATATTAAAACATTTTTTCATACATATATATATATATATATATGTATATATATTTATATATATATATATATACATATTTAAACAGGTGTTGTTGAACGACACGAAATGTTCGCGTTTGTCGATTTTTAGTGTCTTCTCGATTCTTCGAGCAAGCTTGTTGGTCTCCGGTGATAGCTGGTATACTATGTTTTTGAGTGTTCTTAATTCGGTCATCATTCAAGCGCTTTCGACCTTCGTGGTCGTCACTAGGAGTACTTGTTATTTTTAGAAGACTTGGGAAACTGTGTTTTCTTAAATACTTTTCTCGTGGGTTTTTGTTAGAAGATTGAGAGTTAAATAAAATAATGCTTGTGATTGAGTCTATTATTTATTTTTTATTTGTGTATTCGTTACTTTTATTCATTTTTTAATTTCGTATATTGTATAATATTTTATTTATTGGTATTAGTTGTACATTTATTACTTCTATCATTTTTAATCATGAAATACGTTTAATATGTTAGTACCGGTATAAAATCTTTTTAAAAATATTACTTCTAGTAGTTTTAGTCGATGTATGCAATTACTTTTATGTATGGTTTCGGTGTTAGCTGTTGGAATTTTTCATATATCGGTCGACTGTAGTGTTTTATTATATTTAACTATGTGGCGTTGTATGATTCTGGTGTTGGATATATGATACGTAAGACGTCGGGAGAGAATTGTTATTGTGTGCCCAATAATGTACTATATATTTGTTTTGTTTGGTTCGTAAGAATACATTCCTGAAAGAGGCATGTGAATTTATATATTACGTTAGTTTTGCTTATGGTTGAGTTTAGGGTGTTAATATTTTTTATTATTAAATTAGACGGTTTGAATTTTGTGTAATAGATTATTAGTTTGATTTTTTTAAGTTTAGTGTATCGTTGTATTATGTTAATTATTGCGTTTTCATGAAGTTAGTTATGAGGGGCACTTGGTTTTTGTAGTGTATGATGGAAAGTGTAATTTCTGTTATGAGTGTTCTTTTTTGTTTTTATCGTTTATGCAGTTTATATATAATTTCATTTCTTTTGGGGGAATTGTTATTGATTAGTGTTTGTTTTATGTTGGCTAGTTCTTTATAAACCCTTTTTCTAAGAGAAGAATTTCATATGTGCACGATGAACAAGGTTTTTTATAAGGCTATTACATATTTTTGTGGATATTCATTGTAGTAGTTGACGATTCTGGGGTTCTTATTTGTGATTTTATATGTTGATGTCGTGTATAGCATAAGGTTACTGGAGTCTATTAGTACACCTGGGGAGGTGATTTCATGGTTTATGTTTATTTTGCTTGTAAATGTAAGAGCTGAGTGGGTTTTAAAGGATGGCTAGAGATTTTTTAAATTTCCGTAGGATTTAGTGGTAATGAGGATATCATCTACGTAGCTAGTGTACATTGTTGGTTTACTTGTTGGGTCAGAAAAGCTTTTATATTCGAAGTGCCTCATGTAGTATTCGGCGAAGGTGGGGCAAGGGGGTGCCACAAGACGTCGCCTATTTGTATAAATATTTTGGCTGTAGACTCATTGAAGGGGACTTTGGTGGTGCATGATAGTAGTAGTTTTTCGAACGTTTTGGGTTTTATTGCTGGAAGAGGTATGTTATTGTGTTTGTAGACTTGGCTTAGGATGATTTTTATGGTTTCATTAATCGGAACGTTAGTAAAAAATGTTTCTGTGTCAAGGGAGGCGGTCATGCGGTTGTTTTAGAGTTTCATTTTAGGTGTATGAAGTCAGTTTTATATTTTATGTTGTATTTGTAAGGTATATATGCTTGGATAATGTTATTGATTATTTTTTAATATGTGATATACGGGTGTAGGTATTTGGCAGATTATGGGTCTGTTTATGTGTTTTTATTTTTCCCATATGTAGCCAGGTTTATAGTCGCTTATATTTTTACGAAGTTTCATTGTTCCTATTTCAACATAGTTTGCAGTGAAAATTTGTTAATTTGTTTATTAATTTTCTCGTGTTTTGTTGTATGTTCATTGTATTTTGTTTTATTGCTGCGAATGTTATTTATTTTAATGTTGTGGTCTGTTTTATTCATGATTGTATACATGTTTGATTGGTTCTTCCATTCGTATGGTGACGTCCATGTATTTGTATAGTTTTTTGAGCTGCTTCTGGTAGTTCTTGAGTTATGGGGGAGTAAGGTATCGGTGTTTTTTTCCGAATTAAAAAGAAAATCATTGAGGTTGGGAGTGTATATTAATCTTGTCATATATTTAAATCCTGAGCTTGTTCGTAGATAATTTAAATTTCGCAATGTTTGATGTTTTAATCATATTTTTAAAGGCGGTGACAGTTTGGTCTTAAGTTAAGGAATTGCTTTTATGTTCTGTGAAAATGGTGTTACAGAGGTTTAAGTATTTTTCGTCCGTATTTGGTAAGTAGATGTGTTATTTGTATTGTTGATTTTGTTTTTGATTTAGCTTTATTTTTTGTTGGAGTTATTCAGGATGGATTGTTTCAGAAACTTAGCTTTGTATGGGATGAAGGAGTGTTTCTGTTGTTTCCTTAAGTTGTTGTGTAGTTGTATTTAGTCCTTGGTTTAAGGTTTTTATGTTTACTCTAACGAATGATATTTGCCGGTTTATAATACAGTTTCTGAAGTCGCTTGGGAGTTGTTCCGTTTGTATTGCCGGGGCATAGACTTTGACATATGTATATTTAGACAACAAGTTTTTATTTAAACAGGCGTCTTACATGACATGATATTTTCACGTTTGTTGAGTTTTTAGTGGTATTTTCGATACGTCGAGCATGTTTTCTGGTATACGGTAGTAGCTGATATAGTATATTTCTCAAGTGTTCTTGATTCGACTATCACTCAAGCGCTTTCGACGTTTGTGGACGTCAGCAGGAGTAGTTTTTTTCTTATTTTTAGGAAGACTTGAGTAATTGTAGTTTAAAAAAATATTTTTAAAGTTTTCTTGTATGTGTTTGGTAAGAGAGAAAGGAGAGATATAACTGGAATAGCCATCCAAGTACGGTTCATATAATGAAATGTGAACCCCCCCCCTAACTATCCAATGTAGTTAAATACATTCTACTTTGGTGAAACTGTATGTAAATAGAGACGATGCAGCACAATACATTTTTATAAAAGGAATAATTAAAGGTATTGATTAACAAGTTGTATCTACATAATGTGCTGTCGTGTACAGCATCTGAGAATATGATTAGCTTTCTATAATTTAATCATAGTATAACATTTATTTATTAATTGCATGCTTATAGATTTGGCCTGGGTATTTAAGTGTGTCTATGACGTAGAACAACACCTTATTTTAACGTCATCGACGCAACACATACTGTGATTTTAACGTGTATGTCTCGATCGAAAAAAAAAGAAAAAGATGAGCTTCACAACATATATGTATCACCTATTTTAGATACTGACTTCTATTATTTTTCTATTAAAGTAACATTGAGAAAGTTTATAATATGTATAAAAAAGGGGGATTCCCGGTTTTACTTATATATACATATATTTATATATATATATATATATATATATATATATACATATATATATATACATATATATACATTTATATATATAATGTATATATACATATATATATATATATATATATATATATATGTAATAGATATATTATATGAAATACTACACAGTGAACATAATATTACACATTGATTAATGCCGACGGTTTCAAAAAGAATATATACCCCAGGACTTTTGGGCTACGGATACCACCGAACTCTCTTGTCAGTCAGTTCTATTACATCAGACTACTGACTGATGAGGGAGTCAGGTGGCATTCCTTGCTATGTACCAGTAAGAAACTGGTGGTTGTTCTTTAACGAAGCATTGTTGATGTTTGCAGTTCCATAATAATAAAATGTCGGTAGAAGCAATACAATTCATTTTTTTAAAACTTTTAATGATAACTTTTAAACTCTATTTTAAATGTTATGGTATATCCACGATATATGATTTTTAAAGATATATATATATATATATATATATATATATATATATATATATATATATATATATATGATATAATATTTAATTATATTTCAATATTTTACCTACGCACGACATTGTTTCGAGCTTACGGCTCTCATCAGCACAGGGAAATAACAATCTCAGACAATCACAGGATACATATATACATATATATATATATATATATATATATATATATATATATATATATATATATATATATATATGTGTGTGTGTGTGTGTGTGTATATACTGTCGACAATTGATTTCGACATAAACAGCTTACTGTATTAGAAAGTCATCTCTAGACAGCGTTTGATATGATAAGAAAGAAGAAAGAGAGAAATGATGATAGATAAGCTGAGAGGATCATACAGACATAACAGAAATAAAGTTTAACCAGATGAGAAAATGATTATGAAATAGATAAATAGAGAGACGAACATGATACAAATAGTGTGGGTGATAGTGCTATATAGAGAAGTATTGAGATTACAGGAATGATTGCCAGATAATGTTAGCAATAAACAGAGGGTGTGAATGGAATCGGGAGAATGTGAGCGAGCGTAAAAGCTTGTGAGATTGAGAAAGACATGACAAGAGACGGGGGTAAAAGATACATAATTGACAAATACCTACGTAATCTTCACACCGTCCAGATCAGGCCAATGTTGTGGTCTCACCATGATCAAAGAAGACTCTAATCGTATTCAGTAATTTTGTGCCGATAACAATCTTGTAATTAAAAGGCAATTAGTTATTAATATGTCGACAACTTGGCATCTAAGACTTGTCAATACTCGCTGATATATATATATATATATATATATATATATATATATATATATATATATATATATATATATATATATATATATATCCTTTTGGTTGAAACCGCGGTACATTGCTGAAATATATAATATACAGTATTTAAATAAATTATATTTGCTCTCTTATATTATCGAGCACTTTATTTGATTTCTTGTCATATACAACCTGAAACACTATATATATATATATATATATATATATATATATATATATATATATATATATATATATATATATTACTGACTTGTATACACTTTTAATTGTGGTAACAGCACATCATTCAATACGTATCGGGTCTAAATAATAAAGCAACCATTTGTAGACAAAATTCGTCATTAATAAGGTTATACATTGATTTCAATGCATCTCTTATAATTCGCTGCCTTATTGTTGAATGATTCATTTTCAGCCGAAAATACGCCTCAGTCTCCGATTTTACTTCTTCATTTAAACGAAATTTACTGAGAAGAAAATGCTTCTGTAGTCTGCATACATCCATTAGTAGTAAGGGAACAGTTCTAGTGAAAATGATGAATAGACTACTTTCTTATGTCTTCAACTCTAACCCTAATCCTAACCCTAATCCTAACCCTAACCTTATTTCTGATATCTTCAACCCCCCCTACAATCTCACACAACTTTAATGTACAATCGGCCAAAACGAGTTCATGGACATTTTTAATGTTTTCCTAGACTACTGCGAATTCGGGCGACCTGAGCGTTCAGTATCGTTTGTGTCTGTACGACCAAGTTTATTGTAATCATACTTCTTATTAACGGGTGTGTCCGACAAAGCAGACTCCACATAACACTTATTACGCCTCTACATTGATTAGACACGAGGTGTTTCATCAGAAAGCAATGCTTTATGAACTTAAAATTTAAGATTGTTCATTGATTTGCGGAATTTGCAACAGTAGCAGCTTTACTTACAGTACTGTAATTTTAAACGAATATCTTCTTTGGCTCAAATAACGACACATGCAATGTGAAGGTTAGTACTTTATAACATTATATGATTGTGCAATCTATCTATCATACCGAGACTTATTGAATAATGTGTGTATTAAACATCATAGCAGAACAAAGCATTTATTGCATCCTCAGTTTCTGAACAGAATAGTTTAATAAGGACACTGAAGCGGAAGATTATACATTAGCATAAAACATTAAACATTTTTCCAAACAATTACAAAAATGTATATTAAAATGCATAATCGATGCCTGTTAACAATGAAAACTACGTCACAAGAAATAATGTATTCTTTAGGATATGGACACATGCATCGTGATGAATGTTCATGAATGCCTGTGAAGAACTGACAGATCTTTGATGATAAATATATTTGGCTTAGACAATGGGCCAATCGATATCTGGGTTACCATTGTGTAAAAATTAAGCTCCTCGTAAACGCGAAGATACCTATTTAGAATACAAGCCACTAAGTATTCTACGGAATTTATACTCACTCCACTTAATTACCCTTCTACTCAGTCAGCTTTTATGTCCAGAGATGAACAGCCGATTATTCTGAAGTCAACTTGATGTGTAGTATAGGTGTGACTGACAGTTGAGCAAAGCGGATGGTAAATGATTGATTTTTTCGTCTAGTCTGGTGAGATGAAATATATATGTTTGTCTGATTACAATTTTCTTCGTTTAGTAGAGAAACCATGTATTATTTTAACTTATCAACATAAACTATTGTTTCATGCTTTACACTCGAGTGGTATGTTTGCGTTAAATAGCAATCCCTTTGTGACAATGGTATCCAAGACTGCATACTCTACACTACAGTAAGTACTGAAATCGATTAAATTAAATTCGGACGAAGACGGCGATCAAGCAATCACGCTCTGCGCATTAGGCGCACCTATGTCAAGTTCAAAATTACGCCATAATTTACGATTTGAATCAAAGAAAATCTGAGGTATTAGCCAGAAAAAAATATCAGATTGTTTGGCAACTATGCACTATAGTTAACAGCCGCGAAATCGAACACAAACAAGATATAAATCAAATAACTTTTATCAGGCACAATAACATTTTGTTTTCTAACGATCTGGATAGTTTTATAGTATTTTAATTGTTTTACATTTAAAAAAAAAATTAATATTGAATTTCGTCGAACTTTCGGAAACTTTTCCTATTCAATATGACTGAACTATCTATGTTAGTGTTGGTGTTTAATTACGTAAAAATAGTTTTAAAAAGACTTACTTTACTAATTAACCTAAGTCCGACTAGCGAGCAGCCGGCTTATGGTTAGTCGTATGGAAATCATTTTTCTTACTATTTTTTAGTCTGATATTAGTGAACATTTCGTAAAAGAAATTGGCCATCATCTTTGATTTATTCGTGTTCGGCTCAGTCAAAGTAACGATAACATATTCAGAGAAAATATATCTTTACAATCGTTTTTCATACTTCGAAAATCATACAGATCGATAAAAAAATAAATTCTAATACGATTACTGAAAGTTATGAGTAGTGTATTTGCTTGTTTTCGATTTCCCGGATGTTAACTATACTGCAATATTGCCGGTCGCTTTTTATAATTCATTTTCCCCTCAACCTTAATAGGAAATTACTTATGTTATTGATACTGTTTTTCTTTCCAAAATTTGTTCATTCACTTCTCACGGAATATTAAAAAAATATTTAGTGATAAGACAATACAATATTTTTCCTGATTCCAATACAATTACTGATTCTGTTCTAAATTCCCGATTTCGATCAATTACCGATTTCGATTCTGAAATTGCCTAAAAAAGGTGAATCCAATTTCTTCATTTTTGTGGGGGGGGGGGGCTTAGCTACTTTAAAATGTAGATGTCATTTTTGTTTTAATATCACACACTTCTCAATGCTTCGCCTTGCAGTATTGTATCCAACATTTTGATGAAATGATTGTGAAATTTTTATCTATGGTTTTTATTTGTGCCACTTTTCCTATTCATCCACTCGTGCCATTTTTCCTATTCATCCACTCGTACCATTTTTTCTATGCATCCACTCGTGCCATTTTTCCTATTCATTTACTCGTGCCATTTTTCTTATTCATCCACTGGTGCCATTTTATCCAGAATAATTTTTACGGGATATTTTTCCAGTTCAATTGTTCCCTACATTGTTTTATTGTGATCCATACATTTGTTGTTTTACTGGTAGTTTAAAATATTGATCAATTTTTTTATTACAACTAGCAATGAGAAATTAAATTTTAGACAACGTTTTTGGAATCAGGAATAATCGTTTACCATCTTTACAGTTAATACCAAAAAAAGTTTTCAGTTTTCTTATTTCTGACCCCGATTAAGCGTTCCAACAGTAATAATTATCAACACAAAAAACTGAGCCGATAAATGAATTAAGATTTTTTCTAAATATCCAACAGTTCCGTTATTAGTCTTTGCTTAAAATCTACCAACACTTGAAATTGCTTCTTATTTACATGAAAAATACTTTTCAGCAATGAAAAAGCTCATTTTTTTTCTAAGATGACTAAAATATGCCTCAGGAATTCGAAATATTAGATTTATTTCACAAATTAGTATACGCCCATTCATTGCATATTTTCAAACCCTTGATCAAACATATTATAGAATTAATGATTGTTTACATAATTTTGTTAGTAGTAATCATGTTTTACTTGTTACGGCAAAATGTATTAATGCCAAAAAAAAAACAACGTAAATTTTATAAAGCACACGATATAAAGTATGCTATGTCTACCAAAACATAAAAAACAACATAGAAATAAGTAATACAGCAATACAAAACATATATCAAGGGTTAAGTTTATTAATTGTGTGAATAATATAATAAAAGTAAAGTAAACGTTCAGACTATAGACATTGATATTGAAGTTTCGATCCGTGCCTATGTTTGTCATGATTTTGACGGCTGGGAGCCGGACACACGTGCCCATGGATTACGTTTATTTACGTATAATACAAATTTAATATATATATATATATATATATATATATATATATATATATATATATATATATATATATGTATATCTTCCTATATACATATATGTATATATATATATATAAACATATATATTTCTCTCTACATATATTTAGCTATATTTATATTTCTTTATATGTATATCTATATATCATTCTATTTTTTATATTCATCTCCATATATACGTATCCCTTCTTCTTTGTTCTCTTTATATATATATATATATATATATATATATATATATATATATATACATATATATATATACACATACATACATATATATACATATATATATAACTATATATATTTATATATATATATATGCATAACTATATAAGTATGCATATATATACATACATATATATATATATATATATATATATATATATATATATATATATATATATATATATATATATATACATATAACACTAGAATAATACAAGCTCCAGTAAAAGTGCAAAAAAGAGATAGATAGAGAAATCAGTGTATTCTTTTTTCATCGACACTGTCACACATACATTTTGTACACCATACATTTGGTAACACAAAATTATGTGACCTCATCATTTTCGGGACCTTTAACAAAGGTGTGCTCTTGGGATTCTTTCTCTAGTGTTGGCAGTTCTTTTAAGTGAAGCAGGATTTTCGCACTATTTTAATCAGTTACTAATTGTACAAAAATATATTATTCAGAATTTGATATATTTCAAATTTCGGTGTCGGTCAATGGTAAATTAAAAAACAATTTATGATGCCATTAATTAACTTTCATAACAAAACAAGGACCTATATATTTTAATATTTTCATCAATTATAATTTTCGTAAAATCTTCCTACATTCTCAAATTTAAATTGCGATCTTGATTTAGAGTAAATAATCAAATTTCAATGTGTAAAGTATTAATTGCTTATTTTTTTAAAAATTATATTTTAGTAACACTTAGATCGTTTTTCATTCACATATGACACATTCTAAGAAAATGCTTATTAAATGTAATATTCAACAGAAATGTGTAAACCTCAACTTGCTTCACATCTGTACTGAACCTGTTTTCAAGTGTGAGTATTGATTTACTCCTCTCCAGGAGTTAGGCACAAGAACAGTTTTTTTATCTTACTCCGACAAGTAAGATGTGACCCAAGGAAAACTCAGTTTCTCGGGTGTCACGATGCTATTATATATATTATAAGGGGTCTTCTCTTCATGCATGTATCATATGTATTTCATTTTGTTTATGCTGTGATATTACGACTAATGGCAATTGATATGTTGTTGTTCTATATTTTATATAATATTATTTTTTGTACCAATTATAGTATTTATTGCACATTTGCAAACTCATTGATTTCTGTTCAAAAATCATTTCTATTACCTTTTCAAAAATCATTTCTACTAATTTATATTACCACTATGACACTTTTTTCACTTGATAATATTAAAAAGCATTTAAAGGTTATGGCGTAAAAAAACTTCAGTGGTGGTAAAAGCTTATATTTCCTTATACTACGAATGAGAAGAAGTAGTAGCCACTGCTGGGAGCGCAGGAACAAGGTCCGGGCTGAGACACCTGCGCTCCCAGCAGTGGCTACTACTTCTTCTCATTAATCCATCATGTCAACCCAATATTTCTGTGTACTTGCAATACATTTTTCTTAAAATTATCATCCTGAGGAAGTCTTACAAATAAAGACGAAACGTTGATGAATACATAAAAACATATTTTAGTTTTTCCTTTTTCATTTCCCATTACGTCGAATTACCCTCATCCTTCTTTTCTCATATATATATATATATATATATATAGCTTTCGTATTTTTATGTGATAGTTTCTCAATGTATTCTTTTCATGCACGTACAAAATTAATTAAAAAAATAATTAACGAAGAATACGTCCAATAAGGCTAAGGGCGACTAAAACTGAACTCTTTTGGATTACTATTTATTACTTAGGAAGAGAAAAATAAAAACATGACAAAGATAAACGCTATCAGAACCTATACGAATCATTACATAAAATACGTAAAATATGAATGCATATTTCCAGGCAAGGGGTCATCAATCCGGAAGTAAACGTTCAGACTATAGACATTGATATTGAAGTTTCGATCCGTGCATATGTTAGTCATGATTTTGACGGCTGGGAGCCGGACACACGTGCCCATGGATTACGTTTATTTACGTATAATACAAATTTAATATATATATATATATATATATATATATATATATGTATATCTTCCTATATACATATATGTATATATAGAAACATATATATTTCTCTCTACATATATTAACTATATTTATATTTCTTTATATGTATATCTATATATCATTCTATTTTTTATATTCATCTCCATATATACGTATCCCTTCTTTTTTCTCTTTATATATACATATATATATCTATATATATATATATATGCATATATATATATACACATACATACATATATATACATATATATATATATATATATATATATATATATATATATAACTATATATATTTATATATATATATACATAAATATATAAGTATGCATATATATATATATTTATATATATATATATATATATATATATATATATATATATATATATATATATATACAAATCATGTGTCATACTAAAGACACACATCCACTTGAAATTAAAAACAGAAGTGCTGTAGCAATTTCTTTTAAGATAGCATAAATACAGATTTGGGTATTTTTATCTTATTTTAATGCCCTTTATGAACTATTTAATATAAGTATTAACACTTTTGTACATTCCTGACGTTTCTATCAATAATTATTCGCTTAAATATCTACAAAATATTAGTATATGCTATCGAGATGTTTGAAGTGAATTACAACAAAAGATGTTCGAAAGGAAATATTCACGAATGTTTCTTCGTGCGATTGACTAAATGTTTTTACTCACACACATCTACACTATTATCTACGGAGTTTATTTCATGTAATTTCTTTTCAATTTTTTTGGCAAAAGGGATTACCATCTATTCGCCAGAAAATGTTCACATTATCGAAACATATCTTTTAAAAACGTATTTAATCTTTTACCAGTTTGAGACTTTTAAATGTAAAAACAAAGTTCTTATCTGCATGACCTTTCAACAATTAAAGTGCATCGCTAAATAATGTGCATTAAATTACTTTTCCGATAACTATCTGTAAGTTGGATTCCTATGCGATCGAAATCATTTAGGCGGCTTTTTCAACAATACATAACATATAATAAGTAAAACCCAAGGTAGAGTGTAAAGCACATATTCTATTTTAACTTCTACCAAAAGAGAATGACTGGATAAGCTTTTGCGAATATTAAATTTAGTAATTATTTTGTGACGATTATTTTTTTTCACAGACACGGCAGACCGCCACTGTAGACGTAATGGGCTACTGAGAAGAAAGAAAATGGAGACGGTTGGGGGGTCAACCCAAACTTGGATCTGTCTAAAGAGCCATTGCTGTAATACTGCTCATCCACTCGAATTTTAGTCAAGCCTAATTGTTTTAGAAGCCACATGTTAAAGCAGTTTTAAAGAACTTTGATTAAAACAAATATAATTTATAAATATTGTCAAAGTCAGAAATCAAAAATCCTTTCGACAAAGAGAAAGATACAGATAGATATAGAGAGGGGCTTGAGAGAGAGAGAGAGCAATATAAATTAAGAAAAAAGAGATGAGGATAGATAGAAATTAAGAGAAAGATAAAAAATTAAATAAAGAGAGCGAGATAGGGATGAGGAGATAGAAATATGAAAAGATACAAAGAGGTAAAGTAATACTGACTTTTAATATATTTTAAATTCATTTTCTCTAGGTCCATAATAACGCACTATATTTGTCTTAATTTTTATTTATTCATTTATTTTTTAATGGAAATCGCGCTCGACAAGGCATGCATCCACTTGATGTAAAGAGCTGAAACATAGAATTTCAAGTTAAAAAAATACCCAACGTCAAGGGTTATATGGATAACTACCGACCAGGAAACCAGCAATACTTCCCCCTTTGTCAGAAACAGTGCTCATGGAATGTGAGAACTAAAGAACAAAAGAAAGGAAGCAAGAGTAAGGAGGCTGCCAAAAGTAAACTTTCTACTCTCCATAAGTACATGAAAGGTAATTACGTATTACTACCCGGACAACGCCTATTAGTAATACGGAGTAATTAATATTATTTATATATTACTACCCGAGCAACGCCGGATTGTAATACGTGGTCATTAATATTATCTATATAAAACTTAATTGTTTGTGATATATGTGTGTTCTTCATAGAAAAATTGTTTAGAGAATTTTTTATAACATCGAAAAGCGTATCTGTATATAAAATTTATCAGAGAAGACAATTGAAGTGATTGCGAATCTTTATGTGCACCGATAATTTGTCTATGACTGGATAACACCCTTAAAACTTCAAATAAATCATATTTGTATGAAATTAAAATCATATGTATGACCATTTCTGAGAAAGACAATGGAAGTGTTCCGAAATCTCTAAGTGGTCTTCTAACCTAAATAAGGTATGGCGGAAGAAACTCCTTTAACACTTTGGTGTTATCTTATTTTGCTGAAAGTAATTTTATATGTATAAAATTATTCGAGGAATGCAATGGAAGTAGTCCCTAATCTGTACGATACCCTATATATACGAATTATCTACGTGAACTCACCTCTAACTTAGCCATGGGGGCCTAACTCACTAAAACTTTACATACGCATATCTTACTTTTCGTAAGAGTGTTACTTGCAAAGTCAGCATATCAAACGTTTGAATTGTTTAATTAAGAAAATATCTAACTGAAAACATCTAGTGTGAGATATAAGTCTGCCTTCTGATTGTTTATTAATAAAATTATATAAAGTTAAACCATATATAATTTTTGTTTTTTAAAATTTTGGTATAGTTAGTACGTAACGCCTCTCTGTCTCTCTGTGTTTCTGTCTGTCTCTCTCTTTCTCTTTCTCTCTTAATCTCTCTCTCCCTCTCTCTCTCTATCTCTCTCTTTCTCACTCTCTCTCTCTATATATATGTATATATATATATATATATATATATATATATATATATACATATTGATCTATCTATATTGTTTATATCTTATGTATAATAAAAAAAGAACATCTGTGTTTGAGTGTTTGTGTAGTGAGTGTACATACAGTATAAAACCTCATCGACATCTGCAATCTTCCGAGGAACAATATGGAAGTCGCCCTGACTCTCTATGTACTACTCATTCCCAAGATTTCGCACATACAATGGCTAAACAAATGTCTGACTTGTTCAGGTGAGAACGTATCAGACTAAAAACATCGAGTGTGTCGTTTCGATTCTGCCCTCTGATTTTGTTTATTAAATAAAATAATAAGAAATCAAAGAACACGTTTACTTCTTTTTAAATACAATAAAATGTACGTGATACATTTTAGTATTTTACACCCCATTTCTGTCATCTCTGTCACTCTCACTCTTTAGCTGGATATATACTTATATAACTATATCGTCTATATAATAAAATAGAACGTATGTGCGTGTGTGTGTATGCTGTTCGTTTACAGAAAGACAGGCCAGTTAGTGTACCTAAAACATAAATGTTTATACACATGTCTGATTATCCTAGGAACGTAATGGAAGCATTACTTAGTTTTTCGGTTCCGTTTAAAGAAAGCTCAATGGCCCTTCACAACAGTTTGGACATACAATAGGAATTTACTTTCGAGTGTTATTTGAATAACTCAGTTAGGAAAGTATCAGACTAAGAAACATCGAGTATGCGGTTTTAATTTTGCACTCTTTTTTGTTTTAATAAAACTATATGAACTCAAAGAATATATATATATATATATATATATATATATATATATATATTTTTTAAAATATTTAATATTCAATATTTTTTTGGTATGTTTAGTGCAAACCCCTCTATGTCTATCTATCATCTCCCTCTTCCTCTCTCTCTCTCTCTTTATCTCTTTTTATATACCTTTTTCTCTCTATACATAATAAAGGAGAACACCTCTCTGTGCGCATGTTTTTCACAAACAACGAAGACATACTCTGAGGTTTACATAAAATATAAGTATATTCACATGTAGCCTCTTCATGTTTACATAATAGAAGTAGTCCAGTTTTTGTAAATGCCTATTACAGGAGCTAATGGTACTTTTCGAACATATTTTCTACACAAGTAAATCACTCTATTTATAATCGTTAGAAGATTAATAACATATATCTTAATATAGTAATGGGTAAAACATCTATCTGACAAATTCCAGATTTCTGTTACAGTAAACTCTCCGTAATACGATAATATCCCACACTCTAATACGGACAACGCTGGGTGACACTTCTAGTACAGTCTACATCAGATTGAGAACGTATCTATTACTAATAGATATTTGGTACCGGTGTTTCTGAATACCAAACTATACCATTACTTCTATTAATTGTACTATATTACTTCTATTGACCATACAGATCATGTATTTGTCTCTTTGAAGCTCAAATAAGACTTATGTTATTGCTTGTATTTAAAAATATATATATTTCACCCCAAACAAGGCAGGTTGCCACTGTAGACGTAAGCGGCTACTGAGAATTAGGGTGTAGGCTTTTTGTGTAATCCTAAGTTGAGAGTTGTGCAGCGAGATGTCTGTTTTTAAACCTCTACATGTCAGTGCAGTCGGGGAAACGTAGCTAAGAAAGGGTTCCAGAAGCCGGCAGCACGAGGAAATAAGCTGTTGGAGTAGAACACTCTCCGGAATCTGGGGGCATCCACAATGAATAGATAAGACCTTGCTGATTGTCGGGGTGTTATAGTGTATTTGCGTCGAGGGAGCATCAGAGCAGCAAGTTCATCGGATCACAATCCATTGAGTTATTTGTAAAACAAGCACAAGGATGAAACATTGCGGCGATGAGACAGGGGCTGGAGCTTGGTGGATAGTGAGGGACCTATTAAGTAGGCGACTCTTTTTGGACCTTGTCTATTATGGAGAGACTAGTGGATGATGCACCAGACCAGATGTGACAACAATACTCCATGCATGCGCAGATGGTGGCTTTGTATAGATACAAAATAATGTCAGGTGTGAAGAGTTTACTAATACGGTAGAAGGAGCCCACCTTCTTTGCAGCAGCCTTGGCAATGTCTTCAATGTATTTGTTCCAATTAATGTTAACTGTGAATGTTAAGCGGAGTAGTATGAACGTTGAACTCTCAGGTAAGGTGTTACTTGCTATGGCAGTCGGTGGTTGAAGAGGTTTCTTGTAGTTATTGAAGGAAAAGAGTTTTGTCTTTGCGGCATTAAAAGTTACCATTTATTTATGACCCCATTCTACTACAGCCTGGAGGTCATTTTCTAAGGAGTAAGCCATTGTCTAGGATATGTACGCGTCTGTTTTGCCCACATGACGAGAGTAGAGTGTGGTGTCGTCAGCAAATATACCTATCTCAGACTCGATGTCATCAGGGAGGTCGTTTATCAAAATCAGGAACAATAAAGGTCCGATGATGGATCCCTGGATTACACATGCATTTATGTCATGTTGCTTAGATGAACGGCCACTAAGGGCAACCTGGATCTTTCTTTTGGATGGGAAGGATCTAATTATATTAAATGTTCGTCCAGTAATACCATATGAGTGAATTTGTAGAAGGGTCGTCTTATGCCATACCTTGTCAAAGGTATTGACTATATCAAGCGCTACTGCCCTGGCTTCACTTGCCTTGTCCAGTCTATGATATATGCGTCCAGAGATCACCGTTAAGATATCCGCAGTAGATCGTGCTTGTCTAAATCTATACTGGCGGTCAGAAAAAAAGTCTAGCATAAACTAGGTGCCGGACTATCGATACATTGTTTAAGGATTCAAAGATTTAAGCAAAGATCTGAAGTAGGCTGATTGGGCGATGGTTCTAAGGATCTTTTCTATCCTCAGAATTCTTGTAGACTGGTATCACAGAAGCAATTTTCCAGCTATTAGTGAAGCAAGATTCAGCAAAGCATTTGTTGTATAGTTTGGAGAGGACAGGGGCCAGTTTAGCATAGTATTTCTTTATTACTATTGCCGGTATATAATCACAGTCACAGTCACATCCTTTGGAGGTATAGCGGTAGTGGATTATGACCCTGACATGAGATGTGGTGATGACCAGTTTTCAAGTGTGGCTTCAGTCCGCAATGGAAATTTAGGGAGATGGATGTTTGCTGAGTCCAAAGTGGAGTGTAAGGCGAAATGCTGAGCAAGTAGTTAAGCCTTATCAGCTGCCGTGCAAACGACACAATTGTGATTTGATAGCGGTGAATCGTTGATTGTCCATTGTTCTCCACGCTATTATAAATTTTCCAGAAATTTGTGAGTGCCTTGTTTCTGTGACTGAATGCATTTTTTGGTTATCTCTGTGGACCTTCTCTTCGCTTCACCAATCACTGCTTTTCAATTATTTCTTGATTCTATAAATGTCTCTCTATTTGCAGCTGACTTATTCCGGATAAACTTTCGGAATGCTTGCTGCCTCTCAGCAATAGCAGCTGCACATTTCGAGGTAAACTATTGAGGGGAGTTATGTTTACTGAAGAAGTTTCGCATTGGGATACAGGATTCAATTTCTGCTTTGACCCATTCAGTTAACTCATTTGCACACTGATCAGCAGGGAGTGAGAAGGTTTCAGTCAATGGGACATCGCTGATGTGATCTCTGATGGACTCAAAATCAGTCTGCTCGTAGTATCCTGCTGTTCTGAGCAATGGCTCATCAGCTTTTGAACAGGTTTTAGGGTGATAGACATCAAAACCACGACGTGATCAGCGTTCCTGAGCGAGCTATTGGCTTCAGTAACACAAGCTTCGAGCAGTGAAACCAGGAAGAGGTCGAGAACTGATGCTTGCTGGTCTACTCGATCAGGGAGTCAGGAAAGCGACAGTCTGTGAGAAGGAGTGAGCTTAGGATAAATTATACGTAGAGTTACCGGTTGGGTCAGTAAGGCTTGGGAATCCCAGTCAGTCACGGTTGTATGCATTAAAATCCCCAAATACATGTAATGTGGCTTTCGAGTCAAGTGAGAGTGCTGTATCTACGTTTTCAGAAACAGAGGATAGCAGGGTACACTCCTGGTCGGTTGTAGTATCTTTATAAACTCAATTCACGGGGGGGGGGGGGGGGGGATAGTGTAGTATCATGGTATTATCCTCCAATTCATTAACTCATCCTTATTGCAGAAACAATAGCGTAGAATAAGTTATGTTGTAATTAAACAATCCTCCCAGGATTGTTTTCTTCATTTTGTTTGCGGTGTCGGTAGTATCTGTTCTGTCATGAGACCATTCCTTGAGATTGAACCTCCTGCTTTGGGGATAGTGTAGTATATGTTCTCTTGTCATAAGATCACCCCCAAAGCAGTATTTTTTTCTAGCGGCGGGAGCATTGCATTATATGTTCGTTCATCATCATACTATACTCTCAGCCATTACCTACCTTTTGGGGGCAGTGTAGTATATGTTCGTTCTTCATCATACCATCCACCCAGTTCAACAAAATATGTCTCATTCGATCGCATATATTATCTAGTTCAAATAATTAATCCTTGCACGTCATGCAAATTAATCTTTACTTAAATTCTAATCGCCGGGTATAGTTGTTTTGGAATTACAAAACGTGATTTTTAATATGGTGATGACGAGAAAGAGGGGAAGAAAAGAAGAGAAACTGTTGTAGAAAAAAAGCACAGACAAAGACAAACAGTGTGAAAGTATATCTGAAAACATTAATCGTGGGCACGTGTGAAGCAGAAATAGAAATACACTTAATTTTCAAACGTAATTGTATTTTTATTTGTAATTATTTTATATATTTTTATTTCACAGTTGATTTCATCATGCAGGTTGATTGAAGGATAAACTAATAACACAACTGACAACTTTCTTAATACAAATGTTGTCTTCTGATAGATAAGAACCACTTTCATTGCAAGGAAATATCGGATTTTATCTATTAGTACTATAGAATTAACAGACAAATTTCGTGTAGCACGTGTGACAACTTCGTATATAAAACATATTGTGGACATGAGCTAGCCACAGGAATAAATTGAAAATCCATGAATACGCTTTCTCCGGATAATGCTACCTTTTCATAGGCCTAGTCGTCCCAATATCGGTCTTATGGCTGGGATCGACGTGTAAAGTCTGTTCTCTCATCAGTCAGTAAAAGGAAGCACTTTTGATATTTTTCCTTATTTAGGGGGGGGGGCATTTTTGACTAGCTAGATTATCCCTACATTAAAACCCGACTTCAACTCGGCTGTCATAAAGAGGCAAGTAGATAAGAGTCCAAGTATCGTGTAAAAGTAATATTAGTGACTATATTCTTGTTAAAGCCTTATTGGCTTTTATCGCATATCAGCTATTTTTCATGTTGTAGAGAAGCGTTTTTAACCTCGTTTTAGTGACCTATATAAACGTCTTAATTATCTATCCGGTAAGTTTTTAATTGAATCTGTAATAAAAATAAAACATTTCAATTTAGTATACACAAGTTTTGTGGCAATGAAAATGAACTTAGGTAAATATAAAGAGTTCAAATAGTTCAAGTAAGGTTTCTGAGTAAAGGAGTTGTTTTTTGCGTAAAGAGAAATTGAGTACACATGTTTGTTTCGGCTACCCACATGTACATGTATATAATAAGAATAGTCATGAAGATAGGACATGTGTATAAGCGTGCCTTTGTTTTGTTAGGGAGAGAGTGGGTGTATCTATAAATTATTTTGTTCAACGAAATGTGTTGAAGGGGAAGTCATTAGTAAATGTCCTTCGTCATGCTGTGCTTGTGCCGAGAGCTTTTCAGGCCCTCGAACTTGACTGTGTCGTGCGCACTTGTGTTGGGCCTGAGTGATAAAGAGGGAGGGGAGAGAAAGCTGCACTTTGGAATTTTATATTACACAGTCGGAAGCTTAAATACCGCAATTTAATTGGTGTGGTCAATCCATGATAACAAATAAAAAAAATCTGGTGGCAAACCACAGTGGTAAATCTCTTTCAACCACCAACTGGTAATCAATAGTCCAAGAACACAGTTTCTTCTTTCAGCCTCACTCTGCTCTCCCTACTACTCTTCGGAAAGAGTACAGTTTTTATACTACTTATTGCCCACCTATGCAAATTGACTGTCACTAGAGCCATCTAGCTTTCAAATTCTCCAAACAGACAATTTGCAAAGGGGGACAACTCAAACCACACTTTCTGGATCCATTCCTGGCTGGGGTAACTTTGCTAACCACAATTGGCTAACAAACTGTTGTTTGAAGAGTTTGTCCAATTGAGAGTCGATACAAAGAACGTACTTGCATCGGCTACTCTGTGCATTATTCTTTTTTCTTGGATCGATTTTCACATGGAAATCGATATATCTTTTTGTAACGTATCTTCTAAAATGATTTGTAGGCGTTGATTGACGAATTTCGAAGAGACAAAAATATCTAGAGATTCATGAGAGTGTTGAATCCTTATTAAGATTGAATAGTGTACATACAAATGTATACACAGATAAACATACAAAACGTCATATATATATATATATATATATATATATATATATATATATATGTGTGTGTGTGTGTGTGTGTGTGTGTAAATATATATATATAGAGAGAGAGAAAAATATAGCAATATATAAATATTTTTTTTTCTTATCTTTTTTAACAGGATGGACCATCCTACAAGATGCCAGACATTCAACCACTATTTCAACCGCTCCAGCCGCGATATCTTCTTAATAATCTGAACCGTCCTTTTCAGTTCAACGGCTTGTATCTCTCTTGCACTTTGTTCACCGGGTATATTCACCAGGTAGTTTTTTAAATTGTTTTTATGCATCTGGTAGCTTCTATAATTAGCGAAATGATGCATATCTTTCTGGGTTTCCAGTTTTTTTCATGTCGTACATAAGACCTTGGTATTTCATTATCTTTTCCTTTTCATCTCTGTCTATAGCAACCCTATTAGAGGGCACGAACTTCAACACCTTCTTTGTGAAACTGCAGAAAATAATCTATTTTACCATCCTTTCCAAAATAAGCAGTTGGAAAAATGAAATAAACAATCTTAAAAAATGATCTTAATGTGTATACCATTATTCTCATTAATTGGCTTGGCCAATATATATATATATATATATATATATATATCGCCTGATTAAAACCGTGTTACCTAATCTTAATGGGTTACTCAGTTAGTCACGATTTCTCTAATATATATATATAGATAGATATATCTCTCTCTTTCTCTCTCTCTCTCTCTCTCTCTCTCTCTCTCTATATATATATATATATATATATATATATATATATATATATATATATATGTAATGTGTTTTTCGTATATCGTATTGACTGGCGTGCTAACTTACGTATGTAAAAGGAGATGTGTTTATTTACAGTTTTACGGAAAAACCGGGAACTCACCCGCAAATATAAATACATCAAAACCATTTGTAGTTAGATTTATGCATTCATTATCTCACCACATCGAGTGAAGAACGGAGAGATTTGATATTTTCCGGCTGAGTCTAGTGTTTCCCTAGAATCCAAGGTATCAGTGGAAGATTAATATATATATATATATATATATATTAGGGAGGGCTAACAAATATAAACCGACAAAAGGAAGAGATGCAACCTATGTGCATTAGAGTCGTACCACATCATGCCATCTAGAGATAATTTACTGAACGCTAGGCAGGAAATACTACAATGCTGTCTGCATAGAAACCGTTACCTGTTATCAAGCCTAAAACCTGGATAGGAGGGGAATTGGGGGAAGTATAAACTTACAGCAGAGATAGGCAGGATGGACCCTTCCTGACGCAATCTGGGGCAATAATTAGTGTATAATATAGAGGATGAAAATTAGTAACACGTACTTATGCTAAGATATGTCTTGATTCGATTATTAGCGGAAGCTCGGGACTTATGTTGGGGTGATAAGGTAGGAATATTCTATCGGAATAAGGCCCATTGATAGTTAACTATAGTAAATACTTATTCACCAGAATAGAGGGGGGAAATCTTGTTACATATAAAAAGATAGTGGAATAATAAATAATAAATCACAATTATTCTCAGAAATAGATATATTATACGAAATGCATTGGGAATTTCAAGTAATTTAAGTGAAAAATAAGAAATAGTAACCTGGATGCTATCACTATTTAATTAAATTAATTAAATTAGGTTACATTAAATTAAATTAGTTTTCAATTAGATTAAATTAAATAAAACAATGGGTGGCAGGAATGGGGGAAAATAATTAAGGAAAAAATAATTAAAAGAACATGCATGCCGACACAGACTTAATTTCTCAAAATAGAAACAAATAGATTTTTAACGAGTTAGAGTGATATTTTCCCGTAAAGTTGGCAAAAAAATAACCCCGTCCATTAAAAAAGTTTTTTTTTAAATAAAAAATAGATTTCTGATAACGATATTCCGTAGTAATATTTATTTATGGAATATAGAATAATATTTTCCACATAGAGTTGCAAACAGACACAGCCGTTAAGGAAATATTTTAAATTATTTAAAAAAATAACTAGATTTTTGTAGAACACTTTTTATAATAACATTTTATTTTTGATATATGAATAATTAAAAAAAAACAAATTCTGCGGGATAGGTTTTTTTCGCTTCGTTAAACAACAAAACGATAATAATTCGGCAGTTAATTAAATGAAGGATATTTTCCCAAAATTTAAAATGACGTCCCAGACACGAGATAATTAAGTTCTATAAAGAATAGTTTTAATAATAATTTTTTTAGAAACAGTATTTTGAATAAATAGTTTCTATCTACTAATTAAGATTTTTTCTCAATATAAAGGGGAGTTTCTGCAAGATTGACGTTCAACTCGTCGTCTGTTTGTTTCGAAGGGTAAGAAATCAGCCGTTGAAATACGGCTCCTCTGACCGCTGGCATCCCGGACGAACATTTATGTTGATTTTTCTTTGTGAGAAGTTGGATTTAGAATTTCCATACTATCATTGGGTTGGAATGGTAACTTGTGAACGGTATCTTGAATGATTTGGTTCTTTGTTTTTTTTTTTGGTGGGGGGGTTATTCCTCATTGTGCCGGCCGACGTGAAAGTGTATTATCGCACATTGTTCCGGTTTTTTTGTTTTTTTAATATATTTGGGACCGATTATTTGCTTGTTGGCTTGGTGGAAGAAATAATGCACGAGCTACATTTCTAAGACTTTTTCTAAGACTTTCTTTTTTTTTTATCGTTGTACTTCCTTGTTTTTT
>OY744527.1:88473071-88500571 GCA_963556195.1 Sepiola atlantica | reverse complement strand
TAAATAAGGCCGATTGATCACGTGTCTTTGATGTTGTGTTAAATGACGGACACTATTCGACAAAGTGAAGCGGATAAAATGAGAATGTCGATAAAATGGTTGATCCATTCAATAACACCCTAATATTTCGATATGAGACCCGGTGTAGAATTATCAAAAGAGAGAAATGATAAACCGATAAATAAATAAAAACATCATTGATGTACAGAAAAAAGGCGGTAATGTATAATTATATCGATTTTCGCATGAGATTTCGTGGCCAAGAAACTAGTTCACACTTAACAATTTGCATTCATATATATATATATATATATATATATATATATATATATATATATTTACATAAGTCTGATTCAACACGAATGAAAACGTCTGTTTATGACTTATTTGATCAATTCTTTCTCATTTGCAGACCAACAATCTGATGCAATGTTCCAGTGTAAACAGGAACTCATAGTGCTCGCAAGTATTTACGATTCGTATGAGTGATCCTCAGGCGCGTGATTATGTGGGTACAAATTAAAATTAGTGAATTTATTAAAAGTAGACGTCTTAGAAATGTTTTAATATCCCTTCTCCACCCTAGTACAGCACATGGTTTATGCTAGGTTTATTAATAGTGCTCGAGAATGGGAACGCGAAGGCTACAGTTTGAGTCAACAATTATGGGAGTTTTTTGGAAGTTCGTTTTGTGTGTGTTTAAATATGGATATATATATATATATATATATATATATATATATATGTATGTGTTACGTTTTGATGGATTGTAACATTACTAAATAATCTTCAAAACTCCTTTCAACTTGTTTCATATTCCTGTATACATCTCCTTGCTTAGTCACCTATATGTAACGTTTCCATTACTGTCGAAACACTGAAACGTTAGTAACAGTTTTTATAAACTTGTTTCTAAGTTATTTTCACCCCACACACACACCCATATATATATATTTATATATATATATATATATATATATATATATATATATATATATATATATATATATATATATATTCGGGTGTGTCGGTTAGATCTTTAATTGCCCTTAACTAATGTATACGGTGTGTGCGTGATATTATATTTGCGTGTGCGAGCGTTAATCGTACATTTTAGTATGTATCTCCATTTTCTTTTCTCCTTTTTCCATCGATAGAAGGTGTCCTGTATACGTGTGTGCGAGTACTCGTGTCTTTACATGCGTATTATTCGATTGTTTACGCGTAACGCGTGTATAAGTGAATGCAACACCTTATTATGTCTTCCACTTCCTTAGTCGCCAAGTAAAAATAATATTTAACACCAACTTAAAAGAAAATATTTTACCTTGTGTAACCGGGGACCTATCGTTCATTCTGTCTCTTGGTGTGGCTTTGTGATCGCCTGATGTGGTGTAGATTTCGTCTCTGCATGTGACGTAAACTAAGCTGTTTATCTTTTTCCCCAAACAGGGAGTCAACCACGTTAGATTGAGGATCGAAGAAGTCTTTATTTCTGGAAGAATATATATCAAATAGATACCGTTTTTCCTTAGAAATCAGCCGTCTTGAGCTCTTCAGTAGTTTCCGACGAATTCTTTTATGTAAAAACATGTTGGGGAACACAGCTCTTTTGGGGACACAGAATTGCCCTGGGAGATTAAGCTATTTCTCACCGCATATTTCACCTTTGGCTCGCTCAAATTCTATGCACAAACTGCCTAGCTTTCTCGACTCTAATACCATATTTATTTGATTTTAGTCTTTTTGGATTATCTTGCCTTACGAGAAATGATTCAACCCCCAACCCCCGGATCTGTGTAAAGTGTAAATCCAACTACGCAGTTAAACAATCATTTTTTAATAGTGGATTTAGTTTCACTGTGATATGTCCCACATTAATGTTATATATATATATATATATATATATATATATATATATATATGTATATTGAGAGAAAGAGATATACAGTAAGAGAGAGAAAGGGATACTATCATAAGTGAACATACACACATTTGCTCTTACATACACTCACATATATATTTCTATAAATTTAGGTATTTTTATATGTTTATATATTTCCGGTGTAATTTTACAATTAGATATTCGACATCAATTCATAAATGCTCCAAATATTTCAGTTTTCTTGTGTATATTAAGGTTTTCTATAGTGCAGAGTGTAGGAATAATATCTCATACGAACATCCAGATATTTCAGTATTAGCAATTTTATTTGAATTTAAGTTTCTACATGAGAAATTAAGTTGTTTACATTTTGGATGTTGGAATAAGGATTGTCGACATTAGGTTAAGTATTATTATAGCTTGATTTCAATCCTTGTAAAGAGACATACATTGGTTCAACACTGTTCCATTAAAGGCTTTATTTTACCCGTACTTGGGCAGGTATCTTTTAGTATATATCTATCTATATATATATATATATATATATATATATATATATATATATATATATATATATATATATATATATATATATATATATAATGTATTTATAAAAATGTATTTTGTATACGTACATATTATTTGAAGTAAATATATTTTTCTGTAAGACACATCACCGATTTATTTAATTTGCATATACAAATAACCATTGTCTGTTAGTTTTTATAAACTAATTCATATCAACAATGGAAATGAACCTGTTTTTCGTTGGGATATTTATCATATACTTATGCATCACGCATCAATTTAGTATTTTTCTTACTTATCACTTCCTATTAGCATCAGCTCATGAAATACAAAACAATGCTGAAGAATGTCAAGCACTCAGTCGAGCCGGTGATGGTGTCGTGTTCATGACAAATGACACAATGCTCAGAACAAGATGTAGCTATCCTATTGTCCGCCTGTGTGGGTGTGTTTCCAGCGAAAATCAGGGACTTAGACTCAGCTCAGATTGCTATACTTAGTTGCCAAACGTTTAGTTTAGAGGTTTACTTCGGAAATGCCATATCTTTGCACAGAGTCACGCCACTGGGAAACTCAGACGTGCCTGTTTAAGAACTTCCACGATGTTACAATTAAGAGAGGGGCCAACTTTAATGCCCCCGACACTAAGTAAGAGATGATTAGCAAGATCAAACCGGTGTTCAGATTTCTCTAAGAGTGCACAGTAAATGTCGATGAGTCTAGAGGCAGGTCCCGCCTGGATGTCATGATGGATGTTCTGAAGATAATCTAACAGATGCACTTTGAATTTTGAGAATACATCAGCAATTGGCCAATATATAATGATATTTATTTCTTTTTCTCAAAAGTGCCCAATCAATCAGTTTTGATTTTAGGTTTATTTTTTATTGAAATCTACATATAATAACAATTACACCTTTTTTAACATAGGCAAGGCCGCCACTGTAGACGTAAGGGGCTACTAAGAAAAAGGGTGCAAGTTTGGAAGGGGCAACCTACATTAGGAGCTGCGCAGCGAGATGTCTGTTTACATTAGTTTTAAATTTCCGCAGGTCTCTACCGTAAGGTAAACAGGGAGCAGGCAGGGAGTTCCAGAGTCCAGCAGCACGAGAAACGAAGCTTTTGGAATATAAACCTTTTCGGCATCTGGGGACCTCCACAGTTAATGGATTGGATCCGGCAGATTGTCGGGTTAATCTAGTGAGTTAACGTCGTAGAGGTACCAGAGCAGCAAGCTAATCAGAGCAACATACATTGCAGTACTTGTAAATCAGGCACAAAGAAAGTAAACTTGCAGCGATTGAACAGTTGCCAGAGTTTGGTGGATAATGAGGGACCTTTCAAGTTGACGACTTTTTTTTTGGACCTTGTCTAAGCGGGAGAGACCAGTGGATGATGCACCAGCACAGATGTGACAACTATATTCCATCCATGGGCGGATGGTAGCTTTGTAGAGATATAGGATCATGTCAGGTATGAGAAATTTATTGGCACGGTAGAAGGAACCCACCTTCTTTGCAGCAGCCGTGGCAATGTTTTCAATGTATTTATTTAAATTCATGTAACTGTGAAAGTTAGGCCGAGGAGTTGGAATGATGAACTCTCAGGTATGGTATTATTTGCCATGCCAATCGGTGGTTGAAGATAGTTCTTGTAGTTATTGAAGGAAATCAGCTTTGTCTTTGCGGCATTATAACTTATCATCTATTTTCGACCCCATTCCACTACAGGCTGGAGGTAATTTTCTAAGGATTCAGCCATTGCCTCGGATATGTGCGCGTCCGTTTTGCCCACATGACGAGAATAGAGTGTGGTGTCGTCAGCATATATTATTATCTCAGTCTCAATGACATCAGGGAGGTCATTTATGAAAATCAAGAACAGTAGAGGTTCAAGGATGGATCCCTGGGGTACACCAGCATTGATGTCATGTTGCTTAGAAAAACGGCCACCGAGGACAACCTGAATCCTCCTTTTCGTTAGGAAAGGATTACACTATATTAAATATTTGTCCAATGATACCATATGAGTGAAGTTTTAAGAGAAGTCCTTCATGCCAGACCTTGTCAAAGGCCTTGGGTATATCGAGGGCTACCGCCATAGCTTCACCTGCCTTGTCCGGTGTATAGTATATGCGTTAAGAGATGACCGTTTGAATATCTGCAGTAGATCGTGCTTATCTAAATCCGTATTGACGATCAGAAAGTTTAGCATTAACTAGGTGCCGGACTATCGCTATATTAGTTAATGATTCAAAGACTTTACCAAAGATCGGAAGTAGACTGATTGGGTGGTATTTTAGAGGATCAGTTCTTTCCCCAGAATTCTTGAAGACTGGTACCACAGAAGCAACTTCGAACTATCAGTTAAACCAAGATTCAGTAAGGCATTTACTGTATAGTTTTGAGAGGAAAAGGACCAGCTCATCAGATCATTTCCTTATTACTATTACTGGTATAGGATCAGGCCCACAGGTTTTGGAGGTGCCCAGGTTTTTACTCTGACTTGAGATGAGGTGATGCCCAGGTTCTCAAGTCTGGTTTAAGTCCGCAATGGGATTTTTGTGAGGGGGTGGTTTACTGAGTCCAAATTGGAGGTTAAGGCGAAACGCTGAGCAAGTAGCTCACCCTTATCAGTCACCGTGCACACAACATCGTTGTGATTTGATGGCGTGGGAATTGTTGAGTTTCCGTTGTTCATCACACTATTGTAGATTTTCCAAAAGCACGAGTACTTAGTTTCTGTGATTGAATGCGTTTTTTAGTTATCTCTGTGTACCTTCTCTTAATATGTATATATCTCTGTGTACCTTCTCTTTTAATATGTATATACATATAAATATATATATATATATATATATATATATATATATATATACATATACATATACATATATATATATACATATACATATATATATATATATACATATACATATACATATATATATACATATATATATACATATACATATATATATATATATATATATATATATATATATATATATATATATATATATATTTATATATTAGTTCTAAAAATATACTTTTAATTTAATTTTCAAAGGAATTCAATGTCAATAAAGACCACTGTTTGACCACAAGGGGCGGTTTTCATATCGACGCTATCTGGTTATCCTCAGTAAATTAAAATAATGCTAAAATAAAAAGTTATTGTAGAATTATGATCTAAAAACTAATACATTATATTAGTACATTAAATAAAAGATATTGTAAATAGAATATAAATACGATTAATGGATATTTAATATTTAGATAATACCAAGTTTTTATATTCATTGAAAGACAGGTAGAAAAATATCATTGTTCCTATAAATTCTCACCCTGTATCATCTTAGAAATAATTCATTTCATTTTTTCTTTCTTATTTTAATCTAATTTAAAACTAATTTTTAAACGTTTAACTAATATTGAACGTATACACACATTCACCCCAACACACATTAGAAATAAATGTATTAGTCAAACAATCAATTAAAAAAAAATACAAAGAAAAATTGCTCTTTTAAAATTCAATTCACGGAAACTTCGGCACGTTTTTTCACCCTTTTGCATATTGTATTAATAAATGGATACCGAAGAGACCGGTCTGATTTTGAAGAATGATATTTGCAAATTGTAATTTTGAAAATTAGTTTTTGTTTAGAACTAATGTTTATCACATAAATTGAGTATTAAAGTCTTCTTTTACAAAAAAAAAATGAATTATAAACATAAGGCTTCGTCGTGTATGGTCTATGAGTATTTAAGTGAAATGGCCTCCATTGCTTCAAACAACTTGTTTTACTCAAAATCAAATTAAGAAAAAGAAAGCACATCATACATTTAAAACAGTAAATTATAGCAAATTCAGTAGCATATGTGAAACGTTAATAAATTAGGTTAACCGGGTAAATAAACATGGCGGATATATAAATCGTAAAAAGTGATTACGCCAACTTTGACATTTTCTTATTTCTAAAATAATCGTATAAAGCGAAACAGAAATGAAAATAACATTCCAGGCTTACGTAGAATAAGTATATTAATAACATCTTTGATTTCTCTATACATTTGAACGTACATTAACACTGAGCAGAATCACGCACATATCCATTTCGAGATATTTCACAAGTTACACACACACACACGCACGCACGCACACACACACACACAGACACACACATATATATATATATATATATATACATATATATATATATATATATATATATATATATATATATATATATAGAGAGAGAGAGAGAGAGAGAGAGAGAGATGGAGAGAGACAGAAAGAAGGGGAGAGAGTGAAAAGGAGAGAGACAGAGATACAGAGAGAAATAGAGGGAGAATAAGATAATAATTATTGTTATCATAATTATATCAAAAGTATCAGGAGCGACAATGTATTTATCTTAAGAGAGAAACAACTGTAAGTTACTAAATTAGTGAAACAAGTTTCGATAATTAGTTGAGAAATGGTATGTTACTCTATGGCCAGCATCACATTTCCTGATTTCTTTATGCTGATGTATAACATGGTACTTCCATTAAACTGGCAAACTACAGTAATTGTGCGAAGTCAAATTTACTAGGCGAGTATATTGCCCAAAATAAATTGACTAGAAACAAAGAAGGCAAGCAGGAAAGAAGAAATGCATTAGAGATACAAATAATAGTTGTGTTCAATTAAAAGCAACTGCACTTTTATAACTTTGAAATGTCTGGATATAAGGGATTTACAATATTCATATGGACATCTGAAGAAAAATCTATATTATTACTTGAATACTAATTTTGTCTGTCTTTGCATATATATATATATATATATATATATATATATATATATATATATATATATATATATATATATATATATATAGAGAGAGAGAGAGAGAGAGAGAGAGAGAGGGAGAGAGAGAGTTATGCAATTATATTTATGGCAATTAAGCTACAGAGAGTCTTCCGCGTTTCATCCCCGTAAAGAATCATCAAAAAAGGCATGGAATGCTGTTACCTGATATTTTATGTATACACGTGGTGTTTAGTCTAGCTAGCAAACAAATCACATTTTTGTTGTTTCCTCTCACGGGTTAATGTTTCCATAAAGCAATGGCATGGCTTCTCACATATTTATCATTGTTATAGTATATACTATATACTGCGAAATCGATACATAAAGTATTAAAGCTCCTTCTAACATTTTACGTGGATACATAAATATATATATATGTATATATATATATATATATGCACGACAAAGAAAGAGTGGTTAAATAGCTGTACTTTACACTGTAATATTGTCAGAGAAAATGTGTTTACTTACCGTATCATAAGCAAATGTACTTTTGAGTTGTTGCTGCAGGTCTAATATACAGTGTATATATTACTTATATTTGTGATAAGACAAGTTGTATTATTGACAATATTCGCTCCCTACAAATGTGTCGAGTTCTATGGTAAGATATCAAACTTTTCCACCTTACATCAATCAAGAATTTATCATAAAGACTATATTATTCTTAGGTTTCTTGTAGCACAAAAATATGCAAACAAGGAAAAACTACATATTGCGCTGTAATTTCTCATATTGTCAGTGGCGACATTGTGTGGACAGGGGATAATACACCTGACATCGTTAATCATATTTGGATGTGCCCTTGTATTCGAGATTTAAATGTTGGCGTAGACACACTTGTTACTCTAGCCACAATGAAAGTAATGATACAATGCACGAGCTGTATGTGAATGAATACATTTTATATATGCATATATATATATATATATATATATATATATATATATATATATATATATATATATATATATTGGAAAGTTCATTTTTTGAGCATATTTAAAATTTTAAACTTAAAGAAAGAGTCAAAATGTCTTCAAAAACATGTGTTACATGCAGATGTTTTTATTAAAATCAAAATAAAAAAAAATTTTTTTTTTTTTTCATCTTGACTGTTTATCTAATAATTTCGTTTTATATAACAAGCCTCGTCAGAGCTTTAGACAAATAAAAGGTATTAAAGGTAGGTCTATGGACACCGATTACCAAATTCGTTTCACATAAGACGACATCGAAATTTTAAAGCATTAATAAATGACCTATTTATTATCATTTCTGTTTACATATGAATAAACCTATCATTTATCTGTTATTTATAAAACTAAACAAAACAATGTATTCGTTTTATTATGCATTATTAGTCGTTAAATTTACTTACTCAATGTAAAACAGGCGTTCATTTAAATTTATATTTTCTGTTCATAATAAAGATGTGTTCCTTTTTAAAATGATACCGATAGGGATAAAGTATAATTACAAAGAAAAAAAAATCGAAGTGCATTTTATTTCTCTTAAGAACAGGGACAAACTTTCAACAAAGGAAACATTTTCTTTAGAATGAATATTTATTTCGAAAGATGCAAGCTCTCAATGATAACACTCAACAGACTGACTGACTTTACTTTATCATATTTGAGCGTTCTGGTATTAAAAAAATAACGTTCCATTTAGCGTGCAGCAATCATTTACTATTAAGAGGAGATTTCCTTTATGTTACTGATAACGTAGGAAAATGTGACACCAAAAAAAAATAGTATAGCGCTATATTTATTTCTACTGTAACTAGCGATTTTGTAACCGCGCACGAGATGAGGAACATCACATAGCTAGTAATATTACAGTGTTAGCTGTGTTAAGAATAGAATCTCAACGTAGATGAACTAGATACGTCGAGGCACACTGAATAATCGTGATACCGTGAACCAGCTAACTCTAGATTATTCTTTCTATATATACAGACACATATATATGTATATATATATATATATATATATATATATATATATATGCATATGTTGATTAATATATGTATGTAAATATAATACATATCTATATATTTATATATAGAAATGTATACGCACACATCTATTCGGATATATGTGTATATATATATATACATATATATATATATAATTATACGCGTATAACATTTATGTATATATCTATATATATGCATATATACATATATATACATATACATATACTTACACATATATACAGATATATAAATATATTAATATATATATATACATATATATACATATATACATTAAACATATATATATATATGTATATATATATATATATATATATATATTAATACTTATACAAATATATATACATATATACATATACATATGCACATATATATGTATATACATATATACATATAAACATATATATAGACATACATATATACACACACACATCCACATATATATATATATATATATATATATATATATATATATATATATATATATATATATATATATATATATATATATATATAGATGCATCATCCCATCTCTTCGTTTATCTATTTCTCTATATATAATTGGTGTAGGATGTATCAGGTGTCAGTATCCGTTAAAATTAAACGTCATGATCAAATAAATTGCAGAGACAAGATTTATCTGTTACATCCGCTCGCCTCGCCAATCCTTATGTATCTTTAGAAGAACGGCCGAAAGTAGGATTGATTTACGAACGAACCATTCACTTCAGAAATGCTTTAGTAATTCTTATCATTTCATTCTCTCGTGTCTCATTATCGCCACGTCTGTTTTGATACAAGAAAGCACACAGATCGAATAACCCGTTTAACACTATTCACACTGGTGAGTTTTGTATATCTCTACAGACACAAAAAACACAAAAATATATTTCGACTTTCTTTCAAATGTAGTTCACCTCCTACATTAGCAGCATAATATTATTTTAAATTGTATGATATCTGACAAAATATGGGATCTTTCTGACATATGTATTGGAAGTATAACCCATTTTTTTTTTAGTTATCATAATTACTACTATTTAGTGGCAATATTATTATTTCCCCCGACCGCATATTTTTCGCTAGTATATATATATATATATATATATAGATATTTATATATATATATATATATATATATATATATATATATATATATACAACTTTCGACCAAAACGCAAGACTTCGACTATGAAAAAAAAGATGAGAAGAAAAAAATAAAAGAAAACTATTTTCTGTACCATTGAATAAGGTTTTTAAAACCGAAAATTTGAATTAAAAAAATGATTTAATTAATATTTCATTTGTTTAACAATATCTCGCGTCATGTTAACCAATTCTTAAATTTAAAAGTTATCGTTTAAACGGCGCTTCTAAACTGTAGCAAAATTTAAATCTCATTATATATATATATATATATATATATATATATATATATATATATATATATATATATATATATACGCAGCTAATCATTGTTGATGCAGGCCTCGATGAAGACCATGGAACTTTCTGATGTTATTCTTTTTCATTTCTCGACGCGGCGAGCGAGTTTTCTGTGTTCGGGTGTTTATTGCAATATTGTGCTTCAGTGTGTTTTTGCACTGGCCATTTCATGGGCGCTTTCGATCACTCGAATGTCGTTAGGAGTTTATGTCTTATCCTTAGTCTCGGACTGTCAGCCTTTATACTTTTTTTATTATTGAATACTCGAAGTTCTATAAAATAAAGATCCTGCAACCCAACATTAAGAAAATTGCATTTAATACTGGCAAAAACTATACGTATTCAATAATTAAAAGCAAAATTATTAAAAGCCTGACAGTCCAAGACAAACGATTAGACACAATCTCCTCATGACGATCGAGAGATCGAAAGCGCTCGAGAGATATCCGATGAAACAACACTTGGAGCAACACAATTTAAATTAACACTCTACAAACAGAAAACTCGTCGCGTCGAGAAATAAACAATAATAATAAGTAAGAGAGAAAGTTCAATAGTGTTCAACGAGACCTGCATTAATATACATAAACCCCCCCACACATATATATATATATATATATATATATATATATATATATATATATATATATATATATATATATATATAATCTAATTGTTGCGTTTGGTAATAAACAGCTAATTGTTGCAATTCTCTGTACGTACATTTCCTCTTAAAGAAGGAGGTAATGCTTGTGAGGATGCCTTCATGAAAACAGAAAAGATACAATACTATCTCCAAAAGAAAATGGTAATGCATGGGGATGATATCATGAAAACAGAACATATACTACACTAACCCCTCAAAAAGAGATGAAAAACCATGTCATGATGCTATCATAACTACATACTATATACTACACTTTCGCGCCTCCAAATAAACTTAAGAGGTAATGACTAGGAGAATGACATCAGATACCCCTGCTTATATGAGTTTATCTGTTTATACCGGCACATCCCATAGGATTTTGTATGTTTGTTTTGGAGTACTGTCTCTGGTTTATGTTTGTACCATTTGCTATAGTGTTCGAAAGTCGCATGTTTGCATAGCTTCCGGTGTACTACTTTCCCCACGCAGTCATGCCTATTTTTGTATTTTGGGGGGCCAGTTTTGGCATTCACTTATTATGTGAGTTAACTGTTTCGTGTCTTGTCCGCACAACCTGCATTTAGTTTTTTTCCTGGGTTTATCTACTTTAGCTTTAATGTAGTTTGAACTAATCGTATTGTTCTGTGCAGCTGTCACTAGGGATTTTGTTTTTCTGTTTAGGTGTTCTATTTCCCAGCCATGTCCAACTATTTTCGTGCGTCTCTTCTCTTGTCATCCTTATGCACCGTTCATGTGGTTGTTTTTTCCCCACTTTTCTTTTCTTGTTTGTTTATTCCTGGTTTCGGTGGTTCCTGGGTTGTTTGTTCGAACGGTGTCTCTTGCAGTGGTGATAAGCCCTTCTGTGGTCTGGTTTATGTATTTCTCCAGCTCTCTTTTAGTGTTGTCCACGTAGTCTTCTATATTTACCAGTCCTCTTCCCCCTTCGTTTCTCTGCACGTATAGTCTGTCTGTATCGTCTTTTGGGTGTAGTGCGTTGTGCGTGATCATTAATTTTCTAGTCCTCTGGTCAAAGTGTCTGAGTTCTTTTTTGGTCCAGCTTATGATTGATCCAGAGTATCTTATTAGCGATACTGCCCGGGTATATATTCTTTTTATTAGGTTTCTGCTTAATGATTTTTTTATAATTATTAGTATTATTATCATTTTTAAATTATATTTTTTATTATTATTATTATTATTATTATTATTATTATTATTATTATTTATTTATTTATTTATTTATACACTAAAGGTTTTCACACGTATCATTATCAGTGATTAGTCAGTGAAAATAACTAGGGTTGTTGCTTTGAGTGGCAACAAGTCTCCTCAAGTTTTCACAACACTCTGCCCCCGTCGATAAACACTGAACATTTTTCTGCATTTTTGCAACACCCATTTACCGTCGTTTTCTGGTTGGCATAGATTGTTGTTCTTTTTTTTAAATTTGAGTAGCAAAACACCTCTCCAAAACTCCAGCATCCTCCGATCTCCTCGATATGGCTGATGTTCTCCCTCGCGGTCATTTTGTGTGCTACTAGCCGATGATGTTGCCAACAGGAATGTGTGTGTGTGTGTGTGTGTGTGTGTGTGTGTGTGTTACAGTGGCGGGTATGATGTCAGTTTATGATATGTCTGACAGTTTTCAGTTCTTTTGTGCTCGTATGATGTCCTTTGTATGAATTTATTCTATTCATATTTCAACTTATCTATGGCTAGTCAGTCTCGTTAGTTATGTGGATTGGGTTCCACATTTGAGAATTGTCTATGCTTTTTTATAGAGCTACCGCAACTGTTCGTAATTATGATAACATTTTTAGTATTATAGTGAGTGTATTCATGTTATATATTACTATCAGTTCTCTGGCAAGTTTCATGCATATGTTTCGTTTTTCTGCACACCACGATTTTCACTTTATGAACTGCTAGGACGATGAAATTTACGATTTGACAATTTATCCTTCACTGTTTACCATTAGTACGTCCAAGGTCGTTTTCTTGGTTGAGTTTGTCTGCTTGTATCATTCTATGTCCAAGATGATTTTTACATTTTATTTTCCAATACTGTCTACGCTTTGTGTTCGCACCATTTGCCAGCATGTTCAAAGTAAAGTCGTTTGCATAGTTCCCAGTTGACTGGGTTTCTTTCGCAGTCTTGACTTCCTTATATTCTTTTGTAGCGAGGTTATTGCAATTCTATTTTCATGAGATTTAAAATCTCGTCTCTTTGTCTACAGTGGCTACATTTACTGTTTTCCTGGGTTTTGTCTATTTTAGTTATTATATAGTTTGTTGTGATAACGTTACCTGGTACAGTTTTCATTAGCGATTCTGTTTCGCTGTTCAAATATCATTTTCGTAGACAGGTTCAGTTTTTTGCGCATGTCTTTTCTGTTTTGTCTCATCAATCATCCACGTAGCTGTTTGTCTTCCCATTTCTTCACTCGGTTTGTTGATTCCAGTTTACTGGTTCTACGTGTTGTTTTAAGGCGTTGCACCCTGCAGCGATAATCAGGCTTTCCGTTTGTTTTGTTGTAAATATACAGACCACAAAACACGACGGAAACCTACGATGCATGACAAGATCCGCTCCTCTTCTTTGCATTGTTTGCAATGTTTAGGCGGTCGACAGTCCAGAAAACACGAGAACAAACAGAACTGTCTTAGACTGTTGTTCCATACTATTCCTACCAAGAGTCTGTGGTCGGTTCACTTAGGTGTTCCATAAAAGTCCTGGTATATTTAGGACTCATTTAGTATCGCCAGTTTCATTTAGGCAATTAGTCCATCTGTTACATGAGCAAGACACCGATACGTAAATAAATAAAAGTAAGTAAAACAAACAAGTAAAAAAAAAACTAAACTAATCTATAACCTAACAATTTAAAAACAAAAACCTTAAAGAGAAATGCAAAAATGACACGTGTTAAAATACGTTCACCTATCATATTGATACAACAAATACACATTATATAAGCCACTCTATAGAAACATAACAATAGAACAGGAGAAAGGAAGTAACACTAACCGGATCCACACGATTGGCTGAGAGAAGAACACAGTAACTGATTGGTTAACTAGCCAGCGGTGTATATAAAAACACCCGGCAAAAATTACTCATGCATTTTAGCCTGAAGATCCCATCGGAGATGAAACGCGGGACTCTCTGTGTAGCTTAATTGCCATAAATATATTTTCATAGTTTACTAAGTAGTTCTACTTACGTATCGAGCACTGTCTAAGTAAATACTGAAAATTGATACATAAAAAATGATATCTCCTTATAAAATGTTATGTGGATACATGAAATAGTAATATATATATATATATATATATATATATATATATATATATATATATATATCATTACATATATATATATATATATATATATATATATATATATGTCAACACATCCGGATCAGTTATTGCTGACCATTTTATAAATAGCGCCGAATGTGCGCCGAATGCGCGTTGACTTACACTAGTGACTGGTTTTCTCTCATAAGTAGATCAGATTTTTAATTTAACCTCAAAGACCTGGAGTTATATATATTAAGTCAGTCAACCCCTCCCTTTGTAAGCAAAACGAGTGGCTTCTAGAACTAAATGTGACCAACTTGTGACCCTCCTCCCCCATTGTTTTGCTTTTTTTTCTCTTACACTTTTTACTGGTCTTCATTCTACTTTGTTTAAAAGTGCTTAGTCGTAATTACTAGAATTATTTCCACGTAGATACTCTGGTGAGTGTGAACGAAAGCCGGCTTAGTACATTCATGATTTTTAAAATTATTTCCTCTCGTTTTTTTACTTTTTCAATTTGATTCTACCCTAGAAAATGTACCAAACGTATGTATTCCTTGCTTTAATAAAATTTTGTACCACTAAAATGCATTTAAATATATATAAAACATAAACAACTCTTACAAAATATTCATAAAAGCGGACAAACCTAGGCATTTTTACAAAATAGATAAACAAGAGTATAACAAACTACTAACACAAAACATTACGAAAAACTACAAAACCTATATAAAAGCGAACGTGATTACATAGATATAATGAATACTGTAAGTAAATAAATCACCGATAAACAAAAAATTAGCGACAAAGTTAGTAAATAAAAACCTAAGGAAGCCTATATCTTATTTAAAGACCACTAAAGTAACTTTAATAATAACCCTCGCACTCGCTTACTTAATCCGACCAAATCAGAAATAGGAAGAATTAGCAAAACAATTCTATCTAGAATCAAGAAACAAATAAAAAAAAGACCTAGAATTAAACCAATGGGTGAATACTGCCGAAGCAATCGCTTTGTTTAACAATATCGAAAACAAAAAAAAATGTACCTTTCTACAATTCGACCTAGTGGTTTTCTACCCGTCTATATCAGAAAGAACTCTTCAACATCGCCTTAGAAATTGCCGCGATGTATACTCATATATCCATGGATAAAATCCACATCATTAAAAAATGTAGGAGACCAGTTTTAATCAATAATGATGACCAATGGATTAAAACAAATATGACAAACTCCTTTGATTTGGCTATTGGTGCCTTTGACTCTGCGAAGGCATCATATCTTGTGGGGTTATTTATTTAATATACACTCACACATATCTTTGATAGTACAAATATCGGTTTTTATAGGAATGATGAATTAGCGATAATAAGAGATTCCAACAAAGTCAAGGGAAAAAACTTAAAGAAAATTATACATATGGAAATGAAGAAAAAATAGGCTTAAAAGTGGAAGTACTGGCTAACATAAAAACAACTGACTTTCCAGATGTCCCGGTAAACTTAAATAAAAATACTTACGAACCATACCTTCATGATAACATCAATCCAATATACGAAAACCTAAAGTCTAATAACCCTCTATCAACCAAAAAACATATTCCGAATTCTATCAAACGTAGGCTTATCAATAATATAGTGGTTTCAATAATACAGAAATTAAATATAAGAAACAAGACACTAATAATTACAACAAAATTAAAAATAAAAGAAAAAGAAATATAATCCACTATACCTCGCCCTATAACCAGACTAAACTGTGCAAACAATTCCTAAATCTGATTGAAAAACACTTCCCCGTTACTAATTCCCTGCATAAAATATTTAATAAAAATAACCTTAAACAATCACAGCTGCTGCGAAAACCTAGAAATGATAATTAAGGCACACAATAACAAAATACGAAAAAAGAACAGCAGAGAGGAGGATAAAAATAACAAATTACAAAAAAGTGACAAATATCGCAAAAATAACATTAAGAAGAACAAAAATATAAACACTACTAATAGAAATAAAAAAAAACACTAATAGTAATCACCCGAAATGAAAAAGTTAGCAATGAAGAGAAAAGATGTAACTGAATAAATCTTACACTTTATCCGCTAAAATTAAATGCCTAACAAAAAGTATTGTATACCAAGCCACAATATTTGTCAGAGAAAGACCGACGAACAAAAAGTACTACGTGGGTATGACATCCCTGGCTTTTAAAACCAGATATTATGACCACAAAAGCACATTAAAACAGCACTAGCAATCCACTATTAGGAGCTCAACGAAAATGGACGCTCACTAATAATTGAATAAACAATAATACGACAGGCTAGTACATGTAGAAATTTAGAGAACTCGTGTAGATTATGTCTGAATGAACAATTTGAATTCCTAAACTTTAAATACCATCTATTATACTGTAGAAGTGAGATAGCAAACAGCTGCCTACACAGAAATAAATTTACTTTAGGATAATAAATAAATAAATGAACAAATAATTAAACAAAAATAAACTAATCTATAACCTGACAATTTAAAAAACTAAAACCAAAAATAGAAATACAAGGTACCACGTGTTAAAATAAGTTCACCCATTATATTGACACAAAAAAGAAACAGGATATAGGACACTTTATATAACACATAACAATAGAACAGGATATAAGAAGTAACACTAACCGGATCGTTGTGCGTGGGAAGCCCACCGATTGGCTGAGAGAACAACAAATAATCTGATTGGTTAACTAGCTAGCCGTGTATATAAAAACACCCGGCAAAAATAACTACATGCATGGAGATTCCCTCGGGGATGAAACGCGAGCACCACTGTATAGCTTGATTGCCATAAATATATTTGCATACGACTTAGATCTACCTACGTATCGAGCACTGTTAAAGTAAATACTGAAAAGTGATACATAAAAAATGATATCTCCTTATAAAATGTTATGTGGATACATGAAATAGTAATACACATGTATATATATATATATATATATATATATATATCTGTGTGCTCTTTTCTCTACCCTTTAACTCATTTCTCCTTAAATCGACTTGCTAGCATTTCTCTACTCCATTTTAATTTTCATGGTAAGGCATTCGACTAAGCTGCAATCTATGTGTCTCGTCTGTAAAACATTCACAGCAGAAACTCGTCTACCTACAACCACTGTAAAACAAAATTCGTTTATTCCTCTGTGTATAAAAAACAAATCGGAACTATCGTAGCTTCTTTCCAAGTGCTTCCTTTCTGTGGAATACAATACCGCGTGTATGATTCTCTGCTGAGTACTGCGTGCTTGTTTTTAAGTCCAACTTTAACCGGGACAATCCGCTCAACACCACTACCCTGGCTCCCCGTCATATCAAACATTGCACCTCCACACATCCGGCGAACAGCATCCACACAAAGGATGCTTCAAAACGTTGAAGACTCCCCTCATCTACCAATCCACCAAGACATCTTCAACCCACACACTGCTCGACTTCCATCCAGACGCCTGATCTGGAAGAACATCCCACCAGCTGACTTCACCATCCAATCAGCCTGGAAAAAGGAATGCGCGTCCAAGGAGGTCTCTAATAAACACCTGGTGTCAGACCCTAACCAACAAGTGCCTGGCACCGACCTCCGAATGAAAGAGTGGTTAACCATCAATAGATTCAGGACTGTGCTTGGCCAGCCTTCACATATGGGGCAGCAGCCCATCCCCACTGTGTGCTTGTGGAGATGAGCAGACAATGGAGAACCTCATTGAAGTCTGCCCTCTCCAACGACTGAGAGGAGGATTAGCCACCCTCCACACAGCAGACCAGGAGGCTACTGCGTGGCTGAAGGACTTTGCATTCGCTAAATAAATAAAACAAATTTTTGTCGGGTCGCTCACATAAATAATTAAATCCTGACTATGAAACCCATCGTTCAAATGCTCCAAATAGTATTGTTCATCGCCAACCGAAAATATCATTAACTTTTGTCCTCGAATGTCTTTCCGACTTTGATGTAGTCACTCATTAGTTTATATTTATATATATATAAAAAAATACATACATATATATATATATATATATATATATATATATATATATATTTAAATTCCTTTAAATTCGCGGAAAACATAGGCTGTAACTTAATAGTGTATATATTATCAGGGCTACACATTTAATAATTATATACATATATATATATATATATATAAATTATATATGATATATACATACATATTTGTATGTAGGTACATAATAAAAAAGAAATTAAGCGATGTTAGCTCATGGATGTAATTCACTAGTGTTTATATAGGTAAACTAAGGTGCAATCTGTTAAATAATGTTATCTCGAATAAACAGAGATATATTTATGTTGTAGGATTAAGTGACGGTTTAATTCTGTAATATACACCTGGACGCAGTATGAACGCTAAAGTAATCTTCAGTTTCAAACTTGTGTTATACATACAAACCACTAAGTTGACTTAATCGTTAAATAACAGTAAAGCTCACCAAATATATTCATACATTAGTAGCTGCACTTTTTGTGATACTTTCAGACGGAAGGAACGATGCTCTTTTAATAAGCGTCTTCCTTACCTTAAAAGAGAATAAGCCGAGCGAGACTGATAGAAGACAGCGGACATTTATTCGAGTTCATCTTTGTTCTAAATAACCGACCAGTGGAAGTGAGTGTGTGTGTGTTAGTGTGTGTGTGCGAAAGAGACAGAGAAGGGCGATCGAAATCGTAACTCTCACTTCCGTTACTCAATCTCGTAGTCTACACTTTCCAAGAGTAATGTTTCTAACGGTTTGTGTATGTATATATGACTTGAGTAAATTTCTCTTTAATCTATCGTTGATGCTCATTCAATAATAAGGGTGCTGGAAGTAAACGTGTTATCTGGGCTGACGTTATCAGCCTGATAGTCCAATTACTCCAACGTTGGAGGAAATACCAAGTAGGCTGCTCTATCAGCAAGTGCAAACCACCGATGTTGCCGTATTGTAATTTAGTAAATAGAGTTTAAGCCATGCGGTAGTTTCCGATGGGTTCTCTTCGAGGCCATGTTAGTAGGAATTACTACGGATTTTCTCTCTTAAACATTTTACAATAATAATCTGCTTACTCATGCTTTCTGGGGTTCGTTTCTCACCCTATATACGGATCTCTTCTACATATTTTTCTAATCCGAACATTAGAAGTCGCAAAAAGATATGCTTGAACTGTGTCCCTATTACAAGGTCTCCTTTACTATTAGAGGGCCTTTGTTTTAACCTTCCAAAGGCTTAGATCCACTTACAGTAGACAACACCGGACCATCTTTTCTGTGTGAAACTAGCATTTACCAGTCAGCTTCTACTGACGATTTTATAATTACAGGTTACTCGAACATTATATATAAACCCGACATTTAAGATCGTCACTGGCATGGAATTTTTGCATAGAAGCGGCTTTCGATATAGAAGGAGTATCTCTCACAGCACCGTATTCATCTTTGCCCTCTATCGTACCCAAAATGACGGAGGTACTATCTTTGAGAGTATCTGGACAAATTAACCATACATTGTCTGTAAACCCTTTTACCATCATCCATACATGTGTTTACTTTAATGTTGACAATGTTGAATTGCAAGTTCAGTCAAACAACGAACGCTACAATCACAAATAAAAAATAATTACATAAAAATACTTTATATATATATATGTATATATATATATATATATATATATATATATATATATATATATATATATATATATATATATATATATATATATTATATTACTACAAAGTCATGTGCAATTCTCTCTCTCTCTCTCTCTCTCTATATATATATATATATCATAAATAATATATCATCTAAACCAGATAATTGCACATGACTTTGTAGTAATATAATGTTCAATCAAATGTAGTTCCCTTAACTACAATTTCTAATTCAGAATAATTGTCGAAGTAGCAGCCTATTGGAAATGTAGACAGTAAATTGGTTATTCTAACCACGTAATAGCGATCCTTATTATTACCGTCATTTTTGTCGGGTGTTTGTGCGAGTTGCAAATTTTACAAGAAATACAATTGGGAAATCAACTAAAAACAATTCATTTTGCTTTACTTAGTCATTTCTGACCTATTTGTGTTAAACACATATTTAATATAACTTTGTCTAATCTGCTATCTATGTTAAACCATTTAGAAACGTCCACACTAATGGCTATTTTCTTTATATACAGAACTTTATATGCTTATAACTTCTATCAAATATTTATTTATTCACGTGCATAGATCATAAATGAGTAGGTACATCAAAATGAATTGTTTTCTACTAATTTCCCGATTGTATTTTCTTTTAAAATAATTTATATCGGTAATGGTAATGATTAGTTACGTGAAATACCATCAATTTTATAATTGAAATTCAATACAATTACTGAACTACAATATTTAAAATTCGTAATCATCTCCATCTTTAAATAATATGCCAACCTTTCGTAAAACGGGTGCAGAAGGAGACATATTAACCACTCGAGATTAGATTGTGTTAAAACAGTATATATTATATTTCTTTTGTACTATTTAACATTTAATAAAATGTATTGCTTGAATTTAAACAATCTTTGTTTATTAATAGTTGGACTTACAAAGATGTTGTCTTGGATTTATTTTACTCTTGCTTTATATACCTTTTGTTGTTTTTACAAAATTATTATTTTTTCATACATAGGATACGAACAGTTAAATTTCGTTATTACGTTTTCATTTGATTATTACATTATTAGTCAAACTAAATTGTTATGATTATTTTGTTATAGTTATATTGATCAATTCTCTATTCGTAACATCGTTTGATGAAGATAACTTATGACGCTTTCAATCTTAAAGATGTGTTAAGAACTTTGAAGGCAGAAAGGGTTTTTACTTTGACAGATAAAATGTTCAAGATACGTTTCAAAATTCAAATAGTCATGACATATTTCTTTTGACTATAAACACAAGATTAAAACGGCTGACTTGTTAAAGCATAAACAAAATAAATTATTTTCGATTAAATTTCATAATAATATTATTATTTATAATATTTTTTTAAAGTAAGTTTTATCATTTATACTATTGGATATTTTATCTCAATACATCATCGATTAATATGAAAAAAATAATAATTCCCAAGCCAGGTAGACGCGAGAAAGACACCCCCGTATACACAGACACACGGCGTGTGATTACACGATTTTATTGATATGAAGATAGGTTAAATATAATATTTCCAACATATATGAAATGGAAGAAGGCGATCTGAAACACACATTTCGAAAGGTGTTATTTATCCTAAAGAATTATTGATACAGTCTCTTAAAAAATAACCAAATGCTTTTTATTAAACAAACAAAAAACTATTTCGCCATTTTTTATTCATACAGATAAACTGGAACTTCTCTAATTCATCTTGACAACTAATCACAGCCATGAACAGATTTTTCTAGTTACCCAGATGTGAGTAACGTCTCTCTGTACTGAATTATTATAACATCAACAATTGGATTATTTACATATTATGCATGTCTCTTCTGCAAAACATCATATCAGCCTCGTCATTCAGTCTCGCGACTGTCGGACTTTTTGACGTACTGAGACATCTGGCTGTTCTCAAATACAGAAATGGACGTCGACAGGCTTTTGGCGTGATTTGGAAAGACGTTGGCATACAGTTACAATCGATTTATAGATAAAATATTTCAAAAAGATTTTGTAATGTCTTGGCGCTCGCGAATGAGTGGGCGATAATCACTTAGAATAGTATGACGATCACTAACACAACATTGATGCAGGGTTATAATGGCACTTGTAAATCAACTTATATATAGATTTATTGAAACAATATATGCATTATGTTATTATTTTTTATTATCGTCTTCTTCTTCATAATCTTGTCCTGAATAGCCTTCTTCATAGTCTTCTTTTTCATAGTCCTCTTCGTCATAATATTCATACTCTTTTTCATAGCCTTCTTCGTAGCTTTCTTCGTCATAGTCGTATTTCTAAACTGTCAGTGAGACAGACCATGAAATTCGCAGGGAATTGTGTCAGAGCTATAAAACCAGTTTAAATTAATCAATCTGTGCAATATGGGTGAAATACTTGGGTAAATTAGACCATTCAACTTGCAAGTAAAAACTATCTGCCACGTGACATGCCTCTCGTAAGTTTCCATTTACCAGATAAAGAGAGGGCGTCTTGTTTTTCTCCAATCCACAATTCACAACACACTTACAAGAAATCTATTTGTGAAAATCGCTGATAAGTTTTGACATTTATCTCATCATTAAAATAATACCATGCAGACGCATACATACGTTTGTATGTAAGACTGTGCGTGTATGTATGTATGTCCTCCTTGTAATGTTGCTAGACTGTTTTTTAAATTTTTGAAATAAGCACGCTTAAGCTTGAGTAACATAGGCTATCACCATGACTTTCTTTACGTGAGATTCATATGAAGAAAATACATCAATATCAATTATTCTGATTAATTAATATTTAATTTTCAATACCTTATTTTCTTTTTCTTTTATGGACTTTTTTCAATAAAAATGAATTTTGCGTAAGTTTTTCGCACATAATAATGATTCCGGTTCAGAACTTTATTCACATGGAACTATTTTTTCTTTGTCCACTTAACATATTAAGCTTGTTACGTTCTTAATAAAATATTTGATGCATATATCTCTTTATATAAATTATATATATTTACAATATATATTAAACACTTTATTTGTTCGGCTTATTTGTATAGCACCATTGTATGTACACACATTTATTTTATTGCACTGTATTTTACTGCAATTACAGAAGCTATGAATGCAATTACAGAAGCTGAATAATCGAGACAGAATTTATTCTTAAAATACTCTCGAGAAAGGAACACCTTGTAAATTATACATCCAACACATTGTGTTGTCAATTATCCCACAAAACCCGCTCTTACATGATCGTCCTTTTTTAAGGCGGACGGCGGACGGCGGACGGCGGCGAAGTAAATAATAATAATAATGATCAAGCTCCCCGCTCCCCCATAAAAAAGACCATTTTTTTTACAAAATATTTTTTAAAAAAATGTTTGCAGCTGTCTAGGCTGGCACCACACAAAAAAATGCATAGGGTCAAGGAGGATGAGAAGACCGAGGAAGGACAGCACAAACCGGTAGGGGCGCCTTTAGCAGTAAGCAATAAACTTACTCCTCCTCAAAGAGGGGAGGCAAAGCCTGGGAAGGTTGACCTCCCTGAACTGCACAGGACAGACCCGTTGACCGGCGTAAATTAAGACACGAAGGCCAAGACAAAACTAGTATGGGGTGCAGTATCCATCGGAACAGATACTACAATTTTATCTTAGCCAAAAGGCCAAAATAATAATAATAATAATAATAATAATAATAATAATGGAACTTAGAGTGACAGTAAATAAATGCAGTCAATGGTTGTAGTTAAACGTGTCATTTTGGCTCACTACTCAAGGCATGGCACTTGGCTTGCTACTCCTACATTATTACTACTAATATTACCACTTTTCCAATTACTATATGCCTTGACTGTTGTGGTAATAGGCGGAGGTGTAGAAAATAGTAATAATAATTGTGGAGGTTACAAACCAGACGCCATGCTTACTATAGTTTCCTCCGATGATAGTTGTTGATAATTTCCTTTTCCTTAACTCTCTCTGTTCTCTTTTTCTCTCGCGTTACTCCGATTTCTTTATAGTTTTTGTTGTTCATAGGCATTTTCATAGTACTTTCATAGTTTTCATCAATGTTAACTTTCTCTTCTTCCTCAAAGTTTTAATAGTCGACTGCTTATGCATCGTCTTGTTTTTCATATTTTCAATAATTATATTCTTCATAGTTTACTTCATAGTGTTCTTATCGATATCCTTCTTACTAGTCTGTTTCTTCATAGCCTTCTTCATAGTCTTTTCTTTTGTAGCCTTCTGCATATTTTTTCCTCATCCACTTTTTCATAGTTTTTTCCTTCATAGTCATCTTCTTCATGCTCATCATGGCTATCGTCTTTATAGTCTTCTTCTTCATAGTCGTCTTCTTGATATCCTTCTTTATAGTCTTTTTATTCATAGTCTTCTTCTTCATAATCATCAACGTGTTCTTCTTCATAGTCTACTTCTTCATAGTTTTTTTTTCATAGTTTTATTCTTCATGATTTTCATAGTCCACTTCTTCAGAGCCTTCTTAATAGTAGTTTTTATCTTCTTCGTCATAATAGTCACATTCTTCTTCTTCATATTCTTCTTCATAGCCTTTTTCATAGTTTTCTTCTTCATAGTATTCTTCGTCATAGTCTTCTTCATTATAGCAATCTTCGTAGTCTTTTCTACTTTCGAGAATTGTTTTCTTGTAAGGTTTCATAAGTTAGCAGCAAGTTGCTACCAGCATTATCATAAAGCTTTATATTAATACAATACTATAAACACTTCTCGTATGCCATTATGTGTATCTATGTGTTTCTTACCAATATGTAACTTACACATTATTTTGTTATCATTTACAGTTAATTGTACATTTATTTAACTAGAAAATATACAATAGCGTTAAGTACCTAAACTATTATTATAAAAAAAGTTATAATTCAATTACGAAATTAAATTACCTAGCCTCTATTTGAAATAAATCATGTTATTTTTTTTAATAATGTATTTTTCCTGATAATTACAATAGAAGGTATTTAAACTATCGAATGGAAATCTATTTATACTTTCTTGAAAATTCTTCGCAAATCATCATGAGTTTAACATTTTTGAAAATATTTTACACATCACTCAATAAGTCTCGGGAACAAGTTAGTGGACTTTTTCTATGTTTTCGGAACAACTGCCAAATTCTGGCGACCTAACGGTTCAGAAATATGTGTGTCTGTACGGTCCTGTTTAAAGTTAGCATGCTACTTCTTAAATGGTTGTGTCCGATGGAGCACAGTCCGAATTAAACTTATGAAGCCATTGCATTGCTTGAAAAGTATGTTTCCCATCAGAAACTAATGCTTTATTCAGCCGAACGATTCCGAGTCGAACGTCACGAAAGATGGTTCAGGATCGATATCAGTACCGATCAAAGTGCAGTATTTGTTCCAGGCATTACAGCGAATTCATACGTGAATTTAAAAAATAATACGGCGTCGTTAACTCTAGCAGGAGATGGAAGGAAGGACACAGAGAAACAGCCAATCGGTAGCTTGCTTGCTAGTAAGCCACCCTCTTTCTCGTGTTTCCCGATCAATAATTGTTAAGAATAGTTTTTCTTTAGTCATCTATTTTTTTTATTAAATAATTTTATTTAATTACTGTTAATATCGGTGAAAGTATTGGACATAAGTAGATGTAATATTAAGAAAAACATCAAATATTAATTAATTATGAAGTGCTTAAAATAGATATTCAAATTAGCCTATCTAATGTTTGTTCTGTAATTCTATATTTCTTTCCTATATATAGAGTATCTAAAATGTATATGTAATATTATATTAGCCCGTTTTGATGGCAATATAGGAGTGATAAATGAAAAAACGTTTGCATGTATTCATGTATGTATATATATATATATATATGTATACATATATATATATATATAATGTACACGTGCATGTCAAGATTTAAACTTTTATTTTCTAATTCAATATTAAAACACTGCCCACACTTATTTAATTGATTTTCTACTCTCGGTCCTCGTCACAGCAATACATGGGTAACGGGCGTGTGACGGTTCTTTCTAGAATACCATCACAGACTTCATCAGCATATATAATATAATATATCATGAAAAAAAATCATAAATAAATTGGCAATTTTTAATGTGTTTTTTTTATACGCTAGATAAGTCTCTTTACTTAGAGATGTGCTATACGTCCAGCCACTTATTAAGGGGTGGTATTAAAAAATTCTTACCGCATCAGAAACCGCCAGTACAAATAACTAATCCACACATACATTTATTATATATGTATAGTATATTTTTTATTTATACAATCATTAGTGGTTGCATGTAACTGGTCTTACATATTTCTGTATCTGCATTCATATAAATAAATTTAAAAAAATATAAAAAACCAGCACAACTTGTTATTGAGAACCTTTTATAAACACTGGAGTTTCAACGGATTTACATCTAGGAAAAAAATAATTCGTGTACTATATATATATATATATATATATATATATACATATATGTGTGTGTGTGTGTGTGTTATACATGATGCAAAATGGACAACTATTACATATTACGAGTCAAACGCAATTGCTGTTGTTGGATAATCGATCCGATATCGACAAGCATATATTACTCTGGTGAATGACTGAGCTTACCTATTTCTGTCTCTGCATTTATTTATTTAAGGATATCAAATATTTATTACAGTGAATGTCTTACATAACGTGTAATTTACCACACCAGCAGTGATAAAACAGGAAACGGCGTAGCATCTTAAAGGTAGATTTAAATAAGTAGTACTGAGACAGACGTCCGTAAATCAATAGCAAAATAAACAACAATGTTGAGTAAAGCTGAAAAAATTATCGAAGTAGGCAAAAAAGAACCTGTCCAACATATTGGAATACAGCACCGTGAATATGCGTATATGCCATTTGCAGTTTTAATTTCGGAGCATTAGAATACACTAGTGCGACTAAGAGCTAGGGAAACAATGTCTGTCTAGAGGTAGAATACAAGTAAATATTTGAATAAGATACGATGAAAGATAGTGCACGTAAATGTGGGTTGTAAGCCGAGTATTCGATTCAACCAAAAAATACGAGTGAAAATCCCCAACTAGTATTAAGAAAGGGAA
>OY744527.1:88465571-88468071 GCA_963556195.1 Sepiola atlantica | reverse complement strand
AACAACTGGCCGAAAGCTGTCAACGAAATATTCTCGAGAAAAAGGAAGCTAAAGAAATAGAGGAAGCAGCCATTTCTAATATAAAAAATATTCGTCGTTTTTCAAAAAAATAATACTCTTCGAAAGATAAATTCAGGAAGGATTTGCCTCAAAGGTCGGATGAAAAATTGCCAAACCACCTTTGTTGGGGTTGCGGGGACCTACATTGGTACCAGAAGTGTCCTTTTAAACGAAAAAATTTTGACAAATGCCATAAAATGGGACACAAAGCCTCACATTGCAGAAGTAACACTAGAAAAAAAAAGTTACATAAAAACAACTAGAATTAATGGTGGCAACCTAAACATACGAAAGTATGTTACGGTAAAAATGAACAATCAAGATGTTAAACTACAGCTTGATTCAGGGTCTGACCTATCAATTATTAATATTAATACATGGAAAAAGATCGGCAGACCGACTATGCTACGCACAGATGAAGTGGCTCGATCGGTAACCGGAGAGAAAATAAATTTTGAAGTGGAAGTCATTTCAAAAGTGACACTAAAAAATAAGACATTAACATTACGCATGTTCGTAATGAAACATACAGGAAACTTGTTCGGTTCAGATTGGATTCAGCAATTCCAGCTCTGTGATTCGCCGATAAGCGCCTATCGTCAAAGAATAGAGAACTTTTCTGCTGAAGCAGAAAAATTGAAGAAGGAGTTTAAAGAGTCATTTCCCAAGGTGTTTTATAATGAATTAGAACGCTGTACTAAAATGAAGGCGAGTTTTGAACTAATTGAAAATAAAAATCCCGTTTTTAAGAGAAAACGAAGTGTACCATTTGCCTTACTTGAACAAATTAATGCAGAAATAGACCGGTTGGCGGAGAAAGGTATTTTAACACGAGTTGACTACTCGGAATGAGCGGCACCAACCGTCTACGCGAAGAAAAAATCTGGAGAGATCAGAGTGTGTGCCGATTTCTCAAACGGTTTGAACGATGCGCTGAAAGATTATCACTATCCTCTGCCGACACCAGAAGAGGTTTTCACAAAATTAAACGGTGGAAAACTGTTCTCAAACATTGACTTGAGTGAAGCCTATCTGCAAATACCTGTACAGGAAGATAGCTCTAGACTTCTCTGTATTTCGACACACAGGGGACTACTAAAGTTCAATCGTCTCCCTTTTGGAATTAAAGTGAGCCGTCGAGTTTTCAGCAGGTAATCGACACGATGTTGAGCGGGTTCGATTTTTCGATCGGCTACCTTGACGATATCTTAATGAAAAGTACGAATGTCGGGGAGCACCGTGAGCACGTAAACAAAATATTCGAAAGAATAAGCGATTTTGGTTTTACACTCAAGGAGTCAAAGTGTGAATTATTTCTAGAATAGATCAAATACTTGGGACATGTCATTGCTAAGAATGGAAGACGTCCCGACCCAGTAAAATCTATAGCCATCAAGAATATGCCCGAACCGAACAACGTTACCCAATTACAAAGCTTCCTGGGTCTCGCAAACTATTACGAAACATTCATTCCCAGTATGCACAAATTGTGAGCCCCCTTAAATTAGTTACTTAAGAAAGATAATAAATGGGAATGGTCCGCCGACTGTCAATCTGCATTCGACAACCTAAAAACGAAGTTAACTTCAGAATTATTTCTTACTCATTTTAATCCAGAGCTAAAAACTATTGTTACAAGTGACGCCAGCTCCTACGGCATTAGGTCGTGCATTTTGCATAAAATGCCGGATGGCGCGATGAAACCCATCGCGCACGCTTCAAGAACTTTACTTCCTGCAGAGAAAAATTACTCGCAGATTGAAAAAGAAGCGTTGGGTATTGTATTCGCAATGACCTAATTTCACAGGTATTTACACGGCCGTCATTTTATCCTACAAACAGACCATAAGCCACTTATCACCATCTTTAGATAAAAAAAGCTTCCCAACCTACACAGCAAACCACCTAGAGAGATGGGGTATAATTCTGTTAAATTATGACTTTGAGATGGAATTTTTACCGTCAAAAAGACTAGGACACGCAGATTGTTTATCGCGGCTAATCCCAAAGTACACGGAACCGCTCGGGGATACAGTTATAGCATCCGTTCGGTCTAAATATGACTATAGTAAAGTATTGTGTAACACAATAAAAGAGCTGCCAGTCACACTTTGCGATATACAAAAAGAGGCAAGAGAAAATAATTTCATTATCAAAATTAAAAATAAATTACAAACAGTCGATGAGCAAACGACAGAAGTTTTTTCAGTCTGTTGCGACACATTATTATACCGGGAGCGAGTAGTAATCCCAGCTACGCTAAAAAAAATCCTGAGGGATTTCCATAAGGGGCATCCCGGAGCGAAACGCATAAAGAGCCTAATGAGATCTTATGTGTATTGGAAAAACATGGACAGGGACATAGAGACGAAGGTGAAGGCCTGTTCGGGCTGTGCGTCGGCAGCGAAAGCACCACCTATTCAGTACTGTCAATGGCCAA
>OY744527.1:88455571-88463071 GCA_963556195.1 Sepiola atlantica | reverse complement strand
TAGTTTACAATCTACAATGTGCTGAGTTAAACAACTTCTATATGGGAAGTAATATAAGACATTTGCACCAACGCATCAAAGAACACGTGAATACTTGCATTTCCTCTTAATACAAGCCCATCATCTCATGTAATAACACACAACGTTATATCCGTTTCGGCATTCATTGCTTCGGTCAGAAACATTTCAATTTGAAGATTTCAGAAACGCTCCTTATTTCTAAGCACAAGGCGTCGATAAATAACAGACTCGAACTAAATTTCCCATTGATTATATAACAGTCTCCACATCTACCTTTGTCAGTACTCATTTGAACTCATCTTTGACTAAACGACATATTCCTTTTTTATATTTTTATGCTTATATGTCTTAATCTCATTTGAACTCAATTTAGTATGAATATACATTTTATCGCTATGTCTATTACTTCTAAGTTTACAACACATTGCTACAAATCATTGCTGCTACTACATTGTTATTGAGTGGTAGCTGAATATTTAGTATCTGCATTAACACATTAATCAAAAGTGCTTACTTTTTGTTACATTTGATTAGATATATGATGCTGCGTTTATATATTGCATAGAGATGTTTGCTGACAGTGTCCATATGCACATGCGCTTCATGTGCGTATGTGTGTTATCTTACTCTTACAAAAACAACAAAGTTATTTTTATTTTCGTCTGTATACTCGGCTTTTGTTGATTAATATATGCCCTATCCTCCCTGATGCGCACGCTGGAATGGTATTGTATATATTTATATATATATTTATATATATATATATATATATATATATATATATATATATATATATATACAATTAAATGATATAAAATGATTAATTAAGACATTCAATTAGAATAATTGAAAAAAATGAACAAATGCAATTTAAAACAATAGATTTACATAATTATAATAAAGATCGATAAGTATTTAGTACCTTTAAAAACGTGATAACAACATGAAAAATAATTATAAACTTGAGTAAACAGAAAAATACGTAATACCAATCATAAATCTAATCATTTTTCTTAAATTTTCTGGCACCTACGATTATTTATCTTCTTTTACGTTTTTTTTATCTTTATTATCCTATTATTAAATAACTTATTCGGGTACCTCGGGGTGTATGCACACATGTCGAGATATCTCTGATATTGATTGGGTGACGGCTTTATTTAAATATTAATAGCCTAATAGCATATTATTTTTATGTTGTTGATTTTCTCCCTAACTGCATTCCACTTATCTACCTGTCTGCGAGTCTTAAGCTTATTTATTTACTCCTCCCGACGTTTCTACTTTTGTATTCGTTTTTTAATCTTGTAGGTTAAGTTTTATCCCTTGATTATTAAAAGAGGTTACACTATCCCGGATATTTCTATTAACATTTTTATTAATAATATTTCTTAGTTAGTCTCATATTTACCGATTTGATACGAGGAAAGTAAAAAATAATAGATTTTGTAAGGATTCATAACATAAATACCGTTTTCGATTGTTTGTTTTCGTTGATAATTTCTTTCAGCATTTCGGTGTTTCTTCAATGCTATCAGCCTTGACAAATACCTACACCCCCAGACACACTACACACACACACATATATAAATAAATATATATATATATATATATATATATATATATATATATATGTAAATTATAACTAAAAGGTAAACTTTTAGAGAGTTGGACCTATTGTGAAATAAGGAAAGCTCAATATACTGGATAGAGCAACAAATTTTTTTTTTAATTTTTTAATTTTTAAATTTTAAAAGAAAACTTTTTCAAATTTGGAACTTTGACAGTCCTATCCTGTCAACTTATCAATCATAATTTTTCCTCTGATGATAAGATTTTAACTTTGAAAAGCCTGGTTTAAGGAAAGAAAGAGATGAAAAATAAATGTTTTTATTATCTAAACTGCTCCTTGTTTTGAACAACTGAAAAATACCGATTTGCTTCCATTTGCAGGTCTTATTAATTTTCATTGACGTACTATATATATATATATATATATATATATATATATATATATAAAGAGAGAGAGAGAAAGAGAAATATGGAGAAAGATGGAGAGAGTAGAATAGATATACGGACTTTTTCCCTCACATGATGGAGAATGACATAGATTGATACACTATCAAACCATCGACTGAAGAATCGTTTACATTTGGCCTCGTTGCCCCTGCAGCATATAGGAAAAAGCCTTAGTAAAACAAACATTATTTACTCAGCTTTGTTAAAATTATATATAAGAGTATAGTACGGTTGCTTCCATACCGTTTTATCCATCTCATCATCGAAAATTAATTGTGAGCTACCTATTCGTAAATATATGAAACGAATATATTAACGCTTTAAGTAATGTATTTATTGAAACAATTAAAATCTCGGAAAAATAAATAGTATATTTCTTACCGTTAACATATTTGTCTACGAAATATCATTCAAATAAATGAAACATCACTTTAAAATCAACGACGGAAATATAATTACATTTGTAACGTTTTATTAGATTATAAAACAATTTGTTGAACATACCGGTAACATTTTAATATTTTGCACTGAGCGACGCTAGATAATCATCAATAACTTACGTATATGTTATCTTTAGCAATCTGACGGTCGCTTTTGAATGGCCTCTAAGACGATACCGTACGTACAAAAGTATATACATTGTATCATGCAGAAATCTAAGAGAAATATGGATAAATATTCGGTAAAGTATGTAAAAAAAAACTTTTGCACAAGTTAGATATTTGTTGTTTCTTGTCGATATTTCGATTACACTTATATGCAGCTGAAAAATATATAAACATATTGTCTCAATTAATAACCAGAAAAGATGAATTAATTATGATTGAAATAATAATATAAATCAATAGTTTACGTGTACGTGTTTTGCATTGGTGTTGAATATGTAACATTTTCAGGATTGAGTACATAAGATCAGGTTTATTTCTTCTCGTTAATTAAGGTTTTTGTTATACATAGAAATACATAGTTCGTAACATTGCGTGACTTTAATAAAATCATTCCTCATTTGATCATTTTATATATGATTTATTGAGGTATTCTTTTAAGTATTGGGAATAATTCACACATGAACAATGCAACTGGTGTATTTCCACGTAGATACCACGATTTGTAATTTTATTCTCCAGCATAGTTAAGTACGTCTAACAATGACATAATACACAGAATAGTTTTGTAAACTCTATTCATGTTTCTTTCTACGCAAACTGTATGGGAAACTGAATTATATGTGAGAAATTCATTTACAACGAAACCGAAAAACAAACATATAATTCTGTATCATTTATTATAGAACTAAAAAAATAAATAAATGTATCTAATTTAATATATAAAGAAGAATACATACACACATTGACAGAGTGTTTAAATACATTTCATAATGATTTGATATCCTTATATTTCTAAAAAAGTTTTAAGTATTAAATAGCAGTTAAATGCATCTGGTACCTGATACTATGTACTATTGACGGGTTTAAGAGCCATAGATCATAGGCAATTGAAAATGACTAAGATATTGGAAGAGAGTGACCTATATCATGATGATTCGCGTCGGAATTTAAAAAATCGGGAATCTTATCTGTAGCTCAGATCTTCTGAAAAAAGTTGATAGCCGTGATATTTGTGCTCGGGAATGGTGACAGGCATGTGGAAGCAGTGGCTAGCAGGCAGAATCATGGCCCAAAACAAAGAAAAATGCACGACAAGATCCAGGGAAAGTAATGCGGACTTTCGCCAGTTAGATTAGTGTCGGAGTGGCGACTACGAAGGAAGCGCTAAACGATAATACAGTCTCCGTCTCATACAAGAGGTTCAAGAGCAAACTAACCACGGTCACTGCCCAAGCCTTACGGAAGCAAATATACTCACTAACAAAGTCAAACAGCCAGTCGAGTTGGGGATGCTCTTCTCAGGACAAGTTGCACAACGCACAGAAACGCAGGTGTCTAGTTAATAGTCCGAACCAAATTCCACGCGATATGACCAAGTTATAAAGGAAGGTAGAAAGTGGACTTGTGTTTACTTTTAGCAGCCTCGTAACTCTCCCTTCCCATCGCTTATTTTGTCCTGTAGTCCTCACATTCCATGAGCTATGTTTCTGACAAAGGGGGAATACTTGCTGTTTTCTGGGTAAGTATCTATCCATCTCACTTTAGCAGTCATCACGCGGGTCCGGAGAGAAAGAAAGTGAGGGTTGCATTATGCAAATCAGATGCGGCAAAAAACGCTAAATGAAAGGCGGTGTCTTTTGGTTGCAATCTGCAAATCAGATGCGGCATGAACGCTAAATAAAAGGCGGTGTTTTTTGGGTTGACGGCAGTTGTAGAGAGAACGTCTCGAAGTTCACATGCGGTTGGATAATATGATTAAAAGAAACTATTGGCAGACGAAACAGTTGGTGTCTTCTTTGCTGTATTAAAAATGCTGGCCGTTGTTTTTGGGCGGTTACCTGAACAGACTTTCGTGTACGCATTTGTGGCCGGACTCCCTGTTCGAGTAAAGCAACTCTTGAGGGCATCCGTAAACATAGAAGCGACACCGATAGAACAGCTACTTGAGTGTGCCTGTGCTATCATCAGTGATAAAACGGAACTTGATGAGCATGTCGTAATGGCCACGCAGTCGGCCCAGAGAGTGCTTAAAAATTCGCAGAGAACCGACTCACATGCCAATGCAAATTGTTTCCGTTGTGGGCGAAGTGGTCACATTGCAAGGAATTGCATGGATATAAGACTGGGGCGCATACGGTGCTTCCAGTGTGGCGGGATCGGACACATGACCTCAAGCTGTTCAGGAAACAAGTCAGGGGACAAGATGTCAGCGCCGCTCTGCTCCCCAGACTAGATGTAAACGAGGTGCAACCTATCATCAGAGTACATGTCAACCAAACGCCTTGCTCAGCCCTTCTTTATCTAGGCTGCTCCCATACTATAGTGAGTGCAAGGTTATGCCGCAACTGGAGCAAGAGGAGCATTAAAATAACCACAATAAATGGCGAGACACAGGCATGCTGTGGAGTAGCATTGGTAAAGATTTGCACAGACTCTGGTATATCCGCTGAGGTAAATGTCCTAGTTACACAGAATGACATACTGGGCTTCGACCTACTGCTCGAATATGACGCTATTAAAGCACTGGGTGGTGTGCTCATTACACCAGCTGGGACTGTGAAATTCCCTAAGGCACCGGTGTGTGCCGCACTTCGTATTGATCGACCAGACTTCAAATTGGAGTTTGATCAACGCCGATAGATCTGGACTGCGTTGTGGAAATGGACGGACGATAAGTACCAATCAAGTTACGGAATGGCGTCACAGAATACCCCGTGGCTGCGAACGTTAGAGCCGAATATGAACAAGAGCTTGACGCCTGGATTAAAGATGGTTGATTGATCCCGTACCCCAACCAAGAGCTTGGACCTTCAAAGAGTCTTATCCCTTTAATGGCAGTGGTACAACATAACAAGTAAAAGGTGCGACCAGTCATGGACTACCGTGAGCTTAATCAATATATTGAGGCTTACACGGCTGATGCCGATGTATGTGCAAGCAAGTTACGGGAATTGCGCCAAGAAGGATCGAATGTATCATTGCTCGATCTAAGGAAGGCCTATCTGCAGGTGAGGGTCGACAGAAATTTATGGCCATACCAGACGGTGGTATTTCGCGGCAAGAGATACTGCCTAACCAGACTTGGTTTTGGGTTGAATGTGGCACCGCAGATCATGAAGACCATCGTTAGTGATGTTATCCCAGGAAGAGACCGTCGAAAAGGCAACATCGGCGTACCTTGACGACATTTCCATCAATGAAAATGTCAAGTCGGCAATGCACGTCCGCGCAAACTTGTCAGAGTTTGGCCTAACGTGCAAAGACCCACAGCGGCTTAGAGACGGAGCACGCGTACTTGGCCCGGTAGTCAGAGGGGATGATGGCACCCTGCGATGGAGACGAGAAAATGTTATTTCTGGCATCCCTGAAGTTCTCACAAGAAGGACCATTTTTTCTTTGTGCGGAAAACTTGTGGGGCACCTACCAGTGTGTGGTTGGCTGCGTGTGGCAGTGGGTGTAATAAAACGCAGGTCGAATGCGGTAACAAAAGGGTGGGATGATCAAACAAGCGATGCCCTTCTCACCCGAATGATTACAGAAAGTGTTGAGAGAACGACGCACGAGGATCCGGCTCGAAGACAGTGGTGTGTCAATGGAGAAGAAATGAATGTATGGGTTGACGCTCGTTCACTAGCATTGGGAGTTCTGTTGGAGAAGGATGGAGCCATGTTGGAGGATGCCTGCTGGTTACAGCCTGAAAACACCGCCCAGCACATCAATCTCGCTGAGTTAGATGCTGTGATGAAGAGCGTTTACCTAGCACTACAGTGGTAAGCAAAGAGGTTGCACTTGCATACTGACTCCCTTTGCGTCTATCACTAGGTGTCCGACACGTTGACTGGGAAAGCAATAATACGCACTAAGGTAGCAAGTAAGAATTTTGATAAGACGAAGGTTAGACACGTTAAAGAGTCTCGTCTGCGAGTATGACTTGGTAGTCAGCGTAACATTGGTCCCGTCATACTGCAACCTTGCTGACCAACTGACACGAGTGCCTCGCAAATGGTACGATGCAATAAAGGTGCGTGCCGCGCCCGTTTAGCAAACATACGCTGCTACAGTGAGTACGATGAGCAAGCAACAGATAGAAAACATCCACAGACAGAGCGGCCATCCAGGCGTCAAGAGGCGCGTAAATCCAGCTGTGGCAAAATCAGAGGTGAAACAAGTCATCAAGCACTGTGAAATGTGTCGGTCAATTGACCCATCACCAGTGCAGTGGCAAAAAGGACAACTGGAAGCAAGTGACGCATGGCCAAGGGTGGGAATGGATATCACCCATTATAATGGAAACAATTTTATAACTCTCATCGAGTGTGGACCAACCCGTTTTGCAGTTTGGCTACCAATTGCACGCGAAGATTCGGCAAGCGTTATTCGACAACTATTGTCCGTCTTTTATTAAAGGGGTGCACCACATGAGATTTTGGCCGATAACGACCCAGCATTTTGCAGCCAGCGAGTAAGAAATCTTTTATTTGAATGGGGAGTTCAATTGCGGTTGTGGTGCGCTTACGTACCACCAGGCAATGGCATTGCGGAAAAAAGCCATCGCAGCATAAAAAGAATTGCTGCCAGGAATAAGTGTTCTGTCGCGGAAGGAACATACTGGTACAATGTTACGCCGAAGGATTGCATGTCCCCGGCAGCCGCACCCGCACCCGCGAATGCCATCTACACGTACCGGACTCGGGTAAAAGGTATCGACATTGTGCAGTCACTTGACAATGAGGAGATGGACGAGCCATATGATGTGGGAGATCATGTCTGGGTGAAACCGCCAGGCTGTCGATGTACCACCAAATTCAAACGTGGACGAGTGACAGGCATAGTCAGTCAGCAATCAGTCCTG
>OY744527.1:88310571-88450571 GCA_963556195.1 Sepiola atlantica | reverse complement strand
AGTAAATCTGTCATGCTCAAGTTGAAAATAATATTTACTTGGTCTGTTACGTTTATCCGACAGCATTTCCATTGTAAAACATGGTACCTGTATAGTGCAACATTCACCTGTGCCGGTTGAGCTGCATTTCCTCGTAGGATAAAGTTTTTAGAGAATATTAAAATTCGTAAACGACCGCCAGTCGCATGTATATCTAATTTAGAGGAGAAGACGTTAGTTATTATCATTTCTGCAGCGAGGTGACACCATCCTCACACACACAGCGTCTGGTATTCTGAAATGGTCACCCGCTAACACTGACATGGGTAAGTGTCGCTTAACTTCGGTGATATAACTAGAACTGTTGTGTTTACATAATGATACCATACATCGAAAAACACGCACATTGAATAGACGCATCTTAAATAAATCCTGGTCTTGTTTTCATTTTAATTCCCTTTATTGAATTCTTATTTATTAATTTCTTATTGACTGTTCTTTAAAATATTCCATTACTCTCGCTGCAGACATGTTACCCTTTCAAAGAATTTGATTAAAGACATTTTGCAAATAGATTGATGTAATGCTTTCTTTTGACTTCGCCGTATATGAAAAGAAACTAAATTACAAAAGTACCTTCAACAAAGACAATCTCTGTTTTTTTGCAACATTATTTCGGATTAACAATGAAAGACTAGTGATACCACAAATACCAAATAAAAATAAAAAGTCAGCCCATTTTCCACGGAGTCGCTTTCAGTAAAGTTTCCTCTGAGCAATTTAAAATAACTGATATTTCTAGAATTACATATCCAATATTCCTGAAAGAAGCAGAAAGCACAAAATAATGAACATAAAAAGGAGCCATTTATATTATATAAAATAAAGTAAAATATATATAGTTAATTACGTCAAGTAAAAACTTTAGCATGAGTTCAATGTTATATGATTAAAGAAATGTAACTATTAATTTCATGTTTTTTATTATTTCACTATTATTTTACTAGGGTACGTGTATTGCCATTGTTCACATATATATATATATATATATATATATGTATATAAAGAGAGACAGAGACATGTATTAATATATATGTGTTTATTTTTTTTCATTCTGTCTTTTCATTTAATGCTATACTGTGAAATAAATATATATATATATATATATATATATATATATATATATATATGCATATGTAGTTATGTGTTTTGTGTTTTATCTCTTATAAGTTTACTAATAGGAATTTGGAATATTTTAAAACATACATGGCGGCTACCTGCAAACTTCTTCAGGGATATATATATATATTATATATATATATTAGACCTCTTCAAAATTGACCTTTTTCTTCAAACATATGGAAACTGATATTATTCCAATTCTCCAAGGTCTAAATTAGCTAAATATACCAGTTATTGTTATCTTGGACCTTGGCTATGCCTGCTTCAAGAGCCATGTAATTTTATTGTTGACGTTTTTCAAAAATGCTGCAAAATATGGGATATTATGTCCTTATTTTCATTGTAGCTTTCCAGAGGTTGATGCTATAGCATTGAAAGTGGTACCAAATGAAAGCTAATTAAATTTTCCTGCATATGATAGTAAGCACAATAAAACACATGAACACCTGTGTAAATTTTAACTAATTTTAATGCACAAACAGCTGGGACACTACAAAAAATCAGTTTGGTAGTATGATAGCACTGCACTGACACATATATTGCATAAGAAACTGTCAGATAGGATGTTACTAATACATGTATTATCACTTGTTCAATATGGCTTTTTTGAAACTGTCAAATTTTTTCCTGTGGTACTCCACAACTTGTAGTAAGCAGCTTCTTTGCTCTGGGTCACTTGTGATCTGAGTTGCAAAGTCACTAATTTGTTTCACACTTCTCTCAGCCACATCATTGGTCACTTTCACTGACCTCACAAACTTCTGTGCATTCCTGTAGCTGTCATTGTCTTCCCAGTTGTCAGCAGGAGTAGTGAGCCAGTCACATTTCACTCGAAGAGCATCAAACAGAAAGTGAGACTCTGGCCCTACCAGGTCTGTGAGAACTGTAGCTGCATTGATGACAGGAAACACTGGCTTGCCTTCCTGTAACTCTCAGGTTTCTCTGTTTCTGACAGCTTGACTGCGAGCTTCTCTTTTGCAGACTTTGTCATGCTGGCATGTGAACTGAACAAGGTGAATGGCACTAGTTCCTGGGTCAGATACCAGCGGTGGTTGTTCATTTTCTTGAGAACAGAGGTTGCCAGTCCATAGTCATACTGCTTGTATTGCAGCATGCTATCATAAGCTGGAGGTCATGGATAGGTGCATCAGCTGCAGATGTGGTGGTCACCCAGTGGCTGGTGTAGAATAAGGTCAGGAACTTGTTCATCCTCTCCAGCTTGAAGATAGTGTCCGTGTTGTATTTTAGTTCCTTGGAAAACATGAGCATCTTTATACAGTAAATGCTCCTGGCCATCCAGCGGGCTTGGTGAATGGCACCTGGCTTGGCCCAGTGGATACCTCGAGGAGGTTCCTCACCAAGCAGGATCAGGCACAGCTCTGCCACCTCTCTGTAATCTGCCCTCGGACTTGCTTCCTCAAGGAAATTGCTTAAGACTGCAATTGTGCTTGTCTTTTTCTGTTTCAAGTCTTGTTCAACTAGGCCCAGAACTCTTGGGCAGTCCTTAACCAACTTGTCCCACTTCTCTTTCACATTGCTGAACACTGGGTTGTCAGGACTCTTGACCTTGCTGGACACAGCCTCCCATACACTTCCAATTATTACCTCTGATATGTGATGGCGACAAGCGAAGTAGAATTCCTTTTTGCCTAGTTTTTCTTCAATAAGCTTCGCTGCACCCTTGTTGATGCCACTGTTGCTTGCTGTGGTATCAAATACCAAGCCTACAATGTTGTCTGTGAGACCCCATGCTTCTATCAGTTCCAATGTAGCATTACACTGTTGGATTCCTGTGGAACTTTCTATGAAGGGCACACCAAGCAGCTTCCCTTTTTCATACTGTGGAGTACCAGAGACGAGCACTGCAAGACTTTCCACTGGGTATCTTTCACCAAGAACATCCCGTAGAAGTTTTCCATCCCAGTGTAGTGTGAAGTAATCTGGCGGACTTTCCTTGAAGTTATTCATGTAACTTTGGCACAAGTTATGACGAGTATTTATCCTATTTCGTAATGTAGTAGAGGCTGATATAACAAAGTCATCAAGATCTGCGCCTCCTGCCTTCAACACTGCAGACACCATGGCTGTAGTCTGGTTGTCAGAGAGTGACAACCGATCTGCAGTGCTACAAATCTCTTCACTGGTCATAACTGAGCGTGGAAAGTGTAAGGTTATCGTACTTGGTTTTGATGAACAGCTTGGTGTTGTCTCAGTGTATTCTGAACCCTCACTAGTACCAGAGCCTTGACTGTTCTCTGGGTCTTCATCACTTGAAATTTTCCCAACTTCTGCTGCTGCAGCAGTCACTGATGATAACATTCTCTCTTCTCTTTCTTCTCGGAAGCTTTTCTCTCTAGACTTCTTCTCAAACACCTTATCATGACCTGGCATGTGTGCCAGGCGAGTTGTCTGTTGGTCCAAGTAGAAATTGACGTCCTCTTCCTTGGTCTCCTTTGTGAGTAGCCTGTTGCTTCTTATCTCCTCCACAACATCCTTTGCTCCAATATCAAATAACTTGTCTAAGTCCTTCAGAAAGTTAGCTCGTTTCTCTTCCTCTGGTTTGTTATTTCTTCCCTTGTTTTTAACAATTTTCCTGTACTTTTCATGGAGGATCATGAAACGGTTGACTGCATTTGGTCTAGTTAGTGTTATAATCCTTGCCATATTCCAGAATGGCAAAACGACATCCACTGTATCATGGGCTAAAGACCTATTGTCACTGTTGGGATTATCATTCCTCAAATGCAGGAAATACTGGAACACCTGGCGATTAGTAGGAAGTTGAGAGCCCCTGATGCTTGAGCTGCGTTGCCCAATGAGATACACATCACTGAATAACCTTGTGGCAGGAGTTGCCACCTTTCTTCTCTTTTTAGTTGGTTCATCCCGTTCACTTGTATCGCTGACCACTTTCTCACAGCATAGTTGTCTTCCAGATGCCATGTTGTCAGCAGTTCACAAATCTTAACAAATCAGCTTTAACTTACAATCTGAAATGAAGAGATAAAACATACTCAGTGATAATAAATTATATACATGCATTAAGAGTAACATTTTTGAGATAAAGTTATGTATTATATGATGGCATCCTTTCCAAGCATAAAAAATATATATGTTTGTGCATTAAAATTAATTAAAATTAACACAGGTGTTCATGTGTTTACTACCATATGCAAGAAAATGTTATTAGCTTTCGTTTGGTACCACTTTCAATGCTATAGCATCAACCTCTGGAAAGCTTCAATGAAAATAAGGACATAATATCCCATATTTTGCAGCGTTTTTGAAAAACGTCAACAATAAAATTACATGGCTCTTGAGGCAGGCATAGCCAGGGTCCAAGATCACAATAACTGGTATACTTAGCTAATTTAGACCTTGGACAAGTGGAATAATAGCAGTTTCCATATGTTTGAAGAAAAAGGTCAATTTTGAAGAGGTCTAATATATATATATATATATATATATATATATATATATATATATATATATATATATACACACACTTTTCTAATTAACTATTATATTTCAAGATGTATTTTGTATTAACTTATTATTCGATGCTACTGTGATTATAACAGCATCAAACCATATGCGGTGTAATGATAGATGAAAGTAGTTGTTGCTGATCAAGCAGACAAACACAATAGTGTCAGCTGGTGTAAATCATAGATTTTCTCTTGTTATAGACATACATTCGCAGCTTTGAAAAAATAATATTAGATTAAAACACTCTTTCTTGAAAAAGTGTCTTATATTGGAAAGTATATATATATATATATATATATATATATATATGTATGTATGAGTGTGTATGTGTGTATATATATGTGTATGTGTATATATATACATATGTGTGTGCATATATATACGTGTATATATATACATATATATATATATATATATGTGCATATATATACGTGTATATATACATATATATATATATATATATATATATATATATATTGTGAGCATTAGATTTCCTATGAAATTTATCACACAATTCCCTACATGAAAAACATAAATTATTTACTTTTGCGGATTATCAAAACCTAAACACTGTCGATTCTCAAGAAAAGATAGCCTGTTTCAGAATATTTGAGATATTATATAAAATATATTTTTGATAATAAATGTTTTCATCAGATTTAACAACACAGGCGCGTTTATTCTTTATTTCGTATTTGCACAGGGACGATTAACGATTCGTTTTTAATTTAAAATGCCCCGAGGAAAAAGTTATCTAAAATTATGAAATGGAATAATATCAAAATTAGTTATTATTTTATAGTAAATATTAAAACAATAATAAACCCACAATAAAAAGTCATTCATAATAACAATGATAATTTAATAATAATAACTATATTAATAAGAGTAGTAATAGTCTCTACCATTTCTCCACATCAATCTAATTTACCTTTCTTGTAACTTAGCCAATTGCACTACCTAGATTCTGATTGATCAACATGTTCGTCACATATTGGAGTAGATTCTTCTTTTTACCTCCTTAGTTTTGTCAGCATCTCGAACAATTTCCATTGGAGCTCTCAGAATGTGTACTTACATTTTTTCAAACGATATTTTTCATACGTAATTACTTGCAATATATTATAAACTAATATATCGCAAATCACGGGCTACACACAAATGGATATGTTTTCTTGGATTACCATCTTAGTCATGGAAGTTTAATGCATTTTTGCATCTCTTACGTTGTAGTCTTTTATTACAACCGTTACATGTTACGCATTTCCTTCTCATTCCCCCAACATTTTAAACATTTGTTTTGAAACTATTATTTAAGCTCTATGAAAGTATATAGACCCCGCCACACATCATTTCATATACATTTTTGTCCTATTTGATATAGACGTTTCTGCTTCGATGTATTGTTCGACCAACTACGTTCGAATATATTTTCCAGGGCAATTCTTATGCATGTTATGAAATTCTACTTTATTGGCACTCTTAAAGGTATACTCTTTTGCTGTATTTTAAAGACATATGTTATAATGTTATTTTACAATTAATCTCGTTCAGGCTGTGCCGAAGTTCTTTCTATCTCTGTTATTTCTTTAGAATTTTTTTATTTAATTTCTACTATTACTAAATGATTGTTAACATCTTTTGAAAACTAGGCACCTCTACAATGAAATGAGCGGATGCTGCTGCTAGTCTGGTTGGTCGCAGCTTATTTTGTTAAAAGGATACACGTTCAGAAAGTTCACTGGAGCACATTCAGTGGAAGTACTTGTGAAACAAGCGCAGGGGTGCGAAGCTACAGCGCGTTGAAATGGGATGGGGCTTGACAGACAGTGCTAACCTATTCCGTTAGAGATTCCTTTTTGTAATGTGTGCAAGATGGAAAGGCTAGTGGTTGAGGCACCAGTTTAGATATGAGTTAATATACTCCTTGCCAGGCCGAATGGCCGCTTTTTAGAGGTATCGGATGCTGGAAGATGAAGGGGATTTTCTATCTCGGTAAATGGAGACTACTTTTATAAAAGTAGACATGACAACAGATTCTATGTGTTAAATCTTACTTATGTTACTAGAGTATAGCAGGCCTATGCGTTTTAACGCTGGACTATCGGAGAGGAAACTATCGTCTATGACAATCAATGATTGGCAGCGTTTGTTGATGTGCACTGCGGATTTCATCAGGTGAATTATTCACACACAATTATATTTTCCAGATTCACATATGACTGGTCATACATACAATTGTTACAATTGTTTATGAAGTAGAAACGGTAGTTACAGAGTCTCTAGAAGACAAATAGGTTGTATACTTTTCCTCAGTTACTTACATCAAACTGTGAAATGCTTTATTTATTTTGATGTAACTCCAATGTTGTACATGCCTAATAAAAAATGCGGTAGAAGCTTTTCAATTAAAAGATTCTAACAAGAATTCAACATCCTATTCTTACGACAAATTTGATAAATTTTACTTAAGATTTCTAACCAAATTTGAGAAACCATATTTAAACCGTGTATGCAATATACGAAATACAATTTATTTTGCTAAGGAAATAAGGTTATTTAATAATAACCATACAATTTATCTTATAATATTCATATAGAATCATACGAATACATATATCTGAAAATATTTTACCACTCTAACACATTGAAACACATACATATAAACATACACACATCACTATATAATTATGTTCATATGTACATGCAGGCAGTATATAACACACACTCATATTTATCAGAAGATATATGAACAAAATCACATATATAAAAACCTCATATGCCATTATACTTGAATACACACGTAATGAAACAACCATATACACATATATGAATACGTTTATATTCATATATTTGTGAACATACACACCCACACACATAAAAATGTGTTATATAAACAGGTAAATAAAAACGCTTATATATAAAAATACGAATATATATATATATATATATATATATATATATATGTATTATAAATATATATATGTATTATAAATATATATATATATATTTATATATATATATATATATATATATATATATATATATATATATACATTAACAATATAGATTCATATATAAAAACGTAAATGTACTCATATTGACGTATTCATAAATACCCACATATGTATACGTATGAGCAGAAACACATATAAAACAACATTACTATATCTATATATGTATGGGTTCATCTGACAGAAATCATAATTAGATTTTCTCTTTTATAAGAAGTCGTAGTTTTTTGCAATGACAAAGTGTTCAGTTTTCATTCTGTTTTAAAGGTAAGCTTAATACATGTTTCTCGAAACACCTACACACAGACTTATATATATATATATATATATATATATAAATATATATGCATGTATCATTTATTACTATTTCATGTATAAAAACATAAAATATTATATATATTCAGTATTTACTCTGAAATTATACAGTATGTCAGTAGAGCTTTGTAGTAGTGTGACAATACATCTATGACAAGTGAGTAAAACAGATGCGTCTATGTTTCCAGAATAAATAATATATACATATAAATTATTCATATCGAGTATGCCCATTTGCATATAAACATGCAATTGTATGATAGGCATAATTCGTCCTGTTGTTTATCTTAAGTTTTCGTGCAATAAATAGAGCAGGTGGCCTGAAACATACTCGTGATACACGGTTATATTTCTCTGCGAGGATTATACTCACTTATACACCTGTGGAGGTCGTTATAAAATTACACTGCCTGATATTACTTAATAGTCACTCATAGTTATATATATATATATATATATATATATATATATATATATATATATATATATATATACATATATATTTGTATATATATATATATGTATATATTTGTGTATATATCTATATTATATATACATTTATGTATATATATATATATTTATATATATATATATATATATATATATATATATATATATATATATATATAAACTACATTTTAAGAGCAGTGCTTGATATCGGTAATAGAGCATATGCAGGTTTTATTTCCGATATCAAAACGTGCAACACAATTATTTAAAAAGAAAAAAATAACTTCTCAAAATCGGAACAGATTCGAATTCAAACACCATATTTTTTTATAAACAAAGGGGTCGATATTTTCTCGGGTGTAGCCCCAATAAGAAATGAGAAATTGAACATTTACTACAGTCGACAGCATTACTGTTCATCAGAAGTTTACCTAGCTAATCTGGCATTACTAAAAATCTTTGGTAAGTTCAATCTATAATCATTCTTCATAGACAAATTAAAAGTTAGTCCATCTATTCTAATTATATTAACATCAAAAAGGGTGAAAGTTGCGAGGGTCAACCTAAAGTGGGAGCTGCGCAGCGAGATGTCTGTTTACATTAGTTTTAAATTTCTGCATGTCAGTACTGCAGGAAAACAGGGAGCAGAGAGGGAGTTCCAGAGCCCAGTAGCACGAGGAAAGAAGCTTTTGGAGTAGAAAGTTGTCGGGCATCTGGGTACCTCCACAGTGAATGGATGGGATTTGCCAGATTGACGGGTTGGTCTAGTGAATTTACGTTGTGGGGGTACTAGAGCAGCAAGCACATCAGAGCACAATACATTGAAGTACTTGTAAAACAGGCACATGGAAGCAACATTGCGGCAATGGGGCAGGGGCTGGAGCTTTGTGGATAGTGAGGGACCTATGAAGTTGCCGACTCTTTTTTTGGCCCTTATCTAAGAGGGGCAGACTAGTGGATTATGCCCCAGCACAGATGTAGCAACAATACTCCCCGCATGGGCGGATGATGCAAACTAATGAAATTTCATTTGCTGTTTAAATTGTAAGTTATTAATTATTTTCAATTTTTTTTCATTTTTTAATAAATACTGTTATCAACATTTATTCCCATCCTAAATAAATAATAATAAAAACGATGCTGGTTTTTTTCTATTATTTTCGTTCAATTTACGCGACTGAAATAGGAAAAAGATTGAAATACTTTATTTTATTTGGAGTTTATTACTATTTCAGTTACGTAAATTATTTAGAGTGAAATAGGTGTCTGCATTACTCAGAGACAACCTATATATTTTTTTAATTGAAACCATGTTTTAGTAAAGTAAAACAACTTAGAGTTTGTAATGTTTTTTTGTAAAGCACGTTTCACCGTACACGTGAAACGCCGAAAAAAAGTTAGGTCGGGAAAAATATTGTCACCATCTAAACAAGTTGAGACAGAGGCTAGGGGAGGGGGGAATAATAACTCAAGTTTATATATATATATATATATATGTATTTTCTAACTCGAACATTATGATAAAAACTTATCGTTCTTCCTTAGCTTGCATATTTTCCTCCCAATTTTCAATTCGGCGTTTCACGTGGACAATGAAACTTGCCATTTTTATTAATGTTATCTAACTGAATAACTGCGTAAGTTTTTTGTCCACTTATTCTAATTATATTAACATTAAAACGGTTTATGGTTATTTAATTGTGTGTAGTATAATTTCAGTTGTAACGATACATTCCTCCCAGGCATTACCTTTCTTTTGAAGCAGAATCAGTATAGCATGTGTTCGTTTCGTCACTATATCCTACTCCCAGGATTACCTTGCCTTTATTTGTGTGTGTGTGGCAGGAGGTTAATGTACTATCTATTCTGTTGTCATGGTACTATTCTCCCAGGTATTAACTCCTACTTTTTGTGAGGGTATTACTCGCTCGTGTGATATCATCCTTTTAGTTGTTAACGCCCCCCTCCCTTGTGGTCAGTGTATGTAGTAAGTTCATCATGATATCATTCTCTCATATATATATATATATATTTACATCTAAGTTATATATCTTATAATTATAATCCCATGAAATACACTTTGAAATACTTCTTGATTTTGGGATGTAATTATGTTTTAAAAAATCCATGTGATATATACTAATTTGCCGTGATTTTCAGTTTACACAACAATCATCCATTTCTTCATTAAGTTCCGGCTCATTAGCACCACCCTCTCTCACGTAATGTTATGTGACCCTATATTATAATTTAATGCAGTGTTTATATACACTTTCGTAACGCTTTCTATTTCTGTTCATTAATAGTGAAATGTAATGAAAGTAAATACAACACAGACAATTAAAATAAATCTGTTGCTAAGGTCGCTGGAAACTAGCTGGATATTTCTACCACTGCGGAAGGCACCCCAGTCTTAACGCAGCCCTCTACCTGTATAAGGGCGATAAACGTGCAAAGATCGAGTACTGATGTTATATATGGGAAGTGATGCTCGAAGCACCCTCTCTTACGCTGACAGTCGAGTCGGAGATGAAGTCTTCTCTCCGCTACTGCCTTTTTCATGCAGAAGAGACGTTGCTATATATATATATATATATATATATATATATATATATATATATATATATATATAGGGTAGACGGATTAAAAGGAATTAGAAAAGAAAGCGACAGGCAGATCTTTTTTCAATTCAGTTGCTCAATGCAAGGTATATTCCGCAAAAGGGCAATTTATTCAGTTATTCTTATCCTAAAGCCAGGCTTTTCAAAGATCAAAATCTTATCATCAGAGGAAATTGCTGGGATAGATAAGTTGGAAAAAGCCACGAATTAAAATGTGAAAAAGTAAATCCAGATTGTAAAAAGTCTAATCTGGATTCTATCTATTTTCGCCGCACCTGGATTTTAACTTTGAAATCCCTCATTTTATTTTTCGTGTCCTCTAACGACCTACCTACAACTCAGTCTCTCCGCTTGAAATTTTGACACCGGATTCTTTTGCAATCGGACATTTGTTTGCATTTTGGCAGCGTTTTTCCTTGTTGTTTTCTTCCCCACAATCTTTGTTTTACTTTTACAAATTTTAAATCTTGGCCTTTGCAAACTTATCTATCCCAGCAATTCACTCTGCTGATAAGATTATGATATATATATATATATATATATATATATATATATATATAATAATGGTAATAATCCAGGTGAAAAATATCCACAAGGTGGTAATCCAGAGAATTTTAACCGGGTTTATAAAAAGTGCTCAATATCAAAATATAGCTTTATATATGATAATTTTATTTACACAGACATGTACAAAATCTGCGACACTGGCATGTCGATGTTATCGATCAACAGTTACTATAAACTGAGATCTCATCAGGAAGTGTTAGAATCCGATCTTAACCTCAGATCATATTTGGAGAGCTCTCCAAATATGCCAGTGTCGCAGATTTTGTACATGTCTGTGTAAATAAAATTACTATATATATATATATATATATATATATATATATATATATATATATATATATATATATATATATATGAGGGCAACATTACCTTGGTATTGTGTCGACATATATTTCCTAAAATCGAAAGAAAACATTGACTAAAACATGACTAAAATACCTGCATAATTTACATGTAGAAATACCCAATTGGTAAACATGAGGAGGATTAAAAGTATATTGTAACATCTTGAGACAATAATTATAACGCGTGAACAGTGATCCTTCGAGAATACAGACATACACAGAGCCTGAATGTAGTTTTGATAAATATGACTTCATAAGACCCCTTTGTAAAGGTTGGAAACAGATGGTACCGATGTTGTTCTGATCTTTTGTAATACAAACATTATGAATTTATATATACATATGTATATATATATTTATATGTATATATATATATATATATATATATATACATATATATATATATTTATATATACATCGCTCTATTAGTGTCCGCATTCTCTACTCTGTCCGCAATGTCGGGCAGCTTCGAATTTCGGAAGCTATTCTAATCTCGAAATTTCATCAAACTTCTAATAACTAGTATGCGTTTTCTTCCTTTTTCATCCTCTGATTCTTACATTCTTACACTCCCATCTCCAACCTCCTTACCTTTGCCTCTTTCATGTATTTGCTCAGCCCCATCCACACCACACCTCAATGCTTTTAATCTTGTATTTAATTTTTACATAAGTAAAACATTATAATAATAGACATGAATATAAACAAGAATAGAGTAATATACACTTTCTGTATATGTATGTGAGCTTTGTATATATACATATATATATATATATATGTATATATGTGTGTATAGTGTGTATGTGTGTATGTATATGTGTATGTGTCTGTATATATATGTGTATATATTTATAATCCCTAAATTAAAGTTTAAAATTTAATAAAATAGAAAAAAAATAATAATAATAATAAAAAAAAAAAAAATAAAATAAGTTTAAATTAATTAATTCTTGGAATATTATACCTTTAAATTAAATATGTATTTAGAAAATATATATGGATATATGTGTGTATATTTCTAATCTATTAATTCCCACCATCCCTTTCCAACGGGTTCTTCTTACTCACATGATGTTAATACTTTCCACAATTAATTTCAATTTTTCAAGTTTTTTTTTCAAGTTGGTATTCTAACCATATTTTGTTTTCAAAGTTTCCTCCCTTTGACCGTTCGTATTCCCATAACGGCTCACATCTTAATTTAAAATTAGAATTGAATAAATAAAATAAACGTTTATAAATCAAATAAAATAAAAATAATACAATTATAATAATTAGTATATAAATAAACAAATATTGATAAGATGATAAGTTTAGCTGAATAATTATATAATTAAATTATGATAGGAATGATTAACATTTTCTGCGTACCTACTATTAATTCTCTGTGGTATTTTGTCAACAGTTGATTCCATCAGTCCATCTCGTTGTTTCGACCACTCGGTCTTTAATTTTTGGTCTTTTGATAATGAAAAATTTTCTTTCGAACATTAAAGATGACCTTATTCCGGAACTTTTAATTGCCTGACAGTAACCTCTTTTTTATTTACTGTTCCGGTATTTAATCTGTTTTACGTGAAATATTAATGAATTGATTTGAGATTCCATTCTTGTTTTCTCTTCTCGTTTGTTTTTGTTCACGTTCTCTACCGTCCGGTACACTTATATTTACCAGCAATGCTTCAAACAAACTACAATCTCGTTTTATACATATATATATATATATATATATATATATATATATATATATATACATATATATATATATATATATATATAGTGATGCAGTTAACATATTACTGAGTATGAAATATAAATTGACTGAATAATTTACTCTATTAAATAAATGTTATTTAGTTCATAATATGTTGGTTTGCAATGTATACCTTTTTCAGATATATACGGTTTGAGAAAATAAGTTTTTGCATTGTATACAAGATATATTATTCACAAAAAGGTGATAGGGAGTTGAAAACATATCAAACATGAATTAAATTAAGAAAACATTTAGAAAGCCTCGCGCCCTCATCGCCTCTTAGTTGGACAGTTCTATGAAATTTGCTGTTTCGAATTTTCCCATATTCCTCTCCAGAAATGCATATTTTTTCATTCTTAATTCTATTTAAATATCCTGACGAAATATTGTGGTTGTATTTAATAGATATTTTCGCTCTTTTCTGTTCTTACTAATATGTTTAAGTCGCTGATAAAAGTAAATGGTATATTCTCTCTTTGTGTCTGTCAATTGTTTTCTTTTATTGCACTTGCTGTATATGTTGTCGAGTTGCATCATCGGTATGATAAAAAGTGGTGTCAAGAGAAAATCTACTTGGATAATCACTGTATTTTCCGTTCTGTCATGGCTTGTTTTCCGGCTGTCAGTCCCAGTCTCGATGTTTCCATGACCTTTTATTCAAATAGGTTGTACTTTCTCACTCATTCAATTTAATTTGATTGGAGTATTGTCGTAGGCTTTTTGTGTGATCAGTCCATGCTATAACAATGTTATATGTTACATTTTCACTATTTCAGAATAATTTGGTCGATGCATAGGAGAAAATATATCTCTCCTGTGTTCTTTTAGTATCATTTCGGTTCATCACGGTTATGAATGAACTAATAGATCTGTTCACACAATTATGTCGTTGAATTTCTCACATAGTTGGAAGGCAGGTGTTTGTCTGTAGAGTTGCTTGTGATCGTTCAAACTCTTATTTATCATTTAGTTATCCACTATGCTGTGTCTTTTTCGTGCATACATCTTAGGTGTTCTGCTAGTCTTTGATGTATGCCCCGGAATCCTTAAATCAAAATGTATTCCGTCGTGGCCCGGTACTTTCTAGTTTACCATTTTTCTAAGATCATTTTAAGCGTTTCCTCATAAATATCGGGTTCTGTTCCATCTTAAATTTCCTAATCTTCCACTTTTATAATTTTAAGCCATTCTGTACGCTTTCCCTGTATATTGCTCCATAGTTTTTTCTTGTTTCTGTTCGGTTATTATATTTGTTCTTCCTCCGTTTACGCTTTAGTAAAGTTGACTTTTATTATACAGTTATTATTTTGTTTTTATTTAGTTTAGTTTGGTGTCCATATCTACTCTGTTTTCTATATGGTACTATTATCTTTTGTTCTAGTTTTTTGCGGTTCCTGTTCACTCTTACTTCTGTGCTGGCTTTATTTTTATATGACGTTCGGTTTCTGTTCTCGCATGCACAGCTTTAGCTTCTTTGTTTAATTTTTTGATCATAGTTATCAGTCTGATTTCACATCCAAGTTTCTTGGTCCATGCTTTTAACGGGTTTTTGTTCTATAGTTAGTTTCATGATTTCTGATCTCTATTAAGTAATTTATAACTTTATTATTATCTGTTGAGACATATGGAAGAGTCTCCGCACGTTTCCACTTTCTGATTTTACTTTCTTACATTCTTAGCTCTTTAGAGATCGTCATTACGCCTATGTCTTCTTTTAAACTGTCTTTGATATGTTCGACTTATGTCGCTTCTTTTTACAGTGGGTTATTTAATTTCGTAATCATTCGTCTCTCCGCTTTCATTGTTTATCTTGTGTCAATCTGTGTTTCTACTGATCTGCACTCTTTGTTGCATTACATGGCAATCATTATTTTCATCGTTTCAGATAGCCTCTCCGTGTGAGGTTGTTTTTGTAATAACATCCTATTATTCGTCTAGTATTCTTTGTTTCTGTACTTTGTTGTGTTTAATTTACTTTCCAGGATATGTTTTTTTTACCTGTTTTTCGTCTGTGGTATTTTAGTACGAGAATAAAGAAATATTCACATTCGAAGGAGTCCAACCGAGTCACTTATGTTGACTATCAAGAGAGTCCTCCCAATAATTACACTCATATATTTCTTCTTAAACACACGGAGTTTTTTGTTTTGCGTACTTCTGAGAGATTTCAAAAAATATATGTTTCTGTCCGTACATTTTCTACAGTCAATACCTGGTAAACTTATTTTCCTCCTACACGAAACGCCATGTTACTCCAGCTTTTCTGATCATGTTCTATATGTGAAACGGGTGACGGTAAATACGGATATGTCAGAGCCACTGTTTAAATACCATATCCAGATGCAAAAAAAGGTACAAAAGAACGTGTTATATCTTATCAAGAAATGTTTAAAAGTGTTAATAAATATAATTTTTCTTTTTTTCTTTCTGCAGTTAGCGCAGGGTAGAATTAATTTGTTTATCTCTATTTTGCAATGCTTTTTCCAGCATAAGGAGTTAGGCTCGCTTTATGAAATTTGTGTCGCTATTGACTTGCGATTTTTAAATATGTTTTAGTTATGTGCGGAGAAGATCATTTTTAGAGAAAGTTAAAATATACATATGTGTATACTGCATAAAAAAAATAGGTAATATATTATCAATAAATTTTAAGGAATTCAAATAAAATAAAATTTGTAATTCTTTTCCTAACTTATATAATCTCAGGGTGAGACAAAAGTATATTCGTTATGTATTAATCGCCATGCTGTTTCGAACTTGATAAGTTGTGCTGCTTCATGAAATTAGTTTTAGGGAGAGATTGGGGATACTTTGAAGAATATGCTAAAAAGATATGCTACGTAAAAAATAAACAGAATGAGTAATATCTCATCAGGAAATGTGAATTAATTAGAATAGAATATAATGCATACTTATTTTAAATCTTTATTTCAGTCATAGTAGGGTATTATTATAAGTACTAATATAATAATCATTATGGTTATTCTTATTTATTATTATATTAGTCGTTTTAGTGTCTTAATACTTACTCCTCTTAATAATCTGACATCTCAAAATGTGTTGATCGAATATTTAGTGTAACAGTTTTGAAAGGTTCTAAATGTTTATTATTAGTGGTAGCATGTTATAGTAGTAGTAGTAGTAGTATTAGTTATTGTGGGAGGCATATCATAATATTGAAACCCAATAAAACACCTCACTTACCATGTGTGATACATGCCAACGTACGGTGCAACGCTGATGATGATGTTTTGATCGCATAAGGTCCTATATGTCCTTATAGTATGGTAATATAAACATTGTTACTCGTCTCTAAAACGATGCTTTATTGCGTTCAATTCTATCGAGTAAGACTTATTATTAACCAATAAGGAACATACAACGAGAAAGAGAGAGGGGGAGAGTGAGTGATTCAGACCAAATACTTAATTATGAAATATAACTCATCAAGAAATATCGATTGTAATACAGATAGAGTGAGTGAATAATCTAAAAAGCTAGTAACATGAAAGATATAGAATGTGTCTCTGTCATATTTGGTATGTTTAACTATTTCTTATTAAGGGGTAACAGCTCTCAAATGTCGCCACAGCGGACGAATCATCACAATGTAAGCAATTTTCACAAGCGAGTGTCTGCCTATTATGTTATGTTGTGTGTTGCCTATAGTAACATAGAGTATAGGGCCTCTCACTTTGAAGAAGCAGTATACATGCCGTGAGCAAATTCAGAAGAAAAAAAAACAACATTCTCGTTAACGGATCGTCTGATTTTATTTCTTTTTTCTTTACTTATACATTGTTTTGCATTACCACATTGCCCTCTAGAACATCCTTCTCCGGAGTCTTTACAAACATGGCTGTCTAATTTTGAAGAATGAACCATAAAGGCTAATTAGTCTGATCATTTCGACAAGTCTTCTTTTTCCACGTCACTTCCATGACGACTTTTACTGTTTAACTCACGGAACTCCCATTATATTACATAGAAAATATAAGTTTAGTCTGTCACTATGATTGTATTTTCTTGCACAAGCACAGGTTCGAATCCTGTGCGTGTCATATCTTTCAGTTTGTGATTTTCTTTATTTATTGCAAGCTGCATGGAATATATGAGTTGATTATTTAATTGTATTACGCACACGTGCATAAACAAAAAGAGGCGTGATACATAATATACTGTCGGAAATAAATTATAATGTTCAATATAACACAGAGTCACACAGTAACATACATATATATATATATATGTATATATATATATATATATATGTATATATATATATATATATATATATATATATATATATATATATATGTATATATATATATATATAACATATATATAATATAGTCCGGTTAAGCATTCTGTGTACTGTTATAGAAAACAACAGAGGGTTCATGGGAATTATAACAAAATACAAAGACAACAGGGGAATGAATAGAATCAACGAAAATGATGACCAATTACATTTGTTATATTATCTATTTGCCTTATTCATTCACTTCTTCCTTTGTTCCAGCCCTTTTTACTCATTGGTCAAATTGTCTTCATGAATTTGTTGTTCTTGTACCACATTTTAATACATATTCCTATTCTAGTTGCTTATTTGCAAACTATTGTTGGCCTGTGGGGCTCGCTTTGTGTTTACTGTGTTTCTCATACATATAACTTTCGTCTTTACAAACTAAAATTAATAGGCACCCCTTGTCTTTGCGTCAATCACTTCATGCAATGTCTAGAACGACTTTAATTATGTATACCCTAATATTTCCGTAGTAAAAACCCTTTCCTCAGACTGAAAGATTATGCGTTTGAGTTCATATTCAAATAAGATCAATGTCACAGTTACACCAGGGGTATCAACCGTCGACAGCTGTAACCAAAATATCAGGAAAGGGGTAAAAATGCTTTACATTTTATAGTTATTATCAGTAGATATTTAAATAGAAATGTTATTGTGACTGGTCTTAATGTTTAAATTAATATAATGTACATAATTAGAATATGGAAGTCTCGCTCTAATTAAATGCTTTATATGATTGAATTAGTTTATTAGACATGTGTATGCAATCATTTATTCTTGTTCTGTCATATACCCAGAACAAACAAATGAGTGTTTGTCGATTTCTACTGAAATTGGCGTAGATGTAGCTAAGACCATTGGAAAAATGGTTTGCTCATTCTACCGCTATAAAAAGTACCATGCCTCTTGATTGATAAAATCCCCTATCTACATAAGAGTCATACACGCTCTAAGATAGGGTACAGCTGCTACATCTTAGAAGCTGTCACTTAGGCCACTCTTCGCGGCTTTGACAGAATTGAAATCGACTTCGAAATCTAGTGAGAGTTAATCTCTTCCGTTTCTTAAAGCCTGTTTCTGAATGAAGAGACGTGGCTAGTCTCTGTTTACTCTCTCATTACTTCCATGAAACGTGTTCGACTGAGCTTTAATCACGGATTGCTCCTTGTAAGCGGTTAACACCAAGAACACGTCTTACTACCACAGCGAAGAAGACATTTTCTTTCTTCCTTAGTGTCTAGTAGCAGGCGAAACTTCCACGAACATATCTTCTTCGCTTCAAACCTGTAGAACACATTACCACAGGACTGCTTCTCTGTAGATCATACCTCGGTCTAGTTCAAACCCAATATCAACATATTCCTATCTAGTACAATCATTCTATATAATTGACCCTTATACTCGAGTGGCATTGTACCTTGTAAAAATAATGACCATTTAAAGTAAAGACTAACATGTCACATTTCGTCACTAAATCAATTAATATCATTGTCTAGAATATAGCAAATATAATTCTCATCGCCAAAAAGTAAGTCCTAAGCAATGTCATATCGAACGCCGGTGAAGATTCTAATGTTGCGGATATCGTACAAATACACATATATTCTATTAAATAACTGTTGTACTAATAAGTCTCCCTTCCTAAAACAGAATGGAACTCGATGATAAGGGGTAACGGTTTTGTCAGCAAGGCGATGACCACAACCGTAACAGGATTAAAAAGGATGGACACACTCTGATAACTTAAGAGGACGGTTCGGTAAGTATTTCAACGCAGCTATGTTGTAATTTTGGGGGTAGTAATCCAGTGTTAGTGGTAGGTTCCTGTAAATTAATTCATTGTAACTCTTCATGGAAATCTCGTATGCTGTCTAGTACCCAAAGTAAGAAAGGAAAACAAAGTTATTTAAAATAGGTTTGTTTACTTTATATTATGTTTCGTAACAGCTCGACACCGATGGTATCATGTTGATATGTGTTGGTCTTCTCTCAAACAATTATTAAATAAATATGATGCTTTTATAATTTAATAAGTTGACCACTTTGTTGTATTTATTCTACCACACTAAACCAATATATATATATATATATATATATATATATATATATATATATATATATATATATATATATATATATATATATATATATGTATATATATGTATATATACATATATATATATATATGTATATATATATATATGTATATATATATATATATATATGTATATATATATATATATATATATATATGTATATATATATATATATATATATATATATATATATATATATATATATATATATATATATATATAAAAGAGGACTTGACGGAGAGAGACTAGAACGTTGTAACGTGTAAATACTTCGCCCATATTTTCTTACATGAAAAAAACATATTTAAGTTCACTTGCAGAAGACGTTTTCTTTTTTTGAATACTTGGCATTTGTGCATAATTAATGCAATATAATAACAAATAGACTTTACATAAACAGAAACATCCAATTTCTGTCCTTGGATCAAGAAAATAGTTTTTCAGCATGAAGAATGGAATGTTCCATAGTCACCCCACTTTATTTGATATATCTGTAAAACTTACAGAAAATATGTTATTCTCTTGAGAAATGTTCTAGACGTTTGGTAAAAATCTTTCAAAGTCAAAGCGTATTATCTATATTATTTTGGTAGAACTATTCAATATGTGTTTTTGAGTTTATTTTTGCTAGTTGTTGATTTGCTTATCCTTTATTCCATTTTTATTTTTACACACATATATATATATATATATATATATATATATATATATATATATATATATATATATAAATGTACTTTTTTCTTTAATTGTGAATTGGGGATGTCTACTAGGTTTTTATTTTTATTTTCGCTTCTTGCGAAAATTTTCGAAGCATCTGAGAACATCCCAGGTAAAAATGCATTTGCCAAACACTTCAAACAAACTTCGAACGACAGAAATATACAATATGTCAGGCTATTTGTAATCTATGCTGTACTGTCAGCTGGCGGGGATGCAGTGGCAGACCTCTTACAGAAAGATATGTGCGTGTCTCTTGGACATACTTACTCCAACCTACATGGACGTCAGCTTAAACTCATCCTGAAAGAAAAATAATAGATAAACGATTTGTCAGGACCCGCAAGTCAAATACATAATCATTGTCGAGCACTCTGACTGGAAAGTATATATTCTCGCAGGGGTATTTGCTGTATAATAAATTACAACCTTTCACAACATAAATGGCTGAACGGCAAACACTTTTTACATGACGTTTTTTTTATAATTCGAATCTTTTTGTGTTATATGAAGCATTAACCGAGACAAACTTCAAAGTATGTGACCTTTTTGCCGGACTAGTGCAGGGGGAAAGAAAACTGCATTATGTTAACTTTTAAACATTATAATAATATTAAATCACAGTGTAGAGAAACATATTTAATGTTGAAAAAACATATTTGGGAGAAATATGACGAAGGATTTATACCGAACTTTGAATCTATCTTTTTTTGCTCTTGTTTTCATTTCTAAATAAAGCTGGGGGCGATATCCATCTACTTCTTATCTCGGTTTAGCTTTGACACACGCAAATTACGAGAGATCTTAAAGACGCAGTAAAGCGATATCTTTTTATTTATGTCATATTTTGTTTAGGTGAGTATTTATTTGTTGACAATGAGCCAAATAAGAATTCGAACATATACAAAGGAGACCTGTACGATATCGAATTGTTAAATTATGCACAGATAAGAGAAATGAGCTATCACATATAAACAAATTCTTATCATCAAAATGCTGACAGAATAACAATTCTAACGTATTTTTGTTAACAAAAGAGAACATTAACTAAATTGTATCGGATCGACTAGGATGCTTTGAATTCTGCCATCTTCATTTCTTGCCTTAATTTAGAAAGCACTTTTGGAGAACTTCTCATATACACTAACATAATTTGTCTTTATTCAAATAGGTTACGTATCTAGCGTTGTCAGTACAGCCCACCCTATTATTTACTTTTATACCATGTCGGATTTAAATGAATTCATACCTTCCCTCAGAGTATTAGAGGAAGTTAATGATACACTTACTTTCACATCCAAAACGAGACTTGGTGCTCCTAAAAAGTCGCCCATCTATATACTGACAAGATTAAACATTGCTTATATTATGTCATGGCCTCCGTGCAGTCTTGAGAGAAAATGAATATCATTATGTATATGGTGGCTGCGCGTGTAATTGTAAAACAAGGGTCACGCAATCCCAACCGCATCTCTTCTGAATCGGCACTGCTTGAATCCAGTGACAAGGAGAAGTCCAACTCAACTGGGAACTATACCGAGATAAGCGGAGAGCACATACAGTCCCTAGTATTTTAAGTGGCCACCTATTTTAGTAGTGACAAGGCTCAACATGGCTTAACTCCGGTGATCTAATGAACACCGGTATCTCAACGTGACTATGGCGTATATATCTTATGTGATGCGACAATAACTGATGTTTCATATCTAATAGTTGTAAGATATTTCCGTCGTGTAACCGGTATAATCCGGGATTCTATTGATATGTGTTTAACATTTTTCTTAAATCAATGGTTACAATCTTTTATACGTTTAATAGACCACTAACAAACTAATTCGAAATATACTTTCCAACGAATGTAAACAATTTCCGACATAAAATAAAAACATCTATAAGTAAATAAAAAAAATAAAATACTTATAACTTATACAAAATTAAGTTATAAAAAAGCTGTCGGGGAAGGTTTATTCTCTAGATAACATTTTAATAAACTATGCTGTATAAGTTTTCATTTGTTAATTTTAATTTTAATTTTATTTTTTAATCTTTTTTATTCTTTAAAAATATTTATATTTTTACAGTTTTTATTTATTTAATTCTCATTTGAGATATTTTAGTTATTCCTTAACAATGCCATTCACCTCTTAAAATATGATAGATTTGTTTTTGTTTTGCTTTATTTTCTTTCCTAGCACACGTGCGACATTCAATGGAAGATGGTCACTACATTCTATCATACAGTCGATCATGTGTGCGTAAGTAATTCTCTTTCTATCGACTATTTGACAATCGGGCCAGAAAATTGCACAAAAGTGGAATCCGGCTTTGTTAATGTTGAAGAGTTCCGCGATCTTCATTTTCAAGGAGAGAATGTGAAAATAGTATCTTTATTACTAGACATGACACAGACAGGTTATGTTTTAAATACCCCCTTCACCCCTTTCATGACTCAAATTAATTCGAGTAGATACAAATGTTTAGCCCCACTCCCTCCGCATTCATTTTAATACCTCTCCCACATTCTGTAATGATTTTATACTCCAACCCCCGCTTGCCATAACGATCATCAATGTGTATCTCATTATTTGATTTTTAGCTTAAGCCGCCGCAGGTTCCGAGCCGCCTGCCGCCACCACCATCCTTTCCAAACATGTTGTACTCGTGTGATGTTTTCTTCAGACAATCGTCTCAAGGAAGTCTTATAATCAAGACGAAACGTTGATGAATACATAAATAATTTTTTTTCAATTTTCATTACGTCAGTACACTTGCTTCCTTCGTTTATCATATATATATATATATATATATATATATATATATATATATATATATATATATATATATATATATATATGTACATTTCGGCAGCAAGTCGTTTATTATACATGTGTCATTGAAGACCACGGAGTTTTCGTTCTTTGCGATCTTTCTGGTTAACTTTTCGACTCGGCGAGCGATTCGTCGGGTTCCCGGTGTCAATTGGTGGATTATGGCGCCTAATGTTGTATATTGTGCCATTTCTCTAGCGCTTTCGGTCTTCGCGACCGTCTTCAGGAGGCAATGCGTTATTGTTAGTAAAGAGCCGTATTCATTTCGTTATGTCTATTAATTAGCATATGTCTATGTACATATATATATATATCTTTATTCTTTTATTTACTTACTTATTAATTTATTTATTTATTAATTTGTTTTTATTTATTTATTTTATTTTATTTAATTAATTTTTTAAAATTCTTTTATTATTATTATTATTATTATTATTATTATTATTATTATTGTGTATTAATTGTTGACGACTGATAAGGCGTTATATATATATGTATATATATATATATATATAATTATTTTTATAATAAATAATTTGATATTCACAATCATATATGTTTCGTTTTAACCAAGACTCATAAGTATAGTTATATATAATTGTTTCGCCACTTGCATTATACAGACCTCAGACTGAAGTAACCTATGACTTCCATCGAAATAGTGTCGTACCCGCTATATCGTATAGAAAAATACATTATATTATTCTTTTTAACGACTATATAGTTAGCCGCAGACACTGTTCGAGCATCCAAGGTAGTGAACTTTGGCAATTTTACTTCATTGGAAGCTTTTTATAATTCTCTTTATAGTGATCGTCCATTAAAGGAGCTTGAAGTAAACATTAATATAATAAGCATTTTAATACTCACATACATATATTATTCGTCTGAACTAGAGCTGCCCGTACACCAGACCGAAGTCACTTTTAGCATCCATCTAACGCCGTAAGTCACCGATATCAAGACAGCTATTTCAACACATTGATGTATGAAAATATATCGATATATGTATCTCTATATATATATATATTTATTGTCGTTACAGTGAGGAATGGTGGGTTAGTAAGGGGAAGATGCACTCAGAGGAAGTCGATGGTCGATTCTTCTCGGCCCAAACGTCCAAGATCCTGTTATTAATTTTGGGTTGTGATTATATATATCTTATTTTTTGACACTCAACAGCTGCACCTCTTTTTGTAAACATGACTTTTCCGTACAGACGGCCTGGATATTTAACACAGCTATATATGAATAAAGTAATACCCCCTATTATTCTTATTAGCAAATATATAGTAAACCGCCGAGTATATTCGTCCTCCCAAATAATTATCTTTAACAAGGTACAGTTGACTAGAAAGTCTATGCTGTATCACTTGGTAGACTGAATGTGCGGTTGACTTTTTATTCGGCAAACAGAGATGTGATAATATCACCCCTTAAGACTCTCTGTAGGTTTTAACAGACAATCGCCGGTTCAGCAACATTTCTTTTCTATGTACTCTCAAATTAGTGCTATTGTCGTCGTGCAATTTTCAGCCATCGTTTTTAGAGCGCTCACACTTGATTTATCAGAGAGTATCACGTAAAATATATGTCAAACTGCACAAAGACTGCATCGTAACACTAACGCTCGAATGATTCAATAGTGTTTTTTATGTAAGTTTGTTTTCTAAAACATCGATCTAAGCAATCATCTTCCAACAAGTAAATTAGCTGTCACGTAATACGCGTGCACTGCCATTTTTTCATTCGCAAGTTATGCTTTTGTTAGTAAGCTTCCATAGTAAGAACAGAGTTAAGTAGAATCTAACATGAGACACATTCGGACGGACGTGTAAGAAGATTTGAGAATGACGGAGAAGAAAGATCAAGAAATTTACACATGCTAAAGAAGTGGAAACAGCGTGTTATATCAGTTCAGATAGAGAGAATAAGAGACATTCATTGAGAGCGACGAATATAGATACTCGTATGGTTAGAAAGTAACCAGAAGTGGTGGGTCGTCCGTAAGCGTATTGAAACTGCAGAATCACCGATTCATATACACTAATAATCAGGTATTTTTATCAACGAATGAATCAGGAACTTTTTATTTCTTTATATGTAAAATAGCATTGAATTCATTTCAACATTTTATGAATTTTTTAAAAGTTAAATATATTTACTTTTTAAATGTTGATATTTAAATTTCAATCGGTATTTATGTTTACACATTTTGTAATCCGAGTATCAAGATTAACAGCACACATCATAAGTAAACACTGCTACAACTATTAAGGATAGAAGATAAACTTTACTAAGAAAATCATATAAGGTTAACCGAGTAATTTAGTAACACTTAGATTGAGTTTGCACGTCCCGCGAGAGTTTCGTAGTACTCGTTTTTATTATAGAATAACAGGCGATTCGATTCTCCTTAAATTATGCCCTATGAAAGCATATATATAATTTTACGGTTGAAAAACGTGCGGAAACCGGCGAAACGTTTTCTCGATATTATTTAAAGATTTGAACAAGTTGTTCACCAAATTTAAACATGTAAAAGGGACATTTTAATCTCTAAAACTTTAGGGGTTTGTAGATTTCTTGAAATAACATTTCCTAAACTTAAAGCTACCAGTCGAACACCTAATATTGATTTACTGGCGGATAAAATAACATTCACACCACGTTGCTTTTTGTTTCTAAGTAGATAACATTTTAATCTATTTTAATTATGTATGCTATTTTATCAGACCTGGTAGTGTTAAATAATTTCGTGCGGAAGGTATTTATATATCTGACCTTTTTAGCGTTAATCATTAACAAAAAAGTGTGCTATTACTAATACACATTAAAGAGAAGAAACTTTAAAATTAAAGAATTCTCTATCTTCTCATGTTAGTCAACGTAATACAAAAAAAAAACGATTATTGAATACTAGCTGGCCCCTGTGTAAATACCACGGTGTTTCTACCTCAATCTGTATATTTTACTTTTAATAAAAATAGGGCTTACAAAATCAAAAATGTCTATCAGAGTATATACTAATCAGAAAAAAAATGACTATTTTTCTTGCGTAAAACTAATTGTCATTGTCTTCTAAATATTCGTTCAATAAATAAAACGAACGTGTCTCTTCTATATTTATTTATTTAAACTTTTAGCAAATTCTTTATAAAACAATAACTATTCCATGCTGTTGTCTGATCGTAAACATAAATGTCACCTAAATACTCCTAAAACCATTAAAAGAATGGAACTTTTTAAAATGTATTTATTTTAAATTATATAGTTTTAGTCGACAGAATGAGATCATTTGATTTTGGAACAGTTTATTTTTAAATAGATAAAGTCGGGTATTTTTAAAATACACTTCGCGACATCAAATTATTGACCAATAAAAGTCTATGCTAATCTGACGATCATATTCTTATAATTTGTTTGAAATGTGATAACGTACGTACGAACATGAAATGCCATTAGTATTTATATATATATATATATATATATATATATTTTTACCCATTCTACACGTTTATTCGAATCAAAAGTCGAGTTTTCTTTAAACAAATATTTTCATTATTAAATGCTTTTTATTCATTACAACTAGCTGTGACCCCTCTAAGTTATCTTTTCTATCTAGTTCATAGTTCTTCCTGCAGCTGTTTCCTCATATCGCTTCCCCTTTAATAGTTTCCGAACCGGAACATTTCCCTCACACTTATTCGTCTTCGTTCTGAGTCTCCCATTCCTCCTTTTCTCATTAGAATCTTTTACGGCGCCTTATCGTATTCTCTTTTTCCGTGCTCCCCCCTGTTTCATTACGATGTTGTCAGCAGTTATCTGTCGATGATTTGGCGTATTGTGTTTTAAATATTTCAACGAAAAATAATACTCGTTTATTTTTCAATGTCTCGTATTTTTCAGTTCCATATCATCACCCCATTTACTCTTCTTCCACTTTCTCTTCTTCATACATGAGACAAAAGGAACGTACTGCCGTAGTAATTCATAGGATTAAAAAAAAGTATTATTTTATATTATACAAGCGGAACCCGTCGCCCGGCGTTGCACGGGAGAAAGTACTACCTATTGCATGACGTCGAATAAAAAAAGAAACGGCCTGTTGTTCTTTCTCCCCCGTCTACCGTGTTGGCGAATGTGTTAAATTAAAAAAAAGAAAAAAGTGGTAGAGTAGAATAGGATCGAACGCTAGAACTGGCGATCATGAAACCTGCCTTCTTAACGACTGCGCCACGATTTCGCGTATCTTTGCGTATTGCTTTATATCATGTAGTAAATTAATACCAGGCAAATAATAAATAAGAACGGGGTTTTGTGAAAATTAAACTGTGTGTATTAGTTCCCGGTGTCGATGAGTGTAGTGACAGTACATAATTGTTAGGGAGAAAAGTTTTTGCTACCACCTATATGGAGTTGGTTTGTAATATTTAGTGTTAGCTAGACAAAAATAGTAACAATTTTACTAAATCACGCTCGAGTGAATAAGTGTAATATAATGGTGAGTTTAGTAGCTAGTGATGCATGTGGTTATTTTCCTATTCTCCGAGAAGCTACTTTATATATAAGAAGATGTATATGGAGATTTGTAGCAAACAGTATATAGGTCGAAGAAACACGAAATACAAGAAATGTACTGTGATGATGATTGATAATGAAAGCCGACATGAACCACAAAAGAAACGTCTGCAAGTTAAGTATTTTTTTTTTCGGAGTGCTCTAAGACATTTCTTTGAAATCTGTAAATTAATTTACTTTACCCAGTTTATAATTTAACAGAACGTAAGTTAGTCGTTAGATTGTTTACTTCTGCCTTACAACGTAATAGAAAAGGTCGAAGTCTTATCTGGGCTTCACTATTCCATATTGTATGAAGTATTCTCGAAGTTATGCCATGAAAACGTCGATAACTCAACAGCTATTTATCTAATCAAAGTGAAATTATACATGATCGCTACTGTTTTAAAAGCCCATCAGATAACGACATCAAATTTTAAAAAAATCGAAAGTTGAAATTATGTCAAAATTTCGACCATTCCCGAACTTTTCAAGGTCAATGTATATGTTAAATTTTCAGGATATAATGCGGTACTTAATTGGCTACCATATGGGGCAACTATAAACCCTATTATTAATTTTAGCGTTCATATTGTAAACCGCTTTGAGTGTTCGTCCTTCCAAATAATTATCTTCAACAAAGATCCAGTGAACTTATCTCCAGAAGATTTATGCTGTATTGGTTGGTAGACTAATTGTTCGGTTGACTTGTTATGCGCAAAAATATATGCGACAACATAACTCCCTCTAGACTCTCTGAGCCATTTTAACAAATCATATATGGTTGCGGCGGTTAAACAACATTGTTTTCTTTGAACTCTCATATGAGTGTTATTGTTTTCCTGCAAACTTCAGCCATCGTTGTTAGCCTGCTAACACTCAATTGTAATAGAGTATCAAGTAAAATATATTTTTAACTGCACGAAGTCTATATCGTAAAACAAGCCTTCGAATATTTCAATAGTTCTGTTCTATATTAGTTTAACATATAGGCCAAATAGAAAGTCTGGGTATCTTTTACAATAATCCGCAGAGTCGCGGACGGGGTCCAAAAAACGAATGAGAACGGGGTAAAAAAATAAATATGTAACAAGTGAAGGTGACATACGTCGAGCATATACATTTTTCTTTCTTACCTATGACATTTGTTTGTATTTTCACGTAGTATTAATGGGTTTTTATTAGATGTAAAAACACATTTCTTGTTTTTTGGGGGCACGGATTTTTACTTTAAAAAAATGGCGTCTCAGCCTCATAATCGTTACGATACCCATCCAAACGCCATTTTTTTCTTGTCGAATGTTCGTGTAACAAATATATTGATTTCTAATAAATAGCAGTTGAAACGGCTTAACAATACAAACAAATGTCACATATGAGTTGGAAAATAACTTTTATCGTCTACAGTTACTTTTATTTGTTGTATATTTGTTTTTTGAGCGTTTTCACTCTGCGGATTATTGTAAAAGATACCCGAAAGTCTCTACGACTAACACAACTGAAGTCATCGTCCTAAGTTCAACTTTCACAATTACTGTCACCTTGCCCTTCATCTTTGACCTGCACTTTCCAAAATTAAATTAGTTCTAAATTAGGCCATGACCAATATTTCGACTGGTTTTCTTGACGATTGCACAATGTAGACGCGTGGCTGTTCATTAACAAACAGACAAACAAGCAACAATGTCACAAACTCTACCGAAACCATAACCCACTTGGTGAAGGTAACATCCTGATATGACTAATACACAGCATACACAATAGTTGCTAGTTTTATTTTTGCCGTAATGCATAATGTAATACACCCGCTTGGCCCCAGACATCGTTAGATGCTGGGCTTCCTTATTATTTGTATAAGTTTGTAACATGTCCATAAAACGCTTTTTTCATAAACTTTTTATATTCCTTCGCTATTTACTAAAGACTATGAGGTAGAAAATATTTTTTTTGATACAATAAATTAACCGTAAAACTAACCCTAGGTCTTTTATGCTAGAGAACTTTTTTTATGATTGTTAAAATGTATATGAAAGCCCATAAGTTTCAACACGTGAACAATTCTGCAATAATTTCCTTCGCAAATTCTTTATATCAGAAATCCTTTGAGCTGTAATCCTTTTGAGCGTTACTATTTGTTCCTTTTTGCTAAACCGAGAAATAAAAGTGTATACCACATAAACTCTATTGCATAAAAGTTGGACAATAATAATTTCCTTGCAAATTGGTTGCTGAAAGCGAACGTATAATCGAGTGGGAATAATCGCAAACGTATATTTACAAAAAAGAAAACAATAATAAAAGTAGAATTCAAAAGAGAATGTAGAAAAATATAGGAAATATTTATACCTTGAAAGAATTACGAAATACGCAATATAGCTTTGAGAAAACGGTGATAATATGAATGGGGAGCTGTAAAATCCGTTTAATGTTTTTTTGAACCAAACGAACCCCGGTAACACATATCGACCTTTACGAACAAATCTGATTCGTGATGAATCTATTTTTTCAATTTCGTATGATAGTAAATAAGAATCGAAACGTTTCTCTTCTACTTCAAAATACCCCCTTTCGATTCATTTAATAACATTTTAAAAAATATAATAATTACGTATGGCACAACACATGCTAAATATTTCTCAAACTCTCCTGAATACTAGTACAGTCTATTATTACCTTTCAGTAGATCTTTGAATCTGCCTGTTTCTATTTTCGATTTTTCTGGCGTATTTGTTTATTCCGTATAAGTGGAGCGTGCTATTTACTTTTATTTTCCCTCATAACACTTTCAAATATGTCCTTTGTTCCACTGAAACCTAAACTATCGCATTTTACGTATTTATAAAAACACATATATATCACAATATTTTCTCACTTGGAAAAGAAAACGTGAAAATTAGTTTTTTATATTTTTTTAAATAATATACAAATATACAAATAAATTCCATTTTAAATGTATGTAATTGTGTTATTTGAACACATTAAAAAGTGTGCACGAAAAATAAGCTACTCTTTCTTCGGAGAACAAGTGCAGATAATGTTTTTAGTCTGTCAAGTGTACTTTTGTCACTGAATATTATTGTCACCAAAGTTAAAACAGTTATATACGAACAATAATTGATGTCAAGCAATGTTAGATATTATCAGAAATTACACAATTTGAATTAATATTTCAAAATACACATTCAATGTAAAATTAGAAATATATATATATTATCGTAAAATGTAGTACCTACGAACAAAATGATGCACGTGAAATCATTGTAAGTACTGGACTCCTCGAGAGGCTTATTGCCACTCTAATTCCATGGAAAGCAGACGGTTTATATTAATGGTAAGCAACTTTCGGAGGAAGGCATATTTATTTGGAACAGTTATTAAAAGAAGAACTTAGTACAGAATATCAGGCAAGACTTGTTTTTAATTAAACCTCAGAAAACATCACATATCATTTCCAATGAGCGATCTCTTGTATTGATTTGTGTTAAAACACACAATCTGTAACTACTACTACTACACTTACTACTAGTACTGCTATTACTATTGATATTACTACTAGAACTACTACTAATTATAATAATAATAACAATAATAATAATGATAATAATAATAATAATTGGTCGCGTAGGTGTTGCAATACCTGTTCCTTTGGAGGACCCGGTAGCATCAAACAAAACACAACAATAGAGACAAGGACGTACTCGATAAACTCTGTTTCATTATTCTTCACAACCAGCTGGTGTAAGTTGGGTATACAGCCCCTCCCATATATATATATATATATATATATATATATATATATATATATATATATATATCATTTAATAGTTATTGGCATTATTGTTATTTCCCTTGTCTTACGAAGGAACCTCTTTCTTTACCTTGACGGCCCTCGTTTCGGGCTGGCCCATGACAAGTTTTTTTCTATATCCTCCCAACTCAATCTCTTCTACGTAAGCCCTATCTCTTTCTTCGTTTAAATCCGCCGTTTTAATTTCTTGTTTTGAACTTCAGGGTTCCTTCTTCTTCTTGCCTCGTGCACCTGACTCTTTTAAAGGTTAAAGGTTTTTATTTATGAAGTCATACTCCGAAATAAACCTGTCGACCACACACACCTGTGCTCGTTCAAAGATCACCGATTCATTTTATGCCTTATTGACAATCTATCTAGTCATCGGCTTTTCTTTATTATTGCAGAGGCATGTCCTCAGCCTCACATGACGTCTTATGTGTTATTGCTCAACATGTCTGCATTATTATTTTGCACATCTCTCTTTTCTTCTTTTTCAAAATTTCTTCCTCTAAGATATTTTCTGTCATGTTAGAAGTTCTCTCTCCCCCCCCCAAAAAAAAATAAATAAATATTAAATACCTTTCAATTAGGTCGTTCCACAATCCAGGGACATTATCTTCCGATATCCTTGGCGTTACCAGCACGAATTGTTATCTGAAAAATGGTCGCCGATCCGCTTTTGTTACCCTAACACCCGAAATGTTCAATTGGCTTCGGTAGGCGACTCCGGATCATCACCACGCGTTTCTCGTTCGAGAGAAAGAGAGAGAGAGAGAGAGAGAGAGAGAGAGAGAGAGAGAGAGAGAGAATCAAAGAACTAATATACAGCCACACACAGATACAATAGGAATATAGGATAGGTTCGATAGACGCAGTTTATTGCCCCCATCCGTTCTTTTTTTTCGCAAGGTAACTCTCTCCTGTTGATGATGTATTTTTATTAGCCGTCCTCCAGGACGAGCTTTGTGCACCCTCTGTATTGATTGTGCCTACCGAGACTGCAAGGTTAATATCTTCCTCTGACGAGCCTTTCCTGGTCTCATCTACTTTCTGTGCCCTCCTTTTCCTCTTTTTTCTTTTGATCTCTTATACGGCGATTTTCTCAGCCGTTTTCAGTCTATATCTAATGGTTTGTCTTTGTCTTATCGGGATATAATCCTTGTCTTCACCCTTACCTTGCTTTCTCGACCCCCTATCCCGTCTGGTAATCGACCTCCTCGACATTTGACTCAGTGTCGACATCTATTTGACTCTCTTCATGGCCACCTCGATGATAAATATCAACTTTCGATTTTGTCGTTACTTTTAGGGTAATTATACGAGGTAGTCACGTGATGTACGTTAAAATCTTTCAACGCTTCTCTCATCGTCTGGTTTACATTTTCTGGATTATTATCGGTCACCAATTGAAGGGGTGTCCGTAACCTAGGGAAAACCTCTTTAATTAAAAGATGTGCCACCGCCACTGCCTTTTTATTAGGTACTGACAAACGCTTCAACTAACCATTGTACATATCGATAAACGTGACGATATATTTGTTATTAGAATATTACGTAGAATATGGGCATGTGACATCGAGGGCCCACTTCGCAAAACGAAAGGATGGGGTATCGTATTCCTTCATCTGTGGTTGATCTTTCCTTAGATTTCTTCTCTACGAACTTTGCTATCTCCTCAATAAATCCCGGCCAAAATACTTCTGACTAATTGCCGTAAATGTCTTTTCAACCCGCACATTGCAATTGCTATCGTAATACTGCACGAGAAGTTTCTTTTGTAAGTGGGAGTGAACATAGAATCTAATGAAGGGCTTATCTATTGGCTGAGATAAGTAGTATACCACCGTCCATTATTATGAACTTTTCTTCTAACTTGGCTGTCCGGTCATACTTAATTCTTTCTTTTTAATTCATTTATGTCGGGGGCTCACCCCTGTTCTCTGATTTAATCTACCCTTCTATTGCCGGCCGTTCCTGCGTCCCCGAACGACTTCCATCATTTGAATATGATGCAAACGTCTTTGCTTCAAACATGTTACAACGTATCGCGGCGACCCCATAATTTTTGTCGTCGATATCACCCTGTTTATTCTCGTCGCTTACAGGTGTTCCCACCGCCCACGAGAAAAGATCAAAACATACTTTATACTTACCCTTCAGGCGTTCTATCGTGCAGTTATATCCAGCTATTCCCACAGCCAACATATGTATATATTTGTTCTGTATAGGTGATTTCAATAAGTACTCTAAAGGTTTATGATCCGTAAAGGTTGCTCCATGTAAGTAATGGTTTACATTTCCTAACGAATAATGAATTACATAAGCCTCTCTCTATATCGTGGGCCACCTCCTCTGGGTGTCCTTCAGCTTGTGAGACAGAAAGTAAATTAGCTTCCTTCCCATAGGTCCTGTTGTATACCTGCTGCGTCAGACAAGCACCTATCGACTGTTCCGACGCATACGTGTATAACCTATGATCCTTTTTACATCGTTTAAAAGCACCTGTTAAATTTCTGAATTTATATTTCGGGGTGTCTTCTTCTTTTGGCCTTGTGAACCTGACTCTTTGAAAGGTTATCGATTCGTTTTTCGTATGATGTTATACTCCGAAATGAACCCGTCGACCTCACACACCTAGGCTCGTTCAAAGGTCACCGATTAATTTCCATTGTTCTTGCATGCCTAATTGACAGTTTACATAGTTTTCGGTTTTTCATCATTATTGCGGGGCCATGACCTTAGTCTCCCTGTGACGTCTTATGTGTTATTACTGAACATATCTGCATCATTATTTTACATAGGGACAAGGAGCATAGCAGAGTCGAGAGGAGCGAGTGCTATATAGGCAACAACGAGAAGAGTACTGAGAGTAGTTAACAGGCGTATTTCAATTCAAATTTCATATAAAATTAACGGCCGTCATTAGCGAGTAACCACCAGTTTCCATGGGTTGCCTTCCAGAGAGTCTAATGTTAAACTTTTCAGCCTAACATTCACGGGTAACAGGCATTCGAATAGTGCACCAACAACCCTTCTCCCTTATTGGAGGGGGCACAAAGTGTCCTAAACCTAAAAGATTCAGAACTGTCTACTTAGCTCTATCCCCTGCCCCAGCTTTGCAATACTACATCCCTGTGCTTGCTTTACAAGTTCTTAAACGGAATGCACCCTTGCGAATTTACCGCATTTGTACCCCCGTTGATGTAATAACCCACAATAAACTCTATAAACAACAGGTACTCGAACACTTTCTACTCTAATAGCTTGTTTCCACGAACCGCTTGTCTTTTGGAGTCTATACATGCTTCATGTTTCCCTGAATGTACAAACAATGCAAACATTTATATGTAATGTGAATAAATATCTTGCTGCATGACTACAAAATTAAGGTTACCCTTTTAAAACTCCTCTAAATCACAATAACTTCTTACGTGCCTTGTTTGGGGTGCAAAAAGGAATATAAAATCAAAAGTAAACTACAGTTCAAACAACATCAATACTGAAAATCTGGGTCGACTTGAGGTAATTCAGACCCCCAAGGACACCCCCTATTGATAATAACAGGTGCGAGAACTTTTAAGGAAAACGTGTGGGACCCCACATAGTACAATTTCATTTTTCATTTGTTGCTATTAAAAATCCTCGCATATCATTTATTTTTTCTGAGTTTCTAACCAAAGTGAAACAATGCATCTGAAATAACACACTCTGTGTTGCGTGCTATATTAACATGTAATAGATGGAATATGAAATGTATTTTCAGATTTCACCGCTCAATTTTAAGCGAATCCCTAATTACTTAACTCTCTACAGAATGTAAAATGTTTTTGATGTGGGCGAAAATGCAGCTTCACAAAAAGGATTGGTAACAGAAATTGGAATGTATCTCTTCCTCGGAATAAGGACATACAATATCTCTCTCTTTGAAACAAGCACACAATGGCGGCAATCGACGCGAAAAGAATCACTTTACTGAACAATATACATTTGCTTAGTGCTAAGAAATAAATCAAAAGTGTACACTTATTAAAAAAAAAATTGTGAGTCGTTTGTTGTCAATAGTTTTTAAAACTTCATTTAACATTTTTGTCCGGTTTTTATTTAACTATTTATATTTTTTACTTGTTTCTACGTAAAGTGCCACAATTAATACGAACCATTTATTTCCGTTTGGGGATATTCGTATTAGCTACATTGGGTATTTTCGGATAAGACCGGCAAATATTACAAGTTTCTAGAGTATTTAAGGTCATGGCAAGAACAGATGTCACTCGAAGATAAAAGTAAACGAGATGAAATGATTGTTGCGACAAAGTTCGTATACTTGTGGGAACCGTTATTAATAGGACTCTTTTGACATTGGTTTCGAAGCCAAAAGTACTTGTAATCTACATGCGGGAATCTTTTCGAAGAATATTCGTTTGCGGAAATTTCGTCTGACTCTAGGAACACGTCGTTGTGGTAGAAGATGAGTTTTCACTGTGAATATCTTACAGAGATTTGAACTCAGTACATGTTTGAAAAAAATATTGGCTAATTTTTATTTGACCGAGAATAAACACTTCTATACTTACAATGATACGCCTACACCCACTTGTTATGGAAACTATGCGAAACTGCTTAATTGGTACACGCTCGTAAAGACACCTGCTTTAATTTTCTATGTGCGGTAACCAACCCACATTAACCCATATCTGAACAATACCAGTTTCTATGGCAATCATCTTAAACTGATTAATTACTATCTGTTGACAACGAACGATTACACACCGCGAAATGTACGCCTACAAAATAATACGTATTACAATGATGCTCTTGTATGTAAGGGAACATGAGCCCTGTTTAACATCTACGAATATGTAAATCGCTTTTACGATTATGAATTAACGATTATCTATTTTGTACAGACGATTATATATGCGTATGGTTTACAGGAGGACATAACATTCAATTAGATGTCCTATAATAAAAAAACACATACTCACGAATTCTGAAGATCACTTGCAACATTTCATTACGAGAACATTGTAAAAAGATTTTAGTTATCAAAGTATTCTACCTATAAATACGATATGCAAGTTATTATGAAAAATAAGTTTGGGAATAATTATTTTAAATATTTCTTATAGGTTATCTGAAAGCTGACAACATAGATAAAAGGAGAACGTGTTCTTTTTATTAACGAAAGCGATCGATGACTTGAAGGGGACTAGTTAATAAAGTAAATCATTTTAAGAATGTTCCAAGCTGGAATAATTATATTTTAGAAAGAAACTTAATCGAAATACAATTTGGTTTGTAAAACAAGATGGGCAAAATAAAAATGCTTATCGTGAATCAAATAATGAATATTGTAGAATATGTACTCTCAATCATACACTCCTGAAATATGATCGGCTTATCCACCAATAGAAGTAAGAGTCACAAAGAATAGCTCGCAAAGTCGGAAAAACAATTAAGTTCATACTCAAAATATATACGATTCTAGTACTGTACTTTAATCCCAGTGATAAGCCCAAGTCAGATTAATTTTATATTCCAATAAGTATTTTTTAATTTTTTTATATTTTATTTTCACATTTCCGAAAAAACATAACTTTTTGTGATATGTATATGTTACGGCCCGTTTCATTTGCCGTGAGCCAAACAACATATTCATATCCATATCGTCTCTGCAACACTATAAAATGATTTTAAAAATCCACAAATAAAAACAAGTTATTGGATTGAAATGGCTGAATATATATAGCTAGTTGCCAACTGAGGAAGTTCAAAGAGATCAGCTGTGAAGTTAGTTTCGTATTAAAATGACATGATAGAAAAATAAAAGATTAACTTCAAGTGAATTCGATTTTTTATAAATAAATGATTGAATGTATTAACTATGTTAAGGAGTATTACTTAATTAACATTTACAAATGTCCGCAAAATTTAAGGATGCACTAGCTCTGAACTGAAAACTTAAAAATGTCGTACTAGTGAGTTTCCCCATATGTGAGTTTGCTCTTTTCTTCGTGTTTTTTATTTGTTTTCGCCGAAAAATGACACACTGTACAGTGTAGGCTTTTTTCAAGACATTTCAATGAAAATACGTTTTATTCTTTGTAGATTTTTCTGATTATTTTGTTGTGTTTTAGAGGGAATATAGACATGAATATCTTGTTTGGCACTCGGCAAATGAAACGGACCGTAAAAATACATCTCACATAAATGTTATGTTTTTTGGAAATGTGAAATAATGAAAATAAAAGAATGCAATTAAAACATGTTCATTTAAAAATAAAATCAACCTGACTTATATATGTTTTGTTGTTACTGATTGACACTCATCGTGTTTAATATTTTAAAGAGACTGCATATCAAAATGCAGTGGTAGTATATGCTAATACATATATTGTAATAATTAATTATCTATCTATCTATCTCCATCTCTCTCTCTCTCTCTCTCTCTCTCTATATATATATATATATATATATATATATATATATATATATATATATATATATATATATATATATATGTGTATATGATTAAATTTAAAAGACCACTCAAAGCGCAATCCATAATAATAATTTTTATTAGTTCCTTCTATTCTTTATTTGCGATTGGGTGGACATTTATTATTTCCCTTTTCATCTTACTTCCAAACAAATCTCAATTTTCCATATTAATATTGTTGTTCTGTATTACTACACGTGGTTATTGGCAAATTATACCAAAATTATAGTGCAGTAGTCCGTATACCAATCTTCATAGAATTACGTAAACATGTACTGAAGTTTTAGAAACAACATGATATGAAACAGAAAAGAACACAGACGAAAAAATAGAGTAAAACACTGTTGAAGAGATTTAAAAAAAACGTCGAGGAGATTTAAAAAGAAATGAAACTTTCGATAACCGGATCTAAGTTTGGAGTATATGAGAATAAACACACGCGAAGAAAAAGCTAAAATCAAAAAAATATCACCCCAAAAAACCTTGCAAACATTAAGAATACGAGAGCAGTCGCTCCTTCGTTTATTTCAATATATATATATATATATATATATATATATATATATATATATATATATATATATATAGTATGTCATGTATCCACATGAAATTTTATAAGGAGATATACTTTTTATGTTTAAATTTTCAGTATTTACTTCAACAGTGCTCGATACGTAAGTAGAGCTAGGTAGTAAGTATTGAAAATATAGTTATGGCAATTAAGCTACACAGAGGCTCCCGCATTTTAGCCTGAAGATTCCCCCGGGAATGTAACGCGGGAGTCTCTGTGTAGCTTAATTGCCATAAATATATTTTCATAACTTACTATATATATATATATATATATATATATATATATATATACCGAACATATCTCCATGAAAATAGCTAAAATAAATAAATAATCATTTCAATCTAAACAAATGCGAAAGTAACACAATTAATATTATTTTGTATTATATGCTTTTTGTAGATTATTATGTTTACATCCACAATATTGTCATTGTAAAGTAACTATAGAATGACAACTTTGTCTGTTTTGGGCACATCATTGTTGTTCTGTATTTTTCTAATACGGGCAACACAATGTAATATATAAACGATTTATTTTATATGAGTCATTGATAAACGTGTGGTATTCAACCGATATATACCCTAGGATTGTAGATTTATATCTTTCTCATCAGTACTAATATGGGGCACTAACTATTTTCACACGACCAGTCATTCTAATTTAAATATCTTGTAGGTGAAATCAGCAGAAAGGTGTAACTTCAGCAAAAGATCAAGCAATAGTTATTGGCATCTTTTAAATGATCGAAATGTGTAAAATACTTCTAACCCGAAGTAAGAAAATTATGACATTTGAATGTAAAATAAACTAGCAGACAATTGTTGTCACAGTTTCACATGAAGACATTGTTCAGTTGAGTTATTTGTATAATATCAGTTCTTGTACGTTTGCCCTCTCTTTTTTCGGTATTTCATTGATTGTTCATGTATTTTAATACAAAAGAATTAGAATATCTGTTTTCTTTTACAACTTGGCTACCACATATCAAGACAAATAAATGTGTTTAATTATTTAGGGGAATAACAAGAATTTGTTTATAAATAATTTGGAGACGACCATATTTTAATCAGTACGGTTGCCTTCCTGCTGTAATTTGTTCAACGAGCGGGCGGCAAATAAGCTATGTCCATGAAAATCCCGCCTGTCGCTAGTAACATGAAGGGGCAAAAGAAAGGTTTTTTGTTGTTGAGTAAAAGCGAGTTCTTGCTGTGAAAGTTTTAAAACGAAGAAACAAAGATAGCTTATACGTTCCATTGAACAAAAGTTTCTATTTTACACATACACGAGATTAAATCATGAATTAATAAATTTCGAACGATCTTAGTTCGTAATTGCACCGAATAGATTTACCTCCACACTAGGTTGAGGTTAGACATATAATTGTGTTTGTATGTGTGGAATACCCAGCATTCCAGAAGCGGCACTTTTGATTGGACAAAAATAAAAATGCACAAGTCAAGAAGAACAGATGTTGTGTTATTTAATTGCAAAACATAAAACACATTTGATAAAATTATAGCCAAGCCTTTCAAAGGTGAGGTTAGTTGAGTGTCGTTAGTCATATTCTGTTTATCTTATTCTAAACTAGAATTATTGTTACCGATTGACCTAAACACTGTTTCTTTTGCAATTTGTTTATCACTTTTATTTCAACAGTAACAACAATACTAAATTAAATATATGGGCTACCATTCTTAAAATATCTTCACTCGTTTTGATTTGTTTATATATATATATATATATATATATATATATATACATATATGTATATATATAATAAATGTGAAGCGAGTACTACGGGCAGAGCCATCTTGTATATCTACATATGTATGTATGTATATATATATATTATATATATATATATATATATATATATATATATATATATATATATATATATATATATGTGTGTGTGTGTGTGTGTGTGTCAGAAGAATACCGGGCTTAGAACGAAAAACACAGTACTTATTTCAAACTTTTTTGAATCCTACTTTGCATGAATATTTCGAAATTGTACGTTTTATCTGCGAACTTCTTCTGAAGAAAAGTTATCCTTATTCGATTAACGCGTGAAACATCGTTTCTGATACAAAGTGTACATATATATATATATATATATATATATATATATATATATATATATATATACGATTCTAGTATTTTATACTTTGATCCCAGTGATAAGGGCAATGAGTACAAGTTGAATTTGGTATCAACTTCTTGAGTCATCATAGGTATTTTTACCATTACATAATGTGCCTGATCTAACAAAAAATGCAAACAAAACCTTCGTTCGCCATTTTGTTTTTGTGTTTGTACGTTCGAAAAAAGAGAGGCCTGGTTTCGATTTACTGTTCTGCAATATTTTATATTTTTTATCGCGTGGATGCTTACCCATTTCGGAAATAAAATTAAAATAAAATAATAGATACCCATGCTAGTTGCGTGAAAAAATATTCTGTTTACCTACCTTTTCTTCCGGTCATTAAGTTTGAAGGACATTCTTGATTTATTGACGAATTTGAAAGGAGAACGCAAATCTAATAACGACGATGGGCGCGAAGAAAAAAAAATGAAAGCGGTTCACTACGCATGCGCGTGTGTATTTCTTCTGCTTTGCTGAGCTAGCAAGCAAGATGCGTATGAACGAAGTGCCTCCCATCGCGGTGTGCGTCTCGGTTTATGTACGTACGCTCTGAAATGTGCAATGCGTATCAATGTTGTTAGAAACGTTGAGGAATATACATTACGATTTGTGAGCACTCATGCGATTGAATTGAAACAACAGCCATTGTTTTGCCGTGCATTTCGCAATGGGAATTTCGATGGTATTGCCTGCTTTCCCTTTGGTGTGCTCATAGGCGAACAAATATTCGCTGAAAGTTATGCGCTGCATCGGTGGCCATCTCAGTTTCCCGAGCGAATCGTTTGAGTACGCATGTTCGGAACACACACACACACGCATACACGCACCGAGCCACACGCACACGCAGCCGACCGAAATGTATATATATATATATATATATATATATATATATATATATATATATATATATATAAATATATATATAAATATATATATATATATATATATATATATATATATATGATAGTAGATTACTCGTCCGGGACGGGTAGCAGCAAAAAATATAGCATTAGTGATTTTTTAATTTATTTTTGTCACGTGTATGGTACAGTTTTAGTGGCACCCCCTAAATGGAGTATTTTCCCACGAAATAAATCATGTGCTCACGTTACTCACACTATTGGCTAAAGTAATATTGAATAATTCATAGTGTACGATAAATAATTAAATAATATATACATATATATAAAAAATATATATATATATATATATATATATATATATATATACATATATATATATATATATATATATATATATACAGATATTAAACTGCGGACGCCTCTGTATAGCTAGCTTAATTGCTATAAATATATTTTCATAATTTACTACTAAGCCTTACTCATACATTGAGACGAGTTAAAGTAAATACTCAAGATCTATACATAATATATTATATTACGTTATTATATGATATGGCTTTGTATAATATATTCAATTATATATACAAATATATATATATATATACATTCCTAAATTTATATATATATATATAAATATATCTGTATATATATATACATATATATATATATACATATATGTATATATATATATATATATATATATATATATAGCACTAGATGAAGTAAAAGTATAAAATAAGGTGCGAATCAAATTTTATGAGACTTCAAGTTCAAGCAAAGTACTTTAAAGTCCTTAACTCATGAGTTTTCAAAGAAAATCTTCTCAGATGACCATTACCACAATGACATTACTGCAGGTAATAAAATTAAACTTTGAAAATATATTAAATATATGTATATAAAATACATAAAAGTATATAAAACATCAAATATATCGGCCCAAAACATACTTTTTTGTTAAACTTATACTGTTTATCCAAGTCATAAAGCTTAAAACAGCCTCAAGAAAAATGTCAAAGAGGTTGATTAAAAACAATCATGGTGTTTAATAGTACTCCAAAGACGAAAACAGTATCCAGGCGGGAAATTTGTTTGCTATAGATGCAGTAGATGACAGTGAAAAGTGTATCCAATGTGTATGCAAATTAATAAAACGATAGAAAAAAAACAAATCATATGAAAAGTTCAGAAAACACACTTTGGTTTGAATATCATAATGTCCAATTAAGAGTTTATATGAGCTGATAGAAGTTGTGCAAACCATACCTTCCTGGTTAATTTAGAACCATTTTCAGGCTGTGAAAGGGGTTTCATGAATGTAAGGTAGCACAAAAACTAGTGAAAAATAGCCAACATTAGCCAAACTCCTCCGTTAAGCAATGTAATAGTTTCCCAAGCCTCTACACTGGTTAGGAATGGGGTTAGATAGTTGAAACCATTGTAGTGTTGAAACAATTGCATTGTATTATATTCAAGCAGTTTAATAACAATTATTTTCTTTTGTTTTCAGTTCAGTTTAGTTTAGTTGAGAAGATAGGATGAGTGGAACAAAGTACCGGTACGATGTTTGGGATTTCACTTTGCTTGAAAACCTCCCAACTGTACATAAGTGCGTGTTGGCCATAGTTCATCATGCTCCAACTTATGGATCTACAAAACAGAAAGAGCATCTCCATCAATTTTCTCTGTGTCTGCTGGCTCACTGGCAAAGCGCATTTGGAAGAGACACTAATTTGTGTGTGTGGTGTGTGTGTTCGAAATGTGTCATCTCAAATGCTATGTTATGATGCACAATCTAAAAAATAGACATACCTTAAAATGTGCGTAATCGTTAACAGAACATCGAATAGTTGAATTAATGAGAGTTTGTTTTTAAAGAATATATAGATTACTTGTCACTCATATATTCCCGACTGAATATATTAGGAAGTTGTTTTACTTTTTAAATATTAAAAGTGGGCCTTTTATATCAATGTCTGTGCGACAAATAACTGATTATTATGTGTATATATGATATATATATATATATAACCGAATTTTATGTGTATATAATATATAGTATAATTTTGAACATACATTTATGGCAAGTAACCTACAAAAAACGTCCATGCTTCAACCGGAAGGTAATGCACAAGCTAAATGTAACCTGATGATTTCCTCCGAGAATAAACTTGAGAGTTTGTGTGTAGCCTCCATGCCCATTTTTATCATATTATTAATCTTCACTCACGTATTCAGCACTGTTCAAATCGATACTTAACTATATATACGCCATGTATTATATTACCTCATAATTAGTAATGGGACGATTAAAAAAATTCCGATGCAATTATTGATTCTGTTTTGATTTCTCAATTCCGATAGAATTACCGATTCCGATTCTTAAAAAAATTATAAATATTTATTTAGAGATGTGTTTCTATTAAATAAAAAAAAATCAAATTGCTGTAAAACCTGAATATAATGATTGCATATATTTTTGTGACACCTGAATATAATGTCCGCATATATTTTTGTAAACGTAAACATTAAACTTAGGGGGGAGGCGTATATTACACGAGTAGATCTTTCTAAAAGAAATTTCTGAAACGTTTTTTCTTATTGATTAAAAATTGTGAGACAATTAAATATTTATTAATCTTTTAAAACAACACGGATTTTATATGGCTCGCCGTTAGTGTGAAAAATGCTACTACATTTTTTCATGAATGATTCCAAAAAATTGGACAATTGGGATGCAACACAAAAAGATAGTTTAAGAACAGAATAGTTAACAACGTTTCCTTCAAATGTTTAGAAATATTTTTAAATAATAATGTTACTATTCAGAAAAACATCCTTAATATAAGGTGGCGGGTTGTTTGTAAATTATTTTGTGTCTTCCCTCTATCAAAGAATGTTCATATTTTAGTCTAATTATAAATATTTAGTCGGTTATTTTATTGATAATTTTTAGCAGAGACAACACAAATCAATAACTTCAGAATTTAGATTGAGTGATCAGTTCGTATATACATTTAAGTTTACATGATCACTATTTCGGGGCCATTCTAACTTTTTAGGGATGTTAACAAAATTTGTTTATCGCAATACCTAAGTCCGACTGGCAAGGTTGTAAAACCATGCGTAATCGCTTAAACTGTATACTCCCCCAAACAAATAATCGCACAGGATTTATCTATCAGAGAAAAATATAAAACATTGGGTTACTGCTCTAAAACGTTAAAATGTCTCGAAAATGGGAGCAAATTTTACGTTTAATTTATGTGTGAAACTGATTCCTCACTTTAAATTCAGCAACGCTGGATGGCATCACATAACAAAATCGCATTATGTTAAGCATTTCAAAATGTTAGCACTGGTTTCATATGTAATGTATTTAGTTTGGTGTGTCTTTATGTAGATAGTTTCCAATATTTTTAATTTTCTTAAATTGGTTTCGGAATGTATAATTTTAGTGTTATAAACTAGAATATCTCTTAAATCAGGGGGACGGCAGTTATGTGTTTGTAGATGTTGGTAAATTGAGCTAGAGTTTACAATATGGATGGTGAGGCGGCGAAATAGGGTAGTGTTTGTAAAACCAATGTAGCTATTAGCTTTATTATACATTCCGACACCAATTTAGAAAAATTAAAAATACTAGAAGCTAACTACATAAAACACAACGACTTAAAATTAACAAAATCACGTATGAAACGAGGGGGCACATTTTAAAATGCTTAACGTAATGCGATTTTGTTCTGTGATGCTATCCAGCGTTGCTGAATTTTAATCGACAACGAGCTATTAGAACAATGCAAAACACGTTCTATACGCGTTTAACGGCGTCTTTTTAAAACGCTCTTCTTTCTCAAGCTCTTTTGTTCATTTGCCTATGACATCTGAGGATGAATCGACGAATAATCGAAAACGTTCGTGAAATCTGTGAAACCTATGGAACATTTATTAATTTTAGTTTATTTTGATACAAAAAAGACCATAAAAAATTGAAAAACTTAAAATAGGTATAATTAAACAGACGCCTTCTGTTATTTTTAATAATGTTTTCATGAATTAGAAAATGGTGCTTAAATACCCACACAATATATACAGGGTGGGCAAAAATAAGGGTCCTATTTTTAAAAATTCATAACTTTTTTATTTATTGATTTTTTTTTTTTTAGAATAAGTAAAGGACCCCTTCCGAAGCAAGCATGAGCCGTATTAACCCTAAGGAACGTACCCTCATTTAGAAAACATTATTTTTGCTTAAAAAACTCAAAACAGTGTAAAAAACAATACTTTAGTTTTTGTAAGTTTTAAGAAGTGTTTTTCGGCTAAAATTTGTTTTGTTTATTTCAAAAAATCTCGGAAGGGTCAGTCTACACACACACATAAAGTTTGGTGAGTTTAACTTTTATTTTGTGGAAGTTATTTAAATTCAAGTTATTCAAATTTAAAGATAGGACCCTTATTTTGGCCCACCCTGTATATATATATATATATATATATATATATATATATATATATATATATGTATGTGTGTGTGTGTGTGTGTGTCTGTGTAAACAGGGTTTTATGTTTGGATTTTATACAAATCGATGTATTAACAGTAACACTTTTAAAATGAATTTCAATTAGAGTTAAATCGTTCAAATAAGTTTAAGGCAAAATGAATCCCCCCCCCCCCCCCGATTCTATCAGGATACATTAGAGCCCAATTATCGATTCTGATTATTGGTTACGCATATAAGTAAAAATAAAACAAAGGAAATATTTTAGCTCTTGAAACAAATCTATTGTTATGCTTGGCATACACCCAAAAAACTGAAACTGAGAATAATTGAATAAATTATTAATAAATAAAGGCCTAAATATTATAATAATTGCTTTCGTGGCTTTTTTGGAAGTTTAAAAATAATTAAATCAACACGAGTGACAGTGTTCGTTAAACTCATTTAAAATTTTCAGATACACTTCTTAAACGTACGAAAGTAAAAAAATAACTGACATAGTTTACAATTTCAGAAATGAATATTGATTTTAAAACTAGATTTTATTTTGGCGAAACGTATTGATATTATTTCAGAATGACATATTTTTCTAGCTCCACACACCAACATTGAAATTCTACATTTGTTATGCGATTTCGTGTCAATACCCTGAAAAACTTTCTGGAAATAAGAAAAAAAATAACACATTTAGAATTTAGACGTCAGGATCAGTTTCGCATATCAATTTTAAGCGAAATTATACCCTATTCCGGGACAGTATAACGTTGCAGATAAGTTAAGTATTTTGTATTTTCTATGAGATATAAACTTACTTGGTGAGGAGAGGTATACTTCTTAACCGCGCATAGGTTCTTCTAAGGTGTTGCCAGAGACTTTCGATCGACACATTTTCTAAAGCAGTAAACTAAGAGTATTTCAGTAAATACTTTATTAAAAAGGGGTTAAATATTTAAATAACATTTTATTACTATTTGTGACGTTTTGAAATGATTAAATGAGAACGAATTACCTAATATTATGTATCGGGAATGTTGACATGAAGATTGATAATCTATATTATTTTGATTATTCGCATTACTATTCTAATATTGGATGGTATTCTCATAACATCTCGGCCCATGTAACCTCTGACCGCCCCAATGTTTCCTTTTATTGACGAATCTCTAGTGTTTTGTCAATTTTCTCATGTGGCTTGATTTGACCTCATAAAACTCTTGCTTATATAATGAATCTGACTATTGTTGCATGCGCGTTCCGCCATGAATTACTGAGATAATAATAGCGGTAGTTTCTTTCAAAATTAAAGTTATTATTCACGTGTATTATATACAAGGTGAGTTCGAAATTCTGTCGAGATTCCCGAGTCTGAAAAAAAAACTTGAAGCCCATCTGAGGTAACTATATATATATATATATATATATATATATATATATATATGTGTGTGTGTGTGTGTGTGTGTGTGTATATATAAGAGTTATAGCACGCAAATCTGTAAAATCTATGGTTTCTTAGCAGCGTCTTGTTTCCTATGAGTTTTAGAGTATACTAGGCAGGGTCCTGAATAGATGTTGAACATACAATCCGACCATTATAAATTGATTAGAAGTGGGTTTCCCAGCATCTAAGTCATACTTATGTATTTGCATCACATTCTACCCTTTGCAACACGGGCCACCGACATCCATAGTTATACCCGAGACGTTGTCAAACGTATCAAGAACCCCAAAGCAAACAAATCAAATGGTCTCGTTAACATTGTGATTACGAATATGCAGCCAGAACTGGCTCCTTTTTACAGAGTTGTCAAACGTTGGCTTAAAGGTGAAATGTTTATATTTCCTTCGAAAAAATAACCTCGTCGGTTTTCCCAGAATTTATAAATGCGGGAGATCGGTTTTCTGCATCTCAGTACAGACCGATTAATTTCCTGTGCGTCATACGTAATCTCTTTGGATGTGTGATGAATGAATAATTTGTCGATTACCTCAGCAAAAGCTATCTTATTAGCGACAAGCAATGAATCTTTTCTGAAATATCAGCAGCTAATGCACTAAGTGTAATATCGCATAGGCGCAAGCACGCTAGGGACGGGGATTCGTTTACTAGGGCAAAACCACCTGAAGTGTCAAGTATATTTACTAGGATTTTAAATAGCTGGCATTCTGTTTGCAACTAAGACATATATAAATGTAGATGTTTACGGAAAAATCCCTGAATCAAATGTAATAAACGGCGGTGTTTCAAACTGATCTTATCTGGGACACATTTTCTTGCTGATCTTCATTATTCATTTTCCAAGTCATAGTTTGAGATAATTCGTCGACATTTATGCAGAAGACGTATCTACAACAGCATTTCGATGAACACTGATCATGCATTCTCCCCAAGGCTGGTTATCTATTTTTTTATTGCAAGGACGGCATTTCATTATTCAGATCTTTGTCTTTAAACAAACGTTTTCGTTCTTTTGTGGCTTTCACAAGTGATTGATAGGTTGGCCTCACCAAAGTCAGCTTCGCCCCATTTATTTCACTCATTACACATCAACACTCCTATCCCTACACGCAATTAAGGACCAACATATCTCAGGAGCTACCGCACTCTTTAATGTCTATACAATATACCATTAGCTTAAGAGTAATCAAGTGTATTTCATTGAATACGGAAATTACATTGTATTTATGTAAACTAACTTAAACTATTCTTTAACCCATAATAAAAATACAATAACTTAAAAAAATATGATTGCAATGTATAAATTGTTTCTATTCCCGAACAGGATTTTACACTGACTCCCAACAATTTATGGTTTGTAAAAACATCTATACTTACCTCTTCTTCTCCGTGATGCCTAACACCTAGTTTTACTCGCTTTAGAAATGAGCTACTCAATTGCAATAGATCGTATATATGTTTAATTAAAATGATTTATATGAGAATTATGTTTTATGTTTATTACTACTATTCTTAGTAGACGACCCACATAGATTGCAACATATCTATAATAATAACTGTCTATTCGGATATATATTACATATAATTTACAGCGCCTTTATTGCAACTGAACTCCATATACTAATTCTCGCATCTATATTATACTAGTATGCGTTTAAAATCTGTATAACGTTCCTAAAGTTGCCTGACATCTTGAATTTTTAAAACACAAATAATTTCTATAGATGTTATTTAATTATAATATTAATCATAATAGCACACATTATCAATTATTTATTTCATTAATTGTTTAGTTAATAGTTATATGATTTTAAAGGAACTGAACTCCATATACTAATTCTCGCATCTACATTATACTAGTATGCGTTTAAAATCTGTATAACGTTCTCAAAGTTGCGTGACATCTTGAATTTTTAAAACACAAATAATTTCTATAGATGTTATTTAATTATAATATTAATCATAATAGCACACATTATCAATTATTTATTTCATTAATTGTTTAGTTAATAGTTATATAGTTTTAAAGGGATTGTACAAGTTCATAACATTTTTGCAAAATTCCCAGTGGTTAATTTCTCGTATTTTTTGTTCTTGTTTTAATTTGAGATACGTTATTCTTAAAGGAGGTTATACATTTATTATCTAAAAGTTATTCTTCTGTGTGCACTGATTATCATTCCGCCTCTTGATTTAATGTGCCTGTGTTCTTACCTAAAATTCCGATTTTCTTCTCAAGCCATAAGCTGCATGTCTGTTTTGAAGTTTTGAGTTGTTAGATATGATCGACCTAGACTCTACAGGTGTAAGGTAATTATTTATAAGTGACCAACATGCTTCGGTAATGCTTTTTGATTTAAGTATTTGATTCGGAAGAGAATGTTTATGATTATAAAGCCGTCGTCTCGAGTTACTGAAGTCTGTTGTTCTGGTATTGAAATGCACACAAGAAAAATATATTTTCATGCACTGTTATTTATATCGAAGCCTTTCACAAGGGGCATACATTTTCCATATACATTTGCTGCTTTATAGTAATGTAATGAATTGTGTTCCTTTAACCGTGCAACGCGTTTTTCCTTCTTTTACTTCCGTCTTCTCCCAACGTATCCGATCTTCGTGACGTTCTCTACTCGACTGCCCCCGATCCAAAAGACACCGCCTTTTATGTAGCCTTCTTGCTACACCTAATTTGCATAATGCAACCCTCTCAGTCTCGTAATTTAATGGGCGTGGGTTCGCGCCTCGGTGTTACGACTGTCTCCTTCCGAGCCGTCACTACACTCCCCCCTGATCTCATGATCACAAAGATGACACCTCGGCGGTCGTCTTTGCCGGGTGCTCCTTCGCAAAAGTGGGGCTTCTTCAGAGGCGTGGGCTTCTTCGGGGGTGTGGGACTCTTCAGGATTGCGGGTTTCTACTTTTGTCTCGGGTAAATCATCCGACTCCGTGTCGTCGTCAGTTATCAGACTCTCTGAAGATGTTGCGCTGTCAGAATCTTCCTCTAACGAGAGTATACTGTAGCGTGGGCGCAGGTCCTTCACATGTCTGGGCATTCCATTCACCGCGACAGATTGTGGACTGATTAGTTCTGTTACCCGACCTTGGCCAAAACTCGTGGTGCAGCGATTCTCCGGTGACTTCACCCACACGCAGTCTCCAACCTGGTAAGGACCGTGTTCAGGACCACTGATGATGACATCACGTCAACCCCTTTTACTCTCACTTCGTAACGGTAGATCGCATTGGCTGGTGCGGTCAAATGTGACTCATCGTCTTTTGGTGTGACGTTATGCCAGTAGACAGCCTCTTGTATGGAGCAGCTCATTCTAGCCGCAATCCGTTTTACGGTACGGTGGCACCGCTCTGCAATTCCGTTCCCGGCTGGGGCATATGCACAACGGAATCTCAGGTTCACGCCCCATTCATCTGCGAAAATCCTGAATTCCCTGCTGCGAAAGGCTGTGTCGTTATCGGTGAGTAGTTCCCGCGGTGGGCCACGCTCAAAAAAGACAACTCTCAGTTGACCAATCACGCTTGCCGAGTCCTGTCGTGCCAACTGCCTCCACACAGAAAACCGCGACGGGCCACAATCTGTGATAGTTAGAGAATTGATAACCACCGTAATGTGTAATGTCCATCCCCAACCTCTGCCAGTTGCCACTCACCTCCAGTTTTCCCTTCTCCCAGTGAACCGGCGCTGGATCTATTGATTGGCATTCTACGCAGGTTTGTATAGCCGACTTAACCGTTGCTTTCGCCGTTGAAGGACAAACTCTTCTGGCGAAATAAGTTGTGCGTCGCACTCCTGGGTGTCCACTGCGTTTGTGAATATCCATGATCTGCGCCGCGTCCAGTTCATCTACGTGTACAGCACCTATCAGGGGCTCGGGCCCCTTTTCCCTTTTCATTGCGTCAAACCACCGCTGTGGCACGCGCGTCAGTTGGTCGGCCACGTTTTGAATCGATGCAACCAACGTTACGTCTACCGAGAGCTTGTACTCCATCACAAGCTCCTTGAGTGTGCTCAACCGTCTCCTAATTAGCATCTCACTGGCTGCCTTGGTGCGAACTCGTGTTTTCTCAGTTAGAGTGTCCGACACCCAGTGGTACACACATGCAGAGTCGGTCTTTATATGCAATACCTTGCTCTGCCACTGCAGAGCCAAGTTGATGCCCTTCAACACGGCGTCCAGTTCGGCTAAATTAATATGCTGGGCATCGTTCTCAGGTCGCAGCCAACAAGCATCCTCCAACACTGTCCCCTGTCTTTCCAATGCTACCCCAGTTGCTAGCGAGCTGGCATCGACCCATACATTCACTTCCCGGCCGTTCACGCACCAGTCTCCACAAGCTGGATCACTCCGCTTCACTGCATCCATAGTCTCGCATATCATATTCCGGAGGAGGGGGTCAGTCACTTTGTCATCCCAGCCTTTTGTGATCGAACTGGCTCTCCTCTTAATCACTCCGCATGCCACACGAAGCCATGCACACACCGGGAAGTGCCCAACAAGCCTTCCACATAAGGAGAACACAGTTCGTCGTGTGACGATGTCGGGAACTTCTTGAACTGTGTGTCCTCGCTTCCAGCGCAAGACGCCGCGCTCCCTCCAGACAATTAATCCCAGCACGCATGTGCCGTCCCCCAACCGCTCCGGGTCCTTACATTCCAGTCCGAACCGAGCCAAATGTTCCCTGACACAAGACGCGGGCATAACATCTTCGTCAACCAGGATATCATCGATGTAAGCCGATGTTGCGCGGTCCATGGCTTCCTCCTGCGATAGAACCGTGCTGACGATGGCCTTCATGACAAGGGGAGCCACATTCAATCCAAATCCTAGACGCGTCAGACAGTACCTCTTTCCATCGATCTCCACAGTCTGGTACGGCCACAGTGTCTCGTGGATTCGTACTTGGAGGTACGCTCTCCTGAGGTCCAGCAGAGACGCGTTAGCTCCTTTCTGGCGCCATTCACGCATCTTAGCAGCGCAAACATCAGCGTTTGCCGTGAATATGTCCACATGATCGTTAAGTTCGCGATAGTCCATCACTGGGCGCACCTTAGCCTTATTCCGCTGTACCACGGCCATCAACGGAATCAAACCCTTGGGAGGTCCCAGCCTTTCTTCCGGGTATGGCACGAGCCAACCCTTATTCATCAACGTGCGGAGCTCCTGATCATATTCTGGTCGAATTTCCGCAGCCACCCGATACTCGGACACTTCATTACGCAGCTCTTCAGGTGCGCAGTTATCTGCCCACTTCCACGCCGCGGTCCATGATCGTCTTTGACTGTCGAAAGTAGCAGTAAAGTCGGGTTCGTTGATGGAGATAGCCGCACACGTAGAAACTTTCCTGTCGCCGATCCGAACCGCTCCTGTCGGTCCCACAGTGACACCTCCCAACGCTTTAATCGCATCGATCCCCAATAATAGATCAAATCCCAGTGGTCTACCACGCACCACCAGAACATCTATCCTGACAGCACTGTCTTCATCTGTGGCAATGGTGACCGCACCACTGCCGCAGCATGCACCGGACGCGCCTCCAACGGTCACGATGTCCACCTTCGCCGTCTTCCAGGATCGGCATCTGCTCGCATCCACTATTGTTTGTGCACATCCCGTGTCAACTAACGCCGAACACCGCATTCCATCAACATGGATAATAACCTCCGGGAGCGCCCTGTTTACATCCTGGTGGGGGGGAAGGCTGGCGCTGATGCCTCGTCCCCTGGCTCGTTTCCCGAACAGTTCCGGGCCCAGTGTCCAACCTTGCCGCATTGGTAGCAACGTGTTTCACGTCTTCGGCAGTCTCTTGCTATATGACCCCTGCCGCCGCATCTGTAGCAGGTTATACCAGCGCTGTGACAGCTCTTGGGAACTGCTGTTTTACTGCCAGGTGGATACACGGCTGCAATCACATGTTGGCTTAGGTCCCTAACTGTTGTTAGTACCCTTGCTCTCGCTATTAGGTCTCCCATGGTTAGAGTCTCAATGTTTGGCGCTTGTTGGAGTCCAATAGAGATGGCCTCAGGGAATCCCGTGACAAAAACCAGTTTGACAAACTTCTCAAGTCCGACGCCATCGAAACCTGCTAGTCCGACCAACCGTCTGATGTTATTGGCGTAAACATCCACCTGCTCGCCAGCCCATCTAACCATGGTCAACTTCTATAGGCTGTGAATGCGCCGTCCGTAAACGCCTCCTTTAACTGGGCCTCTATCTGCTCTACGTCAAGTTGGTCGCTCTCGTCCATCTCCAAGTACAGGGCCAACGCGTCCCCCTCCAGATATAATGGGAGCAGGCTCGCCACATCATCCACCTTCTGAAGTCTCGCCACCAGTCTCAGTTTCTTAAGCCATGCCACCACGTCTCCCTCGCCAGTAAATGGCTTTACCATGTCACTGTGTATGCGTACCTTCGCCATAGCAAAAAAGCCGAGATAGCTTGTAATAGTAATGTAATGAATTGTGTTCCTTTAACCGTGCAACGCGTTTTTCCTTCTATTACTTCCGTCTTCTCCCAACGTATCCGATCTTCGTGACGTTCTCTACTCGACTGCCCCCGATCCAAAAGACACCGCCTTTTATGTAGCCTTCTTGCTACACCTAATTTGCATAATGCAACCCTCTCAGTCTCGTAATTTAATGGGCGTGGGTTCGCGCCTCGGTGTTACGACTGTCTCCTTCCGAGCCGTCACTACATATTTGTGTTAATGTTCTCATTTGCTTTTGTTAATTAAGTAACATCTGACTGTGTGCATTTATAATAATACCTATATCATTGGTGTATACATTGCCTATCTATAAACTAATTTGTGCAGTGGATTGTTTGTATCAAAATGTTTGTCGATAAGTTAAAAAAAATTTCGTCTGATATTTATGTCGGAGAGTTGACACTAGAAGGGTAAAAATGGTTATCTTTATTTTCATTTTGTTTTTGCTTACTGTTGTTATTATGTTTATTGTTATTTAACCTTTTAATATCGCCACATTTTATGATAACACCTTCGTATAAGGTGTTATTATAGTCAAGATTATGAGAATAGGTAAAGTGCAATCAATGTGTTACGGCAAGTATTAGAAAATATTTATTTGAGGCTAGTAATAATAGTAGTTAAACAATCATCTTCAGTGAATATACATTGAATGCATGTTAGTTTATGCGTATCTTGTTCCGGAAGCAATATCACTAGTTAACATGGAAGAATGGATAAATGCACACAGACGTTTGTTTCATTAAGAGAAGTTTTATTTACTCCTCTCCAGGAGTTAGGCACAAGGCCAGTTTTATCTTACTCCCACAAGTAAGATGTGACCCAAGATCGGGTCGAGAAAGTGGGGTTTGAAAAGCCAGCGCTCGAGAGGTGAGCACTCTGGCCATTTAAAAATTGCCTGGGCAGCCCCGTCGGTATTCCCCGGTAGGGGCGCCTCAGACAGTAAGCAATAAACTTACTCCTCCCCAAAGAGGGGGGGGGGGCAAAGCCTGGGAGGGTGGACCTCCTAGAACTGCACAGGACAGGCGTGCAGTATCCATCGGAACAGATACTACACTTTGATCTTGGCCCAAAAGCCAAGAACAGAAGTTTATTTACTCCTCGCGGAGTTAGGCACAAGGCCAGTTTTATCTTACTCCCACAAGTAAGATGTGACCTAAGATCGGGTCGAGCAAGTGGGGTTTGAAAAGCCAGCGCTCGTGAGGTGAGCACTCTGGCCATTTAAAAATTGTCTGGGCAGCCCCGTCGGCATTCCCCGGTAGGGGCGCCTCAGACAGTAAGCAATAAACTTACTCCTCCCCAAAGAGGGGGGGGGGAAGCCTGGGAGGGTGGACCTCCTAGAACTGCACAGGACAGGCGTGCAGTATCCATCGGAACAGATACTACACTTTGATCTTGGCCAAAAAGCCAAGAACAGAAGTTTTATTTACTCCTCCCCAGGAGTTAGGCACAAGGCCAGTTTTATCTTACTCCCACAAGTAAGATGTGACCCAAGATCGGGTCGAGAAAGTGGGGTTTGAAAAGCCAGCGCTCGAGAGGTGAGCACTCTGGCCATTTAAAAATTGCCTGGGCAGCCCCGTCGGCATTCCCCGGTAGGGGCGCCTCAGACAGTAAGCAATAAACTTACTCCTCCCCAAAGAGGGGAGGCAAAGCCTGGGAGGGTGAACCTCCTAGAACTGCACAGGACAGGCGTGCAGTATCCATCGGAACAGATACTACACTTTGATCTTGGCCAAAAAGCCAAGAACAGAAGTGGTTGAACCTCACGAGGAATAGAGAATAAACACCACTTATCCTGATACTTTACACCGACGTGTTGTTTTAAAGTTATTCGGTTGTAATTACTGCTGACAGATTAGTGTTGCTGACCTTTTTTCTAATTAATCGAACCATTATAATATATTATAATTATATTCTCATAATAGTGTTTTAAAAATTAGATTTACCTTAAAATAGATTAGTTTTGTGTTAATACAATATATCATATATACAATAAATAGTAGATGCTTTTGAGTAAGTGGGGTGTGTAGAGACAGATAGGCTAGATGTTTGCAATGTGAAATGAGTATGTGGAAGTATAAATATGGACAAGACGTAAGCGAGTGGGTAGATAGGAATAACACTGCGGTTGAGGAAATCACACCAACCACTTATAAAAGCCGTAAACAGCCGTATAAATGTTTGTGAAGTCAAAGGATTGAATAATTAATTTCCTCATTTGATGGAAAAGACACACCCCTGCTGCTACCGCAGGAAGAATGTCTACAGCCACCTAGATGTGTGATTTTAGTATTAATGTGACGATCCTACCGAGTTTAGGTAAAATAAAATATTACGAATAACTTATATAATAGATTTACTTTTTTTTAATTCAAACATGATAGACATATGTGGTGTGTCTGACTGGATTAAAGCAAAAATACCTTCAGTCAAGTGTTCGAACCCAACGACCGGTGCTATTGCCGTATATATCAACACTGATTTGTTCTACAAATGTAACATGTGGATAATGAAGATATTTATTATTATTAAAATAGTTAAACGCTTCCATCAAAAGTAGAGCACTTTGTAAGGAAAATGGGACAAGCTTCTAACTAAAGAACAACTGCGAAGTTCGTTCTCTTAACCTTGTGTTCAGGATACGTATACGGGGTTTTCCAATATGTATATTTCGATTATGTTCCCTATGGTTATATCAGGGTGGGCGAATACGTTCGATAAAAGTCAAAGCGTACTTTAATCGGGTGCCTGAACACAGCGACCAATAATATCGACTTGCATAGCCACACTGATTAGTCTTAAAAATACTAAACATATATAATTGTGCATATACCAACAATATTTATTATCATGAAAATATATAAATGCTTCCTACAAAAGTGGAGCTCTCTGTAGCGAAAATACGAAACACTTCTAAGATAATATTGCGACGTTCGTCCTCATTATCAGAAGTAGGAACACTCTATGAATTTTAAATATGCATATTTCTATTCTCTCTCATATGGGTATATCAGTGGTCGGATGATCCAAACTATTGAATGGCAGTCAACGGTGATTTTAGTACGGAATTCAAACACAACGACCATTTATTCATAAGCACAATTATGTGTTTACAAAAAAAAGATGATACATATATGAATGTTGAATAATAATATATATATATATATATTTATATATGTATATATATATATATATATATATATATATATGTATATATATATATATATATATATATATATATATATATATATATATATATATATATGTGTGTATATATATAATGGCATGAAAGAGACAATATTTATTAATCATGATGAATTAAGAATTAAACAGTTAAAAGGGCTGGGGACCGGTTCCGTACCTCGCTCAACAGAGCAAAATATCGAGGTATCGTGTAAAAAATATAATAAAGATGCTATGAGAATTATAGCGAGGGAAAGGGGTAAAAAAAAATTCAATCAAATAGAAACAACATTAAGCCTGAAGAGATGTTCTCTTTGCTTGCAAAGAGAAGGTCTCAAGGACTTAATAAAGATTGTTTCTAGGATCTTGAGATGATAGGGAGAGTACGACTTACTAAGAATGGAGAATAAGTCGACACTGAAATTAGAGGCACATGCGCGGTTATTTATGAGATGTTCGGCTATCGACAAATTATAAGTATCATGTAAAACGTTCGTTATAATTCTCATATCTTTATTATATTTTTTACACGATAACTCGATATTTGGCTCTGTTGAGCGAGGGACGAAACCGGTTAGCTGCCCTTTCATCTTTTTAATTCTTAATTCTTCATGATTCATAAATATTGGCTCTTTCATGTCATTATAAAGTTTTGTACTACAACGAAAATATGTATATATATATATATATATATATATATATATATATATATATATATATATATATATATATATGTCCTTTTACTCTTTCCTGTGTTTTTGATAGAACATGCTATTTCACGATTAAAAATGATACACTGCCACTCTCTAATGATTGACAAGATAACACTAAACAATACACTTACCTGGTGTTTGCTATAAAACACGCGTACATAATGAATATTTAAAGTGAAAAAACTACTTTTTTCTGTTATTTGAGGGAAAAACTAAAAACTCTCACCGAAGTAAAGAATATTTTTCATGAAATATTTAGAAAAGCTTCACAACGCAAATTATTTGTTGTTTGTTTTCTAAATATTTTATAAAAAATATTCTATTTATTATTGCCATTCCGCCAACGTTTCCAATGTGTGACTTTTCAAAATATCTTTCCCACATAACCACGCTGATGCACACAGCCATATCAACGTTTTCGTCCATGAAATCAAGACGAACTTCAACCTGACTGGGATAAGTTTGTCCCAGTCAGGAAGAAAAACAAATGAAGAAAAAGAAGAAAAAATATGCTTATTCTTCTGTAGATTGTATATGTTACCGATAGTCCTTAAGTTAAAAAAAAATGTGTTTTTGAGGTAAATAAATAATTTATTTTAAGAACAAATAATTTGCGTTGTGAAGGTTTTCTAAATATTTCATGAAAAATATTCTCTTTATTATATATATATATATTTATATATATATATATATATATATATATATATATATATATATATATATATATATATGTATTGTAAATAAGTAAAACTAAATATTCTACTACCCCTAAAGATAGCTCCGGATAGATATTAATGTACTAGGGCTCAAAATTCATCGACTAGTCCCATCTCGAAACCCGAAACCTAATAAAGAACATAGACACGTTTTAAAAATCGATATGCCGGAGAAAGTTATCCGTAATATTTAATATTTTTTTTTAATACAAATGCTTGACGTAAGGGGTCAAAATGTGGGATCTACTTAGTTCAGTTTACTTTTACCCGAATGGCGCAAAGAGGAGAATAAACCATTCATGAACATTCAGATACCTCCGATATTTTTTTGAAATTTTAACGTTAAATGTTAATGTGACGAAAATTAACCAACGATTGTTATAATTTCTGAAGTAACAACATACATAAAAAATGTCAGTAGTCTAGAAGGAGTTTTTCCAATGACCGAGGAGAGAATAGATGACAGATCGAACAAATATCCCGGCCTGACAGAAGTACCCTTTTCCATAATCGGTCAGTGAAGGAAATATCCTCCTACACTGTGGCGATTTCTAATTTTGTTCCACTCCGAGGTAATAATTTTCGTGAGTACATAGATTTTCCACAATTTAAAAGCGACATTTTGTATTATCATTAAAACTATCCATTGTTACCTATTTGCGTCTTGTAAGCTGTTATAGTGTAATAAATATAAGGAAAAATGAGGAAACACTTCAGTGTACATTCGCCACAAACGCCGAAGAAAAAAATGCAGCACTATTCATTAAATTTTTATATTCCTTTTTTTGTTTATTTATTTAACTCAGACTAACGGAAAATGCACAGTAAAACCATATTGACTTGAGGTTAAAAGTTCAAAATATATTATAACAATCGAATTTTTTTCACTATTTCCTTTCAGAATGTTCATACTCGATCAGAATAACAATTATTATAACATGTACATATGAATAAATAACACATTTACACCCACCTCAATGGTTCATATCTATCTATTATCTCCCCTCTTTCTCTTCGTTTTCTTTATTCTTTGTTATTTCTTTATTTTGTTTTCTTTTCATAATAAGGTAAACTTGATAATACCCGTCCAATTAATCTCGTGTAATTTAGTTGTCATTTTTTTTATTTTATTTTAACTAGGATTCTTACGAATTACGTAATACATACTTATTATAATCTAATGAAAATACTAACAACTTGATATGAGCGAATCTTACAAGAAAATAGTATCATATATATATATATATATATATATATATATATATATATATATATATATATATATATATATATATATATATAAATGTAATACAATTTTCTTGTAGGATTCAGTCATGTTTATTTACTAGATGACTACCAAACACAGATCACACCACATGAACGTATGAAGGTTCTGGGGTCTCAAACAAGCCATATAATATGAGAGAAGCGTCCGATTCTGAATTGGCACACCATACCAGAATGTTGGCAGTTAGACTGATTTTTAATCACTAGCTACACTGCTAGAAGCATTTTGTTTCTCTCTGCTTCATTTATTAGCAAGGTATTGCACTCGACGCTATTCAAAACCTTGTACTCCCGCGGTGAGAAGGAGCCACCATTATTTCATAAATTAGTGCAAAACCCCCCAAGCGTTAAGTGTTGATGCTGCATTTCTTACGTTTTGCTTTCAGAAAATTCTCATATTCTTTAAAGTAAATGATAACATAACCGATTTTTTCCTTTTAGATATATCTATATCTGTATCTATCTATCTATCTATCTATCTATCTATCTATCTATATATCTATCTATCTATATATATATATATATATATTATATATATATATATATATATATATATATATATATATATATATATATATATATATATATATATACTAGTTGTACCCGTTACCTGTTGAGTCAAAACCATTTTCACTATTTATTTCATAATTTCATTTGAACATGTATCGGATGTTACATATGTGTTAAGATATTATTCTCACATAACTACATTATATAGAATTATGTTATTATTATAATAATAATAATAATAATAATTATTATTATTATTATTATTATTATTATTATTATCATTATTATTATAATCATTATTATTATGGGCATATTATTATATATTATAATGTAGAAATTAACAGAGTCATTATTTTATCATTCAATTTACCTATGTGGCTGTGATATATACATCAGAACATTAGATTGCGACGGTGAAAAAATAGAATTACTCTTTTTCTAAATGCTCACCTAGATGTAATGCCGTATTAGAAAATAATTGAATCAATATAGATAGAGAGGAGCGTATTATTATATATTATAATGTAGAAATTAACAGAGTCATTATTTTATCATTCAATTTACCTATGTGGCTGTGATATATACATCAGAACATTAGATTGCGACGCTGAAAAAATAGAATTACTCTTTTTCTAAATGCTCACCTAAATGTAATGCCGTATTAGAAAATAATTGAATCAAGATAGATAGAGAGGAGCGAGATAAGTTCATGTTTTAGTAACTTAACATACATTCATAATTTTAGGCACAATTATGTTGATTTTAAATGTGAGAATATATTTTAAGACTAAAAAATGGCATGACTTTTAAATATACTATTATACAATTATATGTGTGCTTATTTAAATATTTTCTGTGGCTGTTACCATAGGTGTAATTGTCAAAAACTCACAATAGATCATGTTCATTATTTTAATTATTCGGATTAGCATTATCAACATAATTATTTTTTTCACAAGGTTTCCCCTGATATAACCTCTAACTTTCTCTAAGTGCATCGTTTCGACTTTTGCAATCTTTTCCTCATATTTCGGTATCTATACGAAATTTAGAACTGAACATTTTATGTAATCCATTAGCGTAGATTGTTCTCGTTTCTTCAGCCATAAGTAGGTAGAAGTCTTAATTAACTGTTATATTTGTATTTCTTATAATCGCAGGTAGTAAGAATTGGCCCCACAGAATCAGCATGTTAATCTACGTCATTTTCTGTTACGCCACAGCCCAATGCATTTGAATAAAATAAGAAGTTACCTCACCCGAAATGTTGTGAAAATAACAACAAAGATGAAAATAAAATAACCAAAGGAAAAATATATATATAAACCCCTTTCTCAAGAAAATCCGAAAAATCAATCATTTAAGATTCTCAGAAATGAACCCAAGAAAATGTAATCAAATTAATTGCTGCTGGCTGTAATTTTTGGCTTTACAATATAACCCGTTCATGCATACTTTTGTACCACAACAACAAATAGAACATTTGTCATAAATTATCATATAATTTAATTTGACGAATTACATTTGTATTTGTGAGGGAAGAAACATCGATTATATGTCGTTATGGACCTTTCCGGAAGTCAGTTCATCTTGACGCCATGATGTTTAAGAACAGGTTAGATCAAATACACATAATTTCTATTAAAATCATACATGATATGGGTAAAAGAGCATTTTATTTTACGAACACCACGTTGAATGTCGAGCCAGTAATGCTTATTTCCACGACCAGGTGCACAAGACACAGAACAACATGTGGCCTGTCCGCACTAAATCCCGCGAGTTGAAAGCCCAAGTTACCCAAAATTGTGATTGGCTTTGAGTCTGTTTCCAGCGAAAACCATGTCACTCCCCCGTGTATTCAAAAACGAGACAGAATGAATTCCTATCCTTATACTGAGGTGCAGTGGTTTGAAAGTGTGACTGCGGGGAAGTAATTAATAATCAGGCAGCAGAACTAAGCTCCGTATCATATCTCCGATAACCCCCACATAAATTGATGTCTAAAAACTACCACGACTTCAACAGTGCGAACATTTTCTCCGCACCAACTCGCTTATTGCAACGCCATGGAATATTATGTGTAAAGCGTAATTGAGTAGACACCACACGCTGAAACGCAAAGGAAAAGCTGGAACTTATGATTAAACTAGATTCCAAGTGTGTCTCGAAGTACATGAAAGCCTCTTCAGGTTAGCTGTATTTGACAATAGCTCTTCTTTGAATTTTCAGTAGAAATACATTATTGGCTAAGATAAAAAACTTTTCTTAAATGTGTCAAATTTGGTTTAACACAGTATATATATATATATTTATATATATATATATATATATATATATATATATATATATATATATATACACACATATATATATATATACGTTTATACTATTTCATATATATATACATATATATATTATATTATAAGGTTATATAATACATTGTTTATATCTATATTTTCAGTGTAAACTTCAACAGTCCTCTAGACGTGACTAGCGCTTAATAGTAGTATAAACATATATTAATGGCAAGTAAGCTCCACCTAAACGTTTATGTTTCATTCTTGAAGGAAATCATTACGTTACATGCGTAGATGTATTTTTTGCAATTGCTGTTATATCAAACTAGTGAGTCGTCTGTCTTACAAACCAATCGGATTCGTTGGTATTATAACCCTGTTTTTACATAGGCTAACGACGAAGCTCCTCTCAAACAGAAATCTGCCAACTCGTTTATTCACCACCAATTGTTTTGGAGACGCTTATATATATATATATATATATATATATATATATATATATATATGTGTGTGTGTGTATTTATATTTAAAATGGTAATATTAAAATATGAGTTTTATAACATACAGCAATTTTAATGGATCAATAGTGTGAGACTAGAGCTATTCTATGAAATATTTTAACATAATTCAAACAACATCACATGAACGGAAGAACAAATCTACACAAGTCCACTAGAATCAGTTTTTTATTACTAGCATACGATTGTTTCGACCTACCACCAATATATGTATAAAATGTCTATGTATTGTATGCATTTATTTCTTGGGGGTTAATCTTCAGTGTGTGTGTATGAAGAAAGAAAATAAGGAAACTGTTAGGGTGGTAAAGTCTGGATTACAGTCCGTACTGATTTATTTTATACAAACGGAGCTATTAACTCCTATAGGTACAAGTCGCAACATCCACACGCCATGTGCGTTTAATTGTTAGTTTTTAATTCTTTGTTCATCGACTTAGATATTCTTCTCAAATCGCAGAAAATATAAATAAATGTTTTAACTAACCGTTTTTAGTTGTTCTGACTTATGTATTTCTTTTCAAACAAGTTTGGAACATCAATTTATCCTTATTTTACATGGGATATAGTATCATATATACTATATTGGTATATTCGTGGTAAACATTAATTTTTTCTGGACAACTTAAAGTATACAGACCTATCCATTCGAACAGTTCAATAATTCAATGATCGATCATTCTTGCCTTACTTATAATATATTTTATAATTATTCTATAATATGTCAATTATATTCTTCTTTCATATCTCCGATTATTTTTTAAGGTATTGTCTTCAAATATATGTGTCATGTGTTTAATTGCATTATGTATCATGCTGTGACTTTTCCGAAGGTCAACTATCGTACCAATTCTACATTACAATATGCTCTTGAATTAAATTAAATATAAATAGGACATACTACTTATTTTAAAATGTTTTTATGTTTAATTATAAAAATGTTAATATAATTATTAAAAAGGTATGCTTATGCAGTAACGCCGTCGCAACGTATTCATACTGTCCTTGGTCGGTAAACGAATAAAGCCTCCACGTGGATTTGCCTGAATACGTTTTTTTAGCTGAATTACAACATAATATCCATGCAATTTTATTTAATTCTAATTTATTTTATATAAACTAATTCAAAAATATATTTATCCCATAACGGAATGGAAGTTTTTCATATCTTATTTACTATTTCCATGTGTTGTTCATCTATTCAAATAGACGCATGATGTACTTCCTTCAAGGCGGATTAGATGTATACACACATTTCTGTCGAGACTGTAGTGTAATGCATTTATCTATCAATAGTGTGTTTAATTAAAATAAATTATATCATAATGTAAAAATATGAACATTTTATTGTCTTATATATCACCTATTTAATTTTGAAATATTTATAAAAGTGTATATGTTTTTATCAACTCTATATATTATATGTTGGTATTCTCTTATATAGCATACAGTGACCTTTAAGAAGGTCACAATCAGCACTATTACTATATTTTCTTAAATTACAGTAAAACACACACTTCACATTTTAATTTAATTTTTAATGTAATTTTATCTATCTATTACATTATTTCTAAGTATTTAAATATAATGGTTCTAATGACTATTTCGTTTGGGCAATAGTCGCAATTCCAATTCTTAGATTTATTAACTGTGATATGAACACAAACTCACACGACGATACGATCTTAATACCGACTCATTCCAGTATACCGCGTTGTATGTGCTATAATAAATATAATATTACGTGGATTTTGGTTTCTAATTAGTTTTTAAAATGTATTTAAAATCTTTGAATCCTATGAGTAGATGGGAGTATTTTCCGTATCCTATTACTGTCTACATCTTTTGTTTATTCATACGCTTGGTATTTCAAATCCGGTTACAATTATATGATATCATTTTTATTTGAAAATACAATACTTATTATTATACTGATTTCTATTTAATTGAATTAGTTATGTTGTCCTATATGACTTCAATATTTATTTATGTATTACAGTTTTATATATATATATATATATATGTATATATATATATATATATATTTATATATATATATATATATATATATATATATATATATATATATATATAGACGCTTAAGGTCTCCTGTTTTTGTTTCACTCTTAGATACTTAACCCCCCATTTTTATTTTTTGTATTTACTTATTTTTTTATTTATTAATTTTCCAACGAATGTTAAGCCTGCAATATCTTGGATTTAGTTAGTTTCTCTGGGAATTTAAACTGCATTTTTTTTTTAAATGACTCAAAGCTTCTATAGACTATATATATATATATGTATATATATATATATATAATTATATATATATAAAATTATAATTATATATATATATATATATAATTAGAAAAGTTATTTTTATAAAGAATCTTTTGAAAGATAATATAAATATAGAGGCAAAAATGCCTTCAAAAACCATGTATTAGATGCGAGTAATTAAATCAAAATCAAAATCAAAATATTTCGAAATATTTAACAAAATATTTCAATATATATATATATATATATATATATATATATATATATATATATATACTATATGTGTGGTTATGTATGTGTATGTGGGTGTGTGTGTGTGATTATTTTTATTTATACATACATGAACATAATCTGCGACACTGACATGGATTTCATCAAATATGACCTAAGGGAAGGATCAGATTTTTATTTTACGTGACGAGATCTCAGTTTGTAACAACTGTTGATCGAAATCATCGACATGCCAGTGTGTGTAGCAGATTATGTACATGTTTGTATAAATAAAAATAATCATATATATATAAACTCTATTTGATATTCAGCACTCGTTATAAGCCCGGATGAAATTCTTTTGGATTTTTATCCTGTGGATGTTTTCGTTACCTGGATTAATATATATATATATATATATATATATATATATATATATATATATATATATATAAAAGATTAAGCTAAATACATTTTAAATTTGTGGTGTTCACTTTTATTTATATAGTAACACAGACTTGACTAATGAACTATGAAAAGTGTGTGTTGCTGATAATGCATTCACCTATATGCGCTTGGATCGGATTATTAATGCATCAATATAATAATTCAACATATTTATCATATATTTGAGACAAGATGTGTTTTGTTTGAATTGGTATTGTGAATATTGCCTTTATATATAATAATACACTACGACAATTTTACGTTCGTACCTACGTTATCACACTCCATATTTTTTAAAGATGGGATCGACCGATCGCCAATAATGCATTATTAAAAATACATTAACAAAAAATGTTGTCCCGCTATTGTGTCGAAAATAAAACTTGAACTAAATACACTTTGTTAATCTTTGGGTAAGTTGATGTAGTATTTGTTATGTCAAAATATGTAAGATAACATCGTTGAGTCTACGTTAGCGCCCGATCGTCATATAATAAAAATATGCTATAAACTGCTACAAGGGATTTAGATATAGCCTCTCATAATAAGATATATTATGAAAGTAGATTAACAATGGTATTTGTTGGTCTCCGCTCGAACCAGACGTCCATAGAATATATATATTTCATAAACCTCTTCCACGGAAACAACTGTGGAATTTCCACAGATCTTCCTAATTATAAAATAAGTCCATCTATTTTGAAATGTGTACGTGTTCGTCATGGATTATTTCATAGAAGTTATGTAATAGGACAGCACACGGAGAATTACAAGCTGATATGCACACATGCATTAACATCATTTCAGGAATACTTCGCTGAAATCCTTTAGATATAAGTTTTTTTCTCAGAAGGAAAAACCTCCAGTGGCTGTCAAAGTGATCCAGCCCCGCAATGCAGCTTGAATTCCGTCGTGTTGTGACAGAGAAATACAAACGTGCGTCCTAAAAATAACATTTTAGGAAACGTTGGGAATTTGGAATCCACGGAGAAACTTTCACATCAGAAAATGGTCGATCATACAAATTGAGGCGGATGAAGCTCACCAACCCCAGCGGAATGAAATCGAAATGATTGACAGGATACAGCACAGGAGAATAAGCCATTTGAAAGAATCAGCGCACATTCTATGCCGGCGTCAGACAAATATCAACAAATTTGCATATTTCTATAATCAGAATAATATAGTTGATTCTTTCGGAAATATGTTTAAAGACTAGATGATACGTGTTTGGAAAAATACCGTTTCTGTTAAAACATTATCAACAGCTAAAAACATCGGGCACCGAATGTGGTATTTATTGTCCTCATTTATATATATATATATCCAACCACTATCCGGGCCTCGTGGGGTAGTGCCTTGCCAGGAGCGACGAATCGATACCTTCTTCATGGTTGAAATCAAAGCCGGAAGGGAGATTGGCACAGGGAGTATCATACCCACTACTCTTCAATATAATACATAATTTAAATACCACCATTTAGCATTGATTTACACATACCATTTCAGCCTCACTATATCCTTAATGTGGTCTCGTATAATTATCAGGGTTTCCACCAACACTATATTAAAAAAAACAACAATAAGTAATACAAAATAGGAGTATTGAACAAACCCTCACAGACATATACTTAATATTTGACTATTTATTTTTGGTACAACTACTTCTCGTCCCTTTATCACTTCGACACTTCTTTATATGCAAGAATATTGTTCAACAGTATTCCTTCAGCGTGGCCCTGCTTAGTTACTACAACATCACCCCTATTATTTTTTGACCCGTTAAAGAGACGGTGGCAACGTGTTAGTGTCAGAGCTACCAGGCTAACAAGGCTCCGGTGGAAATTACGGAAGGGTCGTCATCAGGATCCGTCCTCTTCTGGTCATCACTACTCGGTAGATTGCCAGCAATGACGGGTCGGGTGCGGGATTGCATATCAATAAAGTGAAAGTAGAAAGTTTGCTTTTGTGTCATTCTTTCTTAGCCAAACTTGCTATCATGCAGGTTAAGGTAGAGGACGCCATGCAGAGCAGGCGGCAATCCTGCAGCACAACTTTGTGAGCTCTATGTAGACGTTACACACGCCAAACAACATAAACTACAGCGTTAAAACGTCTTGAGGAACACATAAAATGAAGTCAGACTAAAGACAACACATAATAGTGTTTCTGAATTTAAAACGAATATAATGTTTCGTAGTTCACAGTAACTGTTATATCTTACGTCATTTCTTCCTAGTTTTTATCTGAATTCCTATTATTAAAAAAAATTAAAAAATAAAATTATTTAAAGTAACGCAACTTGAAACATTATCTGATACGTGTGTATGTATATGTGTGCACAGGGTTCATTTATTCAAATTTATTTAATAATTTTAGTTTAATAACAACAATACATTCTTATTTGAATACTATATTTTCTTGAATATTAGAGTGTCAATCTGTACAAAAATGCTTCCACTAATTGAATATAGTTCTACTCCATGTATAAGAAAGTAGCGCATATGTCTAAAGGCGTCAACAGCAATTTCGTATTAAATTCGTCGTTTTAACTATTTGTAGCAGAGTATAGTAAAGAAACTTCCATTAAGTAAGCGTATATATAAAAACTATTAGTGACAGATGTTAGTAAAGTAACACATTATTCGATCCAAGCAGTTTATCCAGATGACGGCTTCTCACGCAAGCAGTTGAACTATGGGTGAGTAGATTACACGTGGCAGATATTAGTTTCCTGTTCTTTTTTCTAGGTGCTGTTTTTTTTAATAAGAGCGGTGGTAAACGTTATTCTAAGATCCAATACAACAACATTTGGGTTTTAAGAAGGTTTTTTTACTTTATTTTACACTATGTCTGTATACTAATACAATACTACCAATGCATCCTCTAAAAAAGAGAGAGAAGCCATCTAAATACCCTCTCTCTCTCTCTTTCTCATGGGTCATTACGAAGAAAAAAAGATTTTCGCTACGTATTTATCATGTTTTCCTTGCTACTTTTTTAACTGCTCGATATATAACTCTAACTAATCGAGTTAAGGTTATATATCGAGTAGTTTAAACGTATCAAGAAAAACATGATAAATATATAGTGCAAATCATCTTTTTAATAAAAAAAAACATTCTTTACATTATTTAAACCCTACGTTGAAATTTCCGATTCTAACTTTATTATAGGTTAATATATTTTAATTTAATTCTAAATAGTCGTCCTGATGTTAAAAAAAGTCAATGGAATGTATTGCTACTATGTTGCGAATATAGATATCATTTTGAAGTTTCAATTCGGTACAAGCAGTAATTTTCTGAAAGAATTATCGGAGCGGATAACATTTATAATCGATGAAATAGATTGTAATTTTCGTTTTATTTAAGAAACAGTCTGTGAAATTCCTTAATTCACTGACTAGACAGCACACACTATCGAGTTCTCAGATACAATAAATTATTCTTTGTGTTACATATATTTCTTAACATTTTTAGATGTTTACTCATTACATATTCTGCCTCTATCACAATCGGCATCAAGTTTAATTTATTAAGATATTATGCTGTTTTGAAATCATTTTTGAAGTCCTGATATTTAGTCATTATTTCACGCTCGACTCTTTTAAGTAATAGTCATTCAGACTGTGTAAACCATAATCTATTTGTCATATTTTATTCATTTTAAAATCAAATCAAAATGAAATAAATAAAAGTGGAGCTTGTGGCCTAAGGGGTAACATATAGTCAAATATGATTTATGTGATAATAGAATACAAATACGGTTGTTTATTAATTATATTTGAAATGAAGTGACTAGCTAAAGAGTGCGTGAGATAATTCTTTTTTTATTAAGATTTGTTTACAAAGTATACCGCATTTTCTGAACAAATGTGTTAACAGACTCTCTATTAAAATAAATCTTATTTGAAAATGAGAAAACGATTTTCAAGTTCTATTTCCTTTTCAGAAGCGAATTAATCACTTTTATTTTATTTTTTATGTAAACATGACTTTCAATATACGCAGTAATCGGTTTGCGAACATCATTTTCGAAGAAATTAAGTTCTGAAATCAAGGATTTACTCTATATAGATTGAAATAAAAATAATAATTAAATGCTTGATTCACATTTAACTTTTATTTATTGTCAGATTAAATCTTTATCGAGCATTTTAAATTAAGGCAGTAATTAAACTTAATGATTGTGATTTTAGAAAAAGTTTTCTTTTTTTAATTAAGTCATTATCTTGTCTTTATTTAAGAAGAATTAATTATGATTAACATTTTCGCAATCAATCATTAATAACGAGTTCGGGAAATGATAGTATAACATGTAAGGTGTTGATAATACGGATTCAAAATCATTTTAATGACAGAAGTGGCATCAACCTAATTCGTTATCGTTAAGGATTGAACGTGGTAATGCCACTCAGGTAAATAGGTAAGTCGTTGAGTGTGGAATTAAAACTACCGAACTAATCATAGGTTCAGTATTGGTTGCTTAAGTTTTACTTCGACGATTTTGAAGTAATACATATATAATCAAAACTGTATAATACATGTACAGAAATACTTGTTAATTAAAAAATTGATAAATTCATATGAAAATAAATTCGAACATAAATAATAGTTAAAATTTTGTTGTATTATTCAGAATAGTGTTCTCATCGTGTATATATTTTACACAATAACTCGGCCCGTGTAACTATTTGCCTTTCTTTATTTGCATCGTATATATCCCGAGTATATTGGCGGAATTTCGAAGTGAACCTTTTTATTAAATCCACGGAGTAATATTGTATAGTTCGTGTAGCCATGGCCGGGTAGAAATTTTTACTAATTCTTAATTATATTCTTGGTATCGTGTATATTGATGATTACACCTTCAATGTTGTCACTTACAACTAATAAAAACCTTTATACATACAAATAAGGCGACTTTTAGATAATCTGTAGTTAATTCTACGTATATAAATACATGCGGAAAATGAAAAAAAGATTTTAAGAAATTAGAGTTCTTTTATAATAATTATACTCTTAGAAAATAAAATATTGCTTGATTTTAAATATCTAACAAAACTCAAAAACATCCAAATTATTATTTTACCTGGCTATTTGAAGTTATTTTAAGTCGATATTTATCATTTGATGTGAGCGTTATCTTACAACCAACGAATTAAAACCATATACTTTGAGTTCATACATAATTTAAACTTATTCCTTCTGTTACATACATTGTGTAAGAAGAATCTTTCGCCTGTTAGATTAGAATACTAGCTCAAAAGGAAAAGTTGTATTAGTTGGTACTTGGAGTAGTTATCTTGGGAAATACTGCGTGTTCGAGAGTGTGCGACTCTCCAACGAAACCGGGAGTCTATAAATAGAGTTGTTAGAGTGAAAATTAGGAAAAACAAGGTGGTAGTGTTTTCCGAGTAGCGGAATAATTCGTACGGTAGCCGTGCACTTGGCAGGAGAATATATTCACGATATCAGAAACAGGTAAACAATAGTTTTTAAGTAAACAGATAATACTTAAGGGGGTTCAGCCATGTGTTTGGCAAGACAAACATCACAATACAAATAACAGATTAACAACGGTTTTCAAGTAAACGAATATTCCTAAAGGAGGGAAGCCGTGTATTTGGCAGGAAAATAAAGTCACAATAACAGGAGCAGGTTAACAATCGTTTTCAAATAAACGAATTATTATTAGAGTGAAAGGTAGCCGTGTACTTGGTTAGAAAATAAATTAACAGTAGTAAAAATAGGGTTACACTGCGATTCTATCAGAGTTTCTCGCCATCATGACTAGCTAAAACAATCAAAACAACCTCCCTCACGCATGCACTTGAGACTTATAGCTCTCAGCACTTCAGATCATTTCTTGGTATCAGTGTCGTCACCTTTTTTTCCACAAACGAGGAAAAAAGAAGAAAAAAGAAAATATGTGAGGTAGAAAGTAGTTTAATGTCGTACTTGCACATTCAATTCAAGCAGAGAAGCAAGCTGGGTCTTCTCCGCCAGCATCTCGGCGAATTCGAGCGGGGAAACTGGGAGGTCAGTCGAATTAGATGAGAGAACACATTTTGAATTGTATTTCTCACATAAATGGAAACATACTTAGGCCTTAGTGACCGCATGTTTGCCTTGAAGAATCCAAAAGTCACAGCGCCTCTCTGTTTGAAATGGGTTCTGCTAAGCATTATTGTGCCTTAATTTTGGCTCTTCTTCGTCCGACGTCGTTGTGCCTCCTCAGCCTTGTAATGGACAGAAATAGCATAGCATCCATTCAGAGATGACGGGGTAATTAGGAGAAACGTCTTATGTGGAGAGTAGTATCTGCCTCAAGGGTCATAAAACACCAACACAAGCTGATGCCAGTTGCTGTGAATGCTTGCTGAGACATGGTATATTCTGTACTGTGGAGGCGGAATCTTATCTTTCTGACCAATAGTACACATATTTGAAACCGCCTTGAACTTTTTCAAATATATTTTACTGTTAATAAAATCGGCTGAGATTTCATAGGTATAAATATAACAGAACACGGGTTCGAGCAAGTTCATTCTTCAACTTAAAGACATCTTTTAGCCGATTTTGAGTGAAAACCTTCTCACGTGCTATTGACTGCGAGATAATCCATGAGAAGACTACCTGTGCATCCATGACAATATACAATTTTGTGAGGATCAACGTCTAGCAGCCATCGAACATTGACAATAAGCACTTTAGAGTCAAGTATGAGACTATAAGCTCAAATGTAGAGAGCGGGTCTGTCTTGGAGGTATCTTATGGTGTTTTAGCAAAAATTAACCGGGAGCGACTGTGTTGCATGAAGTATGTTGTAAACCCATACGCCTCAACAGAGTCATCGTAAAACACGTACAACTCTCCGTCTTGACCTTCCTGAAAAGTGTAACGGTTTAACAATAAGCTGCCTAGGCCTAATAGGTCCCGAGAAAAAGTTACCCATAGAAGTTGATATTTATCTGAGATCTATTTGTCTTATTTTAATTCCCTCTTCTATATTTGGCCATTGGCACGCGGCTCCGTAGGTTCGCCAGAAGGCAAATTAACAAGGGATCAAAGATCTTGGCCGTTTCAGACAATATCTCCCGCTCAATCGAACCATCTGTGTTGCACTTCACCGGGCTTAGCGATCACCTAATCTTTTCTACTAACTGCCTCTGTGGGTTCTAATGGTTTTATCATAACTATTTTTTGGCTCTGAGAATAGTGCAATTGGAGTTGCATTCTGGGAATAGAATATTACTCGGTATACTTCTTCTGCTTCTGTCACTACCAGATTGTCCACGTAAAGGGTTCCTCTATAATAGATCGCACACGGTCCAAGGGAAACCGTGCTGCATAGAATCGTAATATGCAACCTAAGTTGAGTGAACTTAATAAAGAACACACAATAATAGTCATCTATCTGTAGTACGAAGTCGATCACCATCGCGGAGGAAGAAGAAAAACATGTTTGTATCCGATCTTTTTTCAAACAAATCATTACAACTATTTATTTTAAGATCAACTAATCATATTTATTGTACCTGGACGAAAGCAAAAGACGATATATTCAAATTTTAAAACGTTTAAACTACAATTGCAGACTGGGTAAATCTCTAGCGCTGTTGGATCGTTGAGGTTACACACGCTCAACTGATTGATCAGCTAAACGAGTTTCCCGGTTAAGGAGCACTTCACTAAATCCAAACTGTCAGTGTTGTTGGCGACACATGCGACGCAGTTTCCGAATCAAGTGAGAAAATTACGAACACTCATAATGCCCACTCCTATTTCCTAACCACTAAACGTAGGCGCTGTTACATGCACATGCGGAAGGTTTGTTGCTAAGAGAGTAGTTTTCTTCTTTAAATACTAAAGTCAGATGATAAAGAGTACGGTGGCAGCCGAAATGCGTTATCAGATTCGAAGGAGGGATAACTTATACCAAGTTCGTGAAGAGAGCTCAACACTCATGTATATTCAGCAGACGAACATTCCATCTCCCCCGGGGGAAGAGTGGTTGTGAAGTCTGGTATTGCTTATGTGAAAGTCAATCCCCATGTGTTCGAACACTGAAACAGTAAATGAAGAGGTCATTCTAGAGCGTAAACTCGCAAATTTCGATTATACCATGTTTTAAATGACAGAAATCTGGTTGCGTAACAAATTAAGATTTTCAGCAATGTTAACTGATTTTCGGTAAGCTTGACAGGAAACGTGAATGTAAGAGTAATTCCTCCAAAATATTCATCCACGAAATGGCAGCAAAAATAGTAGAAGTAAACAGACAACAACTAAAAAAGGATTAGCTAACTTCGCACTGTTGAAGTGCATTTCGCAACGTGTCAAAACCTCGATCAAGTGTTAGAAACGGGAAAGGGGCAAATAGGGGGAAGTTGATGTAGTTGGCCCTCGGGTGGTTGTTTTGCGAAATACTGCGGGCTTGCGACTCTCCGTCGAAACAGGGCGTCTATTAACAGAGTTGTTTTAGTGTAAATTAAGAAAAACGTGGTGACATTGATTTCCGAGTGGAAAGATCATCCGTGGGCTAGCTGTGTGCTTGGCAGGATAATAAAGTCTCAATAACAGGAAGAGGTTAACAATGTTATTCAAGTTAATGAATAATCTTTAGAGGTTAGTCCTGTGCTTGGCAGGTAGATTAATCACAATAGAAGCAACAGCTAAACAATGGTTTCAAATAACCCGTGTGATTGACAGATGAATAAAGCTACAATAATTTATAATTCAAGGTATAATTGATAAGGGTTAGCCGTGTTCTCGACAGGGAAATAAAGTCACACAAGCAGGAACAGTTCACAATGGTTTTCATGTAAAGAAAATACTCCTTAGGTAGGAACATGTGTGTTTGGCAAGAGAATTAAGTAACAATAAAAGGAACAGCGTAACAGTAGAATTCTTTCAGAGTTTCTCCAACCAAAAAGTATCGTCTGCTCGTCCGGATGATTTGCTAAAACAAGTAAAAATAACTCTACCTATGCATACGCCTTCGACACTTCTGGTCTTTTGTATATGTCAGTATAATGACCTTTTAACTACAACTTTTTATAAAGGTTTACTTGGACTTAACAGTACAATTCTTAATTTATTTCTGAAATTTGTAATTTATATATTTTTGGTAACTTGTTCTGCATTTCCTCGATGTTTTGCTTATAGTGAAACAAGAATCGAGCAATACCAAATCGAACGTCTACTTCTCCGACATCCAGTGGCAAGGAAGAATCGCAGAATATTTGTGATAAACTGAGAATGGTTGCTGTTGTTTCAGTGGGCCCATTATTCTTGACTGTTCCTCTACCAAGGCTTGTTAGCCTTGCATAGTCGGTTATTAAACTCACTACAAATAAAACGTGTGATAAATTTGATATGTTACTCAATTCTATTAGAGAGTGACTTTACAGATATTCCATGAAAAATGCCAGTATACTGAAATCATATGCCCTTAATAGGGTTAAGATGAAAATTCATGTACAGTAAATGTACAAAAGCAAGGAAATTTCTTAAATTGTTACACTTTTATTGTCATTAAGGGTATGACTACATAGCAACCAAACCATTTCATTATCACATCAGTACAGTATTAATCTCTATGCATGAGTGGATGAAGTGTGTGAAGTGCGCTGAAGAAAAATTCCTACCAGTAAAATACATAGCCCTGTTGTGCTCGCATACCCTTAATGACAATAAAAGTTTAAAAATTTGGGAATTTTCTTGCTTTTGTACATTTAATGTATATGACGTTTCATCTTAACCCTATTAAGGGCATATGATTTCAGTATATTGCCATTTTTCATGGAATGTCACTACTTTTGTAAAGGCTATGCCTTAATACAATGCCTTCTCATAACTGATATAGTTGGTAGTTTGACTAATCAAGGTATATGGTAAACTGAAATACAAATGCCATCAACTAGACACTAGAACCTCTATCTTTGCCAGAAATCAGCTGAATTCATCAAATGGTCGATAAAATATAGAATAAAGTGTATGAATACTGGTCATTTTAAAGGTGTTTTGGAATTTTCTGGAAAACTAAGATATATGGTAAACTGAAATTAAAATGCCATCAACTGGACCCTAGAACCTCTATCTCTGCCAAAAATCAGCTGAATACATCAAATAGGGTGGCACATACGTACGTACGTGCGTACCCACAGATAACATGATTTCATTATTTAACTTTCTGGATCTCTGGGTTGCCTAGGCTAATGATGCTGGAATTCTACACACTTATACAACCTATCAAATAAAAATGTTGTGCAATTTTTTAACTAATTTGGTGCATTGGTGTTTGAGGTGTGATTGATCAAAGAAATGAGATTTCCAGCCTAGGCCATTCGTGAGTCTATTAAGGGATAGAGCGCTCTCGCGCCTCCCTTGATTTATAATTTCGAAGTCATTGTAGACAGTTAAAAAAGCCGGTCGATGCGTAAAAACACCATTTATTTTCATAAATGGTCATTTTACGCATTGCCCACATTCAATGTTGCTTATGCATTTATTGTCAACAGTAACACCTTTTTAACTTTTTCATCAACAAAAACATAGAAAACTGGTCATATATTATTATGAATTTTAGGTTCACAAACTATATTTGTTTATGAGATTCAAAGGCATCACGGATTACGTTTCGCCTCCATTTTATTTGTTAGGAGTCATTTCGGGTGTCAGCTTAACTTGAAAGAACGTTGTTCAAGAAAACGTTAGATCAGGTACGTAGAATGCATGTAAAGAAATCATATATTAAAAGATTAAATAACAAATTATCTTAAGAATAACTTGTTAATTTAATGACGAATCCTCCAGTCTGATTAAACAAGCTTCATAACAAAGCATGTAGCATAACATTATTTCAAATTAATCACGTTATTATGTAAGTGTATTTTTTAATTAGTGTGTATGTATATATAAATTGACTAATGTCTTATTACAACTAGTTGACAAACAATTGGGAGGTGTTTCATTTTACTTTATTTTTTATTACTAAGAAGTTATCTTATTTCACGATTAAGAACGTGTAGTATTATGCCGAAATTCTATTGCGTTGGAACATGTTTTGACTGCAACATCAATCATAATTAGGAACGTAATATATAGCCAGCGTATATCTTGCATCAATTGGTCAAGGAATATTAGTTTGTCTTAATCGATTATGACTATTTTGACATGAAGTAATTGGAAAAGCTATACCCGTATTTCAACTTAACTCCCCTAAGAGTATTGAAAATAATTGTCATTTCCTGTAGCGTTTAATAGATATAGGAAAGAATGACTAGTTCAAATTTATACAAACTTCGTTCAGAACTGGATCGCACGAGGCACATTTAAAATAACGTATTTCAACTGACTATATCATGTTTTCATTTACATTTTAGTTGTGCAAGATGAATATTTTAACGTACATTTTACTTTGTATGAATTTTCAAATTATATTAAAGTTAAATAAATCGTGTGTGGTTATGAATGAACGTGTACATCTGCGTATATATATATATATATATATATATATATATATATATATATATTAATATATATATATATATATATATATATATATATATATATTTGAATCTGCGATACGATTGCTAGCTAAATATTAAGAATTACAGCATGCACCTGTTGTGTGTATGCCCCTACGTATTTTTATAACACGTTTCTATTGTTCATGTAAAACCTCTTTTAGTTTAAGCAGGTAATGCGCCTTTTGTGTTTAATTCCTATTTTTATTAATTACTTAATATATTTTCATTCTGATTCATACGGGTGATTGACTTGGCTTTTTTAGGAAATCCAAATACATAATGTCTTTGCATGTTTTGCAGAAACATTAGAATAGCTGCAATACTCGTTTAAATACCCCACCTGATTTCAAGCCTAGAAAATGTGCATTTAAACATGAATTTGTTTCCAAATTATCCCCATTATATATTCCATTCATCTATTAATCTACCCCTCTTTTATGTCAACATTCTCTACACTTTAGGTACTAATGAAACACCAGTTCATGATTGGTCAACATCCAAATCTGACGGGTCGGATAGAAACACTTTCCCACATCCAATTAGCATGCCCGAGAACCGAACGTTTACATTGTTCGGCCTAGAATTTTCAGGCAACATGAAGGAGAACACTACATATAAGATGTTCGCAAGTCTGCCTCGAATAAGTTAGGCTCCTTCTACTGGGCTTGCACACTTCTGAAACCTGCTAGTATTCTATGTATATATAAAGCCATTATTCGCCCGTGCATGGTGTATTGTTGTTACATCAGCTGGTTCACTAATAACCACCCTCTACTTATGTGACAGGGTGCAAACATATCTCTAACCTAATTTACCTCGCACTCTCTACCAAGTTCCAGCCATTGTCGCATCGTCGCATTCTTAAAAAATGTGGGAGTGTTTAACGAATAATTCCGCTGAATATGCCCGGACGAACTTACAAAACTAGTATCCACTCAACGAAATTAGCCCAACGTACCCGACTACTTTCGAGTATATGTCGTATGATATTTTACTCTAGTAGTGTTATTCTCGGATCCCTCGTCTTAGAAATGCTCTCCCCTTTTCCTCGACCGTACAGATATTCGGACCTTTAAATGTAATGGGAACAGACATCTTGCTGCTCAACTCCCCACCACGGCTGCATCTATAAATATTGTCGAGGCACAGTAGACCCTTACGCTTCAGTGGGAATCTGTCGGTTTTGGTGTAAACAAAAGTAAAAATAAAAGTATACTTTGGCAAACATTCAGTAACTTTCATTGTCTAATTCCTTTGCTACTGCATGTTTGCTGAAAATGTCAATTTTATTTTCTCACCATTCTATAGTACCGCTTAAGAAGTGATTTTCTTTGGAGTAATAGTAAAGAGGTCACATAGACGATGTAAACCACTAATAATGTCCGTATTCACTTTCAATCCAGTAAGACTGAGTCTTTTCTAAAGTTTATAAAAGTAACCTAGGGCTCAGGGCTCGTGTCTCGGAACTCGGGGCTAAGTGCCAGAGTCTATCACTAATAATCTTGTCGCTATGGTCCTTCACCTATCTAGGACAACCATTATTTTATGTGAAAAAAAGAAATAACACTTCTTTCACTGACACACTATGGTAAGAAATACACTCAATGACACATTACACTAACTGTATATATATCGATATTACCAAGCCTATTTGTATGGAGTTATACAATACGTTTACGGAGGTCTTGATCAATTACTTTGCTTTTCGCTATTTAGTAAATATTTAAAAGAGGTTGGAAAGAAAGAGAATGACGCCATATCTAAAAGTAATTATTAACTTAATGTGGAATTTTATGAAAAAACTACCCATCCTAATTTGGAACACTCAGATATTACTAGAATTTTGCAAGTTTGTATGGTGGAAGCTTTTGTAGAACTTTATAGATTAATTTTATAATTAAATTAATTAGTATGTTGTTATTACAAATGTGTTGCAAACTTTTGTGTTAAAAAATATTGTGTTTTTGGAGGGTTGTGGAATACTTATTGAACATTTAAAAAAATTGTTTAACTGAATACCTAAATATATGTTTCTACAAGCAGTTAAAGTTTAATTAATCTAACCGTATTTGAAGTACACAAACAACATTTTAAATGATGTGTAAACGTTTACGTGACATTTTATATATATATATATACATATATATATATATGTATATATATATGTATACATATACATATATATATATATATATTAATATATATATAATATAGTGTAATATGTGCTCAATTACGTTTGTACGTTACCACTATATTTATTACATATAATACTAACAATAATTCGATTAGTCATCAATACATACAGTGTATATATATATATATATATATATATATATATATATATACATGTTGTAATATACAACATATAGGTGTTTGTGTGTGTGCACATCCTGATAAAATGCGTGTCTCAACATTTATATTTTTCTTTATTCGTGTTTAAGGCGAGACAGTTTAATTAAAATAATTGGTTTCATAATAAATTATGTTTTTTTAAAAGTGAGAAAACAAAAAACAAAAAAACTTAAATAAAATAACACACACACAACTGTTTTTAGATCTGTGCATGTCTTTTCAATACAATCGATTAGTAATAGCTTCAAACACGAAAACAATTTTGCTGTGTCCCTGAAGGCGAGATTTAGACAGAAAACATTGGAAGATGTACGTTGAAAATACGAATTAAATAGTAAATACAACTAATAACAACAACTATAAAACAAAAAACATTAACAAAATGAATTCGCATTTAGTTTCAATAATCGTGCAGTAATCGTTCTAATTTTGTATCACAACAATCGTGGCCGAGTTTTGAAGTAAGTCTAACCCAAGAGAACATTATTAAATACATTCGTAATTCTTTCTTTGATTCGAATTGAATGACATTTTTTATTAACAAGTCTAGAAGATATTTTCTAAAACAAATGACAACTGTTTAAAAATTCTGCTGAATCTTATTAGAAAAGACAATTGACTTTAGTTATAAATAAAATGCTGGACGATAATTTATTTTTGAAATTACGTATCGATACGATTTCTCTACTGCGATAGATTATACGGTGTGACTGATAAAGATTCCTTATAGGGTCAATAAGAGCTACATATTGGTAATCGATAGTTTATTCGTTCGATTTAAGTATGTGTTATGATGCTCTACACTATTACGTTACAACATTTCCTTTTCTTGACATTATACCTCCTATTTGTCACAGACCGGGTTGCGATAAAGACTCCAGAAGCAATCATTGGCAACCCATTAGTTCTGTAGTGTATGGAAATACAGACCCTCGTTAATTACCTCTTTACTGTCCTATTTCTATTGTGCCTATTAAAGTCACAACAACATGTGACATAGAAAGTATTCGAACTCGGATTTCAATCGACTTACCAATAATGTAATGTTCAGATAGACGGTACCTCTTAAATCTTCTTTTTTGGATTCTTGCCAGAATAATTAAGGAAAGTCTACTTCTTTTTTACCGTCATCTCCTTCGTCAAGAATTTGTATATTTTCCGAGGAAATAGCTCTTTAAATACACATTCTTACCTAGCTTACCAAATTCGGAAGTTAATTTAAACACACAAAATTTATGTCTGTAAGATAGCGAACTTAAGGATGCTGAAATGTATAACAAAATCGAACTAAAATGAAACGCCGCACAGCGCATGCTTCCATAAAAGGTCTAAATAAAACAGAAACTACTAACTAAAGAAAATGAAATAAAGCGAATGTCAACATTCTTTTATATCAGACTTCTTATAAACGCATAAAATAAGTAAAACCACCTTTTATAAATTCTGTAACAAGTATGGAACCCTGCAATCCAGAAACAGTAAACATACACGAATATTATCACACATTGCATGTTTAATAACTTCAATGAGGACTAGTCAGATTTTAATTAAAGCCATTTTGTGAAAAAATGTGAAACCTAATTTATCCTCAGTTTCTGTAAGAATACTATAAAATATACTAAACCGAAATAAAAATGAAATACATATCTCCGGCTCTTTCTCTTATATAGTCTCGATGCGGTCGTCGATGGCATTGGTAAAGAGAATATCTGATCCGGTTAGATATTACACGGGTAGACTAACTTGTACATAAAGTGGTTAGTTGAGAATAACAGTAAATTTAAAGTAAGCCGGGTCAACTCGATCACCTCGCGGTGAGTATTGCTAAACTGTTGGAATTAATAGAACAGAAGATGACGTCACATGGCTCAAGTGGAGGGTATTAGAAAGATGAATAAACCTCCTGGCTTCCATAAAGTTTTCAACCAACATAGTTCTTTCGAAATTATAAGAAAGTAACTTCCATTGCAGGAGAGTAAGCTCTCGGTATAGAAGAATAACTAGAGGCGTACGGGGGATGCAGCTACCAAGGTATGAATATAATTTATGATCGCTAAACTTTCTGTAACGATTACAGCAATCTGTTTTCATGCATAGATACAACAATCATAGTCGCATGTACGTTGCTAGTATACAACGAATTTCGCCAATATTGAAAACAATCGGTTTATTGTGGCGTCAGAAGAGACGAACATTAGTATAAAATTATACATACCAACAAGTGTTTTAGTTTTTTTTTGTCCGATTATTATGAATTCAACAGAAGAGAGTAACTTAGCTTTGATCTATTAAGAGCTTAACGAGGATCTGAAAATCCATTATTATTCTGAATTTATATAAAATAATACATATTCCTAACCTATACCATTATTAACTATTTTTAAAGCAGGTTACGCCATAGAGTTAATGTGATATTATCATGGTTGAACGTGTGAGTGTTATTATAAGTATATTTAGGTTTATCTTGTTTAGTTGAAGATAGTCAGTTTACTTCACACCACTACACACCACTAAAGTCTAACATATCTTCACTGTGATAGGGTCGATGGCAACGTAGTTTACTGTAACCTACCAGCTTTACAAATCCAGTGAGAATTTTGTAAGCGTCAACGTCAGAATCTGCCCTCCTCTGTTCATTTCTGTCTTTGCGTGTAGGTAGCAAGAATGTGTCAGGCGTGGAACCGCAAACCTATCAAGTGATTGGTTATTTTGTATGTGCAACTGTAATTAATTTTAATGTTCTTGCTCAAACTTTCCCCGACTTCGTATGCAACAACCCTGTACTGCTGTTCTTGGTGTCGGGGGTACACATTGTAATATTTAAGGTATAAGGAATAAATATGGCCAACAAGAAGCACTTCATGCAGATAAGAAAATTCTGATGCACCGTTTCTGTGGACACTTTTCATAAGTTTGATTCGCTCAACAACCCCAATACAAACAACATAAACAACATTAACAATAGATACCCCACAATCCCATACATGCATGCATGTCATAATGCCTAGTTGTATATGATAATGCAATACATTATACCTCTAGTTGGAAGATAGAGTTTTAGGTGATAGGATAACACGCTCTTAAAAAAATCTAGTCTTTACATTTCATTGGCGGTACATCTTTTGAATATAAATCGCAGTAAACTTCACAGGGCGGGCATACATCTTAGTAACTACATCCGAAAGTTGGGACCATTAATTGCACTAACGGTAAAATGAAGACGCCATATTTCAAGTTGATTCAACTTTGCACAGAAGCAACACTATCTCTTTTATATACTGTTTATGTATATGCTATATCTAACGTCAGATTTACGTATTTGCATATTGGTTTTGGAAAAGAAATGTAATTTATAAACTAGTATTTGTTTTGTTTGTCAATTCAATTATTAATTTTCTTTTCACAGAGAGAAATAGTTCTGTTTCGCAATATTGTTTTATTTCCTGAAACAATTATTAAGCATATGCGTTCAAATAATCATTTTGCTAAAGGGGCCAACTCGATTTCCAACGTTCCGATATAGTTCTAAAATGGAAATGAAAAAAGCCAATCGATGTCTTTATTTATTTATTTATTTCTCCATTTATTTACGGCCACATTTAAAACAAAATACAAAATTTTGTATCGAACTCACTAAATTATTAATGTTTATCTGTCTATATAAATTAATAATAAATAGTTTGTGTCGTGTTTACAAGAAACTTATTAATGAAAAGAATATTTGTAATTAATGTTTCAATTATTTAAAGAAGCGAATTATCGAGTCGATAGGTAGCCGGAAAATGAGAAAAGAAATATCATAATTTATATAGATACAATTCGACTTGAGATGAAACAAGAATCGCGATGAGTTCTGGAAACAATTTAATAAATCTATTTACAACAACGGTCACTATGCATCGGATATCTGTTTTCAAATATGTAATAACACAACAAAATGCCTTGATTGTGATAACGACTCTCTTCTGACCTCCGTGGAATTGCATATATATATATATATATATATATATATATATATATATATATATATATATATGTATATTATTTAAAATATTAAAGTGTTTTTATACCTACAGACGACGTAGTTTCGAGTTTTCTACCCTCATCACTCAACGAGTGGCGATTGCAAGCGATCGCATAGGCTCGAACACAGTTGGTAAATAAAGCACAGAATCACAAGCCTAACACCTATTTCCACACGGCCGCGAGAAATCGCTACACACAGTAATTGAAATTAACGTATACTTACCCAAGAGGCGGGTGCAAGCGTCTTGTTGTCGATAGTGTTCGACGCTCGAGCGTAACTTATATATATATACATATATATATATATATATAATATAACTCCTCGTTAATTCGATGAATAGATACCTAACACCAACCAGAGAACCTGAGCAGAAATATTTTAGTATAGTTAAACACATATTGTTGAGTACAAGGCATTTTATCCCCATAAAGAAAATCCATACTCTACAGATTCGCATTGCCTTGCAATGCAGATATATTATTGTCTTACCGAAATATATCAACGAAATTGACGTTTACGGCACCGGCAGAAATTAAATATGGCGAGCCAAGCCCACAAACAAAGCCGACAACCAATATATTAGCATGAAACTTCACGCTCCTCGGAATGATAGTAATACATCGATTGTAATCTCTTTGGGAAGGAGCTGATTTACTATATTTAATTGAAATGAAATGTATTGCCTTTAATTAAAACATGTTCTAGATATATTTGTGCGAATTGACCGTTTGATCAATATTATTCTGCTGGCATTAAAATAAATTATATGATAACAAATGCAGGTTTATGTCAGACCGACATCCAGCTGACCATCCTTCTTGTGAAATAGAGCCAATAGACACTTACAATTTTTGAAACTGGTAACAACTAAAGTACTCTCCTGGGTACTTATATCAAGACATTTTATTTTTATATTTACCATCATCGGGTTTCAGGTAAATACAAACACCTTCTAACAGAATATTTTTAAAAGATCATTAATGAAATATTTATCGTCTTCACTTTACATTTGATTCCACGCTAAACGGAATATGGGTCACCATCGTAAAACGGTTTCAATTTTCGATATGAAATGTTCTAGCGATCAAAACACATGCTTATTTATAAGAGCTAAATTTGATTTATATGAGCAATAAAACAATCTCCTATCAAAAATACATTATCTTCTCTTCATAGTCCTTGTTAAAACACTGATAAATTAATGTGCAATGTTATGTAGAGCGTTCATATAGATCTGGCGTAGAACCTTTTCGTGCTATTATCTAATTCACTTGTTCACATGTCAATGTACAGTTGAACATAACACATTACTTTTTTATTTATTCTTTTATGCGAGATGTTTCCATTTAGCCGCAGTATTTTGTTGTTATTGAAGATTCAGGTTTTACGTCCGATTCAAGTAGTGTATGCGCTAAAACTCACGTGCAGATAAGTAGTGGGAGTATTTGTACTGTTCTAATGTATTGCTATTTTTAAAATTCTAAAGGTTTGGAGACAAGACACCATGCAGATTTATTTTCTAAAAAAGCATAATTTTCCATTAAAAATTTTTTTTTTTTACTAAGACAAAGTCCTCATCAGGAAAATACATACATTTTTTGTTCTTTGATAATGTGACATGATGCCACTAAGCTTTAGTTTTATGTTGCTATTGAAAATTATAATTTTCATAACACAATACAGTTTTGCCTCTCATTTCTTGTTATTTGGCATATACTAAATGCAATTGCTAATACCAATGCTTTATTATAAAGAGTGTGTTATTTCTGAGCACTACATTAGGTGGACACGCTCAACTTGTCATTCGTTTACCTTTTAAAGTGTTGCTAGCAATTTTGAGCTTTCGAACAGTTGTACACAATGCAACATTTTATTTAAAACATCGTCTGCAACTGTACTACTTTCCTGAATCAATACTGTTAGCGAGGAAAAATATGTATCTGTTTACATGTGTATGAGAATCGATATATAGATTACACAATAATTATTCAATGTCAGTAGAAAAAGAATGCTGGACTAAGTACACCCTCAATAAATACTCTCATAAAATACTTTTGTCTGGATTTATTTATTTAAAATAAAAAATGTAGAACATATTTAGAACATTAACACGTAGTTACGTCAGAACATTAGGTTGTAAAGGGGCATCACGTTAAACAATTTATTTTAACACTTTTTCTAATACCCGAGAAATAGAAGATTCTAGATGATAAAATCGAACACTATTGTTCAGTTTATTTTTGTATAGACGCGAACGGACCAATGAATCTGTAAATTCCTCGCGTGGGATTCAAAGATAAATGTGTTTTTAATTGTCGACGCCAGGCTAGAGTTATCTTCCGTGCGGCGATGTGAGTTAGTCTAATAAATTTTCATTATTTCTTAGATTACTCACTGTGCTGATTAAAAATAATAATTATTATATTTTGCTCTGTATTTCTGATATATAGCTTTATTCACTGTTTATAAACACACTTTCTTTTATTATTTCTGTCGTGTAATTCATCATCTTATATTCTGTAAAAGGACCTTATCCTGAAGTGGATGTGTACCATTTACCAAAAAAATATTTTCAAAAATATTACATTCGACAATATTGGCCTTTATTTCATCGTGTTTAAATGGTTTAATAATGATCCCGCCAATAATTCCTGCTACAATCACTACGCATCACCTTGTGATCTTATCTTAGTCACATGTGCTCATTCACCTGACAAAATCTAAACACTAATATGAGCCACCACGAATAGCTCGTGATGCTTCAGTAAAATTGTATTTTGTGACCTTCGTTTAATTCACAAGCTTGACAGTTATATAGTTGCTGCACCTATAATAGTAGCTGCACGTCTATGATTCCGTTTACTGAAGCTGCATTTAGATTGATTCCAGATTACAGACACACAATTAGTAATTGATTATATGCAACAACAGTTTTCAGCTGGCGTTCCTCAAACGATGGCAATTTCTTAAACGGTTTTCAGGACTTCTCTTCCTGTTTTTTTTATTTCATTAATTATTTTCTTGATCATGCGATGATCTCGGCGACAATTTATTGAGATGACAAATAAAGTCATGTAAGACGATAGACCTTGGAAAGTGTTTGTTAATCTGTACCCATATTATATGCATTAAACCCATGGTTAATATTATGATCTTAAAAAAAAGAAAATATGAGTTTTCATATAACAACAAAATATAATTCAACATTTGAATTCAATAGCTCCAAATGAAAACAATTATAATGTTCTGAATAATGTATTATATTGTTAATACTATATTATATGCTTAAAATTCCTATCAACAACTCAATATATTATTTTGGAAGACATATAAACATTTCAGTTTCCAAACATTAAAGTTATTTATTAACTTTTCTGCGCAATAACTTTAAGTGCAGTCCAAAGTAAAAATAACTACTTCCTACTTTTTTTTCATTTTGACTAGGATCTGTATTTAGTATCTTTTCTGATACTACACTTGAACTTTTCTCTCTTCAGTCAGTGATAGAGAAATTATTCTAGACTGACGCAATTAAACTTTTCTTCCCAATCCTGAGCGTTCTTTTTTAGGGCGTTTGATCATTCTTACATTTTGAACAATCCTTGTGCCTAACTCTATTCTATTGTGGAGGCAAGAGAATAAAAAAAAAGAAAAGTAAGACAATTGAACAATAAACTTAATTATAAAATGCATAGCAAGTGAAGTAAACATACAGTCGATATTTCCTTATTTAAAAAAAAATAATATGTTTGTTTCTAAGAAAATAATCTTTAACAAAAATAAGTAATGGAATCTTCACTAAGTATTAAAATTATATCTTATAAGCTTATAGTTCATAATCCCTAATAAGATGCAATAATAAGAGAACAACTTTTTATCCGATGAGGGTTATATATACTGAATCTTTCTAACAAGAGACAGATTAAAATACTTATATTAATGCGATTATCAATATTAAAAATGTGGTCTCCACCCCCAAGGTAAACCATTATTATAATTCTCATCCGGGAAACGAAAAAACTATTCTTAAACTTTTTTAATAAAGCTCGTTTAAATAATCTTAGAATCAAATTGCAAAGTTTTAATAAATATGTTTTGAAGAAGAACAGGTATTCTATCCCGTTTAGCGTGTTATAAGGCACTCATTTAAATAGTTATTTATATAAAGTTAGGTATGTGTATATGTTTGTATAGTTGTATGAACAAGATTCACTCCTAAACAAACCAACTTATCATAATGAAATTTGACACACATCTGCTGAGCGTAATGTGGCATATATTACAATTTATTTATTTCTAGCATAAACCGAGAATAGAGGTTAAACTTATTGGCCAGAATTCAGAAGCCTCCAACTTTTGTGTCATTTAGACCATAGATATAAACCATCACTTGATAAATATTCCACACATTTCAGAACCCTCCAATTCTTGTGACATTTTAACCATAGCTATTAGACATAACTTAATACATATTTCACACATTTCAGTTTCTTTCAAATATTTTGAAGATGTTTTAGAACGAATAACATGGGACCAGCTCATATTTTTAAATACAGATATTTCAGATATGCATTTAATTTTTTAAATAGTCATTAAACACGAATTAAGCAAGATTTCCTGTATTTCATTATTTCCTGAAGACCCGTTTAGATAAACGTATTTTTATATAGTAATCATTTTCTATAACAAGGTGATGTCATATATTTTTATCAAAATTAAAATAATTATTATTGACTTAACGTTTAATATGATTATATCTTGAATACAATCTCACGAAAGAAACAAAAAAAATGGTGGCACACTGTTTGTTGTGAGCCTTATTGCTACTCGTTCTGGAGCGGTTATAGTACGTAACTTATACATTCAAGTGTAAGTCCGAACAATGTTTCGGAAATTTTGAGAGGTTTTGGGATAATTTATATTAAGTTGGATAATTCGGACTAGTATTCGAAACGTTTTACTCCATATAATCTCCAACCCTTTTCAGATGGGTATCATCGAACTCGGGAATCATTCTGCCGATTTCGCGAATCTGTACCAAATTCTGAATTCAACATTTATTAAATCAACTGCATCGATTGTTTCCGGACATATTCTTTTATTATATTCTAAGTTATTAGCAGCCGTCGAAAGATGGAACCTTAAAAATCCTACAGAATGTCAGTAAAAACTTGTTATAAACAGCACTTTTCCGTTGCGCTACGGGTCTATATGTATAACTCTTTCATAAATTATTGAAACCTTAAACCAGAGCTTGTTTAAGATGTATGGAGTAACTATATATATATATATATATATATATATATATATATATATATATATATATATATATATGGAGAGAAAATGAAAGTAAATATACAAGGTTATCAGTAATATAATGAAATGAGTGGTTGTAAATGGAAAATACAATATTTATGAAATTATTGTATAGTGTAAACAAGGAATATATAAATAACCTTATTTTTCCTAAACCTATATATATAGACATATATATAGACATATATAACGAGAGAGATATATACATTAACATATATATATTTATATATATGTATATATATATATATATATATATATATATATATATATATATATATATATGAAAGATTGTTACAAGAAATAGAATTCGTTTGTTTAATAATAACTTTTTTATTGTTTCATTAAATAAAAATAAGATGAATAAATGTTCAATAGGTTTCTCAGTTTTCACGTACGTTTTTGATTCTTCGTCGAATCATATATATATATATATATATATATATATATATATATATACATATATATATATATAATTGCATTTATATACATATATATATATATATATATTTATACACTTTTAAATGTATTTTTATGTAGTATTCATAATTAACCTGTGATATTAACTTGTATAATAGGTATCTTTAAAAGTATATTGCTTCCATTGTGATGAAATGTATTAGACAATGTGAAGCGACTTCATTTTTTTATGATTCAAACACATATTGTTGTTACAAAACAATCAAACACTAAGTCAATTTTCGTAAAATCGAATACTCACACGTTAATTGTAACAACATACTTGTATAATTATTATAGTCAATATCGTAAATATATTTTACCTCTGAAAAAACTTATGTTTGATCCGTTATGGATGAATCCTTCATAATCAGATTCCAGGACCTCATTGTAACATCATATTCTCCGCAGATGTCCTGATATGAATGCACATGTTTTATTCTGTCTTCATACGGAAGCATGGAGACTTTTAATAAAGTCAAAAATCTGTTGCCAAACATTGAGCATTGTTTTTTAATGTGGAAATACCTTCGTATTAACTCATTTTAGTTTAGGCTCTAACAATACGCAAGTTAAAACACTTACCTTTCTTAATATAAATACTTTTTAGTAAACGTCTATCAGAGGTGAACTATCAAGTATCAGATTCAATCTTGTAAACACATGTTTTACTCATTTAACAACAGATAATTATCAATCGAACGTGTGTTAATACTAATTTACTTCGTGTACAATCAATTGATATTAATCATACATTTTAGGTATACAATGCTGCAATAAAAAATAAATATAAAACGAAGTCTAAATGCATATTTTTCTGTTGTTTTCTGTCTGTCTCAGGAGACAAAGTTCTTCGCCTAATATAAATCCGTTGCAAAATTACAGCCTCTGATGTGACTATCCTGAATCAACAGGCTCTGTTGTAGTTGCCCCAGATGTAGGTTGTGTCTGGTTACGATAGCTATGTTGCAGTCATCTGTCGTCTGTGCTCTCTCCTCTCCCTCCACTGCTTGTCTCTCTTTTCTTTACTCCTCTTCCAGCATACCTTTACATCTCTTCCGCAGCAGCTGCGATCTTCAGCGACGAACTCAAAGATTGTTGGGTCCATGGTCCTATCCCTCATGTCTTATTTGCAGACATCCTTGTAAAGTATTTCTCCTCATGTTTAGTCGGTGGCGTGTTCGCCTTGAGAATATAGTTTAATAACTTCTTATCGTACATTAGCCTGGCATAGCAAACCCACCGAAAGCTGTCGTTCAGTAAGCAGAGCGAACATGCTTGGAATGTCATCCTGATCAAGGGCGGTATTGTCCTTAATGTTATCGTGCCATGTGATACCTAGAATTCTCCTGATGTTGCGCAGGTAGAAAGGTGTCGTGCCTGTTCTCTTAGAGGGAGTAGAGGGCCCCATATTTTTTGCCATAGCGCAGCATGCTGGACACGCAGGCCCGGTAAACCTTCATCTTCGTATTAGTGATTAGCATCTTATTATTACCGTCAAGCGAGCGGTGGCTGTTGCCGCCTTGCCGATACTTTTGTGGAGTTCTGCATCGAGAGAGAGATTGCTGGATATATTGGAGCTGAAGTATTTGAATTCCTCGACATACTTGAGTGTGTAGTCTCCAATGGTGATGTTTAGTATACTACTTTCCTCTTTTCGAGGTTGTTAGTCGTTTTAGGTTGATGGTAATGCCATACTCTCTGCATGCGTGCGCGAAACAGTTTAGCAGGCGGTGCAATGCCTCTTCAGAGTGGTCCGTCAGTGAAGAGCATCTCGCGTATACATATTTTCCACACTATGCTCTTTGCAAGGTTGAAGAGGCTGCAACATCTTCTGGTATGAAGGTACACCATATCCTCCGACTTGTCGACAGCATAAGAAAACAGTAGAGATACGAAAATGGCAAAGTGTCGGTTAGAGTACGTACCCTTGTTTCAATCCGGTATTGATTCAGAAAGGGTCCGAGAAACAGCCATTGCACTGTACGGTGCCCTGCATGTCCACCTAAAATGTTTTGATCATTTTCAGGAGCCTAGGGGTGCGTACAATCTTCTGCAGCAGAGTAAAAGCCCCTTTCTGCTTATCAGGTCAAATGCCTTGGTTAAGTCGATGAAGGTGATGTACAGTTGTTGTCTCTGTTTGTGGTATTTTCTTGTAGATGTCGAAGAGAACATATCATGTCGACGGTTACTCTAAAAACACACTGTCACCCGGGACATACACGCTCTGCAAGTAACTGCTGTTGTTGAAAACGCCTTGGCTAAGAGCTTCCAAACAACACTGAAAGGGGATATTACATCGGTCGTTGTTGTAGTCGTTGCGGTCACCGTTATTCTTTAACAGAGTGACGATGCTATACCACGCATCTCCTGGTGAACTGTTTCCTCTTCACAGTATTGCTGCATAGTTGGTGCCGGTGGTGGAACAGGGGTGGCTTTGGTACCCACCTTGATAATTTCAGGTGAGATGCGATATTTTCTTGGACCTTTGCCGCATCTTACGGAGTCGATTACCTTGTTTAATTCTGTTACGGAAGGAGCAACGTCTAGCTTTTTTAAAACACGTAGGATGATGGTGCTCTCGGTGGCTGCGTTCGTTTCAACATTTCTGACTGCGTAAAGTTCCTGGTAGTTCCAAGCTCACCTCTTCATCTGTATGTAGTTGTCTTATATTATGTCACAGAAAGTTCAACTCAAAGGTACCATCTGGTTAAAGGTTGGGTCAAAGACCTATATAAAGCAATCGTATATGCCACGAATTTCGCCGCAGTCAGCAGAGAGGTAGATACTTCAAAAGAGGTTTAGTCAATCGTAATTTGCACAGGTTTGAGCGATCCGTTGAGCCTACCTTAGTACAATGAAATTTTACTTAGAAGTCTTCCTGTTCTAGTTAATGAGAGTTTTTCTTCTGACATTTATTGCTGGTTCTAATTGAGCAATGCCGACTTCGAACCAATCCTATTTTTTTTTCTTATTCCTGCTGAAGGTGGTCACTGCAGAGTTATAGATGGTATAATGTATGTAGACCCACGTCCTTTCAGCATTGCCAGTAGGACAGTGTTTGATAACGTCTTCAATTGTGTTTACGAGGTACTCACGTACGTCTGGTATTGCCATCTTGCTGGTATAAATACGTGAGGGATTTTTGCGAGGTTTGATATATTGACGTGGACTGGAGACTAACTTTACTGTTGAAAATTGAGTGGTCGTGTTGTAAGAACGCAGTCTCCGTGGGATGACAAGGCCTAGCTGATGGTAATGCGGAGGTTGTGGTAAAAGAACCATTCAACGAGCCACTGTCTATACAATTTCAGCCTGCCTACACCAAAATGTCTGATGCAGTTTGGTCAATGGTTATAGTAAAGACACTCTCGTGCATTGAAGTCACCGAGCAGATACAATTTGTCTGTGATATGGATGCCTTTGATCGTGGTGTCAAGCTACTCATAGAATTGGTATTTGATCTCGACTAGAGAGCATGGGAGCGATTTATAAGTGGTGACAAGATTGACTGTTCCACTGGATAGTGGTTCTACACTGATGAGTGGAGACTCGCTTTTATCACGAATCAAACGCCATGCAGTCTTGGTTCTTAAGGTTCTTTGCCATACAAAGAAAAACATGTAATTCTGTTCTCTAAGGCTGCCGCTTGATGCAAGTTGTGTATCCTGTAGTGAAGCTCCGTCGGTGTTTATCCTAGTGAGTTTCCGCTCGATGATAAGTTTTTTTCCAGAGTCATTGGTCTGTTGTAAATCATTAAAGGGGACAGGGCACATTGTCTTGACATTACAGCTTGCTAATCGCGATATTTGTGGTTTTGTTTTTCTATGTTTAGTGCAGGGTTCGCAATCTCATTTTTATTTTTTCTGTCGCTCTACCCACCCATTAAAGTACGCAGACTGTGCCGGGTTAGCACCTATCTGTCTGGAGGCTGTCTAACTTAGGAAGGCTGTAGTTGACCAGTGATGCTGTGATGGTTACTCCCACCGGCGGAGACTAAACATAGCGCATGGAATCACACAAATCGTACTCAGCTTAGTACTCGTAACTGATGTGTTCCGTGTTGTTTCTGACGCCTAAAACAGTAGAACCTAAGTAGCCTCTCCAGAGCCCAATCCTTGCGATTTTTTATTGAGATCCTGAGCTTCTCGGACATCTTGCTGATGTGGTCCAAAAGAGGGCCAAGCAATACATTTAACATCAGCCTGGCTACAGGAGCTGCTGTAAAGAAGTAATTGTTGTATCCAAGCGCCTTAAGTGTTCCACTCCGGACAGTATGTGTTTACTCTCAGAGCTTTTTCACCTCCCGTAGATACTCACAATACAGCCGGTCTATTATCCAATAACTTGATTAAACGTTGTCAATGAACTTTTCCTTGGAACATTTCTTCGATGGCGTGTGATATGCGTCTACGAGATTCATACGCCTCGTGGTGACATGTAAACATACCATGCACTTACATGGTTTAGATCACTAGCAGAAGATGTTTCTCGGGATATGGGCTTTGGAGCCAGCATTTGAAAGATTTAGGGGATGAGTGAGTATCAGTGATGCCGTCCAACTTACCAGGTAGGATGCAGCTTGCCGAACTTGAATATAAATACTACCTTTACCCAGAGTCATCGATATGTTTCTCTGTACATCCATAATTCGTCAGCTGAGAAATTCAGCTTCAGTTTACAAATACCCCTAGAATGAAGCAAAACATAATGTAAGCAGGTACATCAGCAGTAGCCAGACTTTATTCAGAGAAAATCATGCAATGCTCTCTTGCCATTTCTATCCAAGTAACTAGAGGATATAGATTCCATACAGCTAGAAAGTTGTTTTGTTATAGCTGAGAACTATTTTCAAAACTTCCTTCAAAGTTTCACTATTTATCAGATAAACTCCATGAACTTATACGATAATTGAACACTGTATTGTGCTGATGTCGAATGTGATTGCTGACTTCTGCATCCATTTTTTTTAATATGCCCCGAATGTTTAAGCCAAACAGATTGAAAATAGTTATGTATACGAAGTTGAATTAGAATATATGTCACTAATGGATATTTGGTATCTGTCTGTCTGAAGCCCAAACTATACTATTACTATCTTTCAATGCTCCACTAATGGTAGTATATGCTTTGTTGTCATGAGACTGTAACCCAAGGAAGTACCCCCGTTTTATAGGAGTGTAATATATGTTTGTTTTCACGATACTGACTTCCCGAGTATAACCCCCGTGTTTTGAGAAGGTAGAGTAGTATACTTTCGTGCATCATATACACTAACTATCATATGTGACTAGACGGAGCGTACTTCTGCTAGTGTTCGTCATATGTTATCACCGTATTAGTCGTAAGTAGTGAAGTGAAAAGGCGGGATGCACCTTGACTAATACAACATAATTTTGTACGGGTTCGAGTTCTGCCAGAAAAAAAGCCTCGTCTAATAAAAATAAATTAACAATGACTGTGCATATACGTTCATTTTTTACTTGTTTCCTTTGGTACTATTTTTCTTTTCGTTTTTTTTCTGCCGCTGTTTTCTTTCAGTTACTCACTTGTTTTGTTTTATATGTAGTACATTTACAGATATCTGCCATACCATCACTTATTAAAATATATTGTATGGTCTACGTCTATACCGACATAGTCACTGCTGCTTTTATATCATTATTATTATACTTACTTGGATATCTTGCAAACTGTTGAACAAAGGGTAACTTAGAAATTAAACATCCTAAACTGTCAGGAGGCTGTTGATATCGTGTAAACGTAACAAAGTATTCACATTGTTACCACTTTATGATATAAACGACACCAAGGATACATCGTGTTAAATGTTATACGGTTACGATGGAGTAATATTAGGATGTATATGTGACCAACACACTAACGAACATACATGCAAATCGGTTGAATTCACGAAAACTGATGATAGAGGTTAAAATGTAGACATGAGTTATAAGATTGATAACATGCGTTAAAATGTAAGCACAATTGTTTTGTCTCCGGTTAATAAATGATATACTCACGCCTGTTGAAAAAATGATACCAGACTATTAGTAATTTACACGTCGTCAGTTTCTGTTCCAGGAGAACCTATCTGTTATGATATAATAAATATGTAGAAAGGAAGACTAGAATACCAATGTGTTGGATTTAAAAAAATAGGCAATACACGTTTTCATATATACGAATAAATATTATATTTGTGGTGTATTATTTTGGATGCCCTTTACTTAGCCGTCATTAGGTAAATATGCTGTTGTCATAGATTTTATTAAATTACCTAATTTTCTATGACCTTTCTGTAGATTCTTAGGTATTCCCCTTTTTTCGTTTTCTTGTACTCTCTAATGATGCGGCCATATTAGATGTGAGCTCTTGGATTCCGCTTATTTCTGTACTGGTCCCGATAATGAGGCATCTTGACAATATAATAAGGACTAAACAGTTTGCTGCTAGTCATTTTTTTTATGTGGGAATTGCATGTTTGCTCATAAGATAATTGTGTTTGCGTTTCTTCTCTTCCATATGTGGTCGGAAATACCTACTTAGTTGATCTCATCATGAATCCAATTGCGATTCCCCTGACAAAGTCAGGTTGATATTTTTATGTATCTTACAGAACTGGGAAACCGGGCGTTGTCCAGGAATTAATGTAGACAAATGTATTCTTTGGTTCTTATCCCTGGAGCTTATATTACCATTTACATTTTTTTTAATTTCTATAATTTCCAATTTTGATGTAAACATACCATAAATATTTGTCCTTGGTACATTCTAATATCTCGGGGCGAATGCAGACACTGGAATATTACTCTAAAACTTTCTCCAAAAAACTAAAATCATCGTCGGATAACTAGTATAATTTTACCCGATACACTACTATTTGATCTTCTTAAAGATATTTGATTATAATTGCATCTACAGATATAGAGAAAAAAACAGGGAGATGCACCATATTTGATATATGTTTTTTGTCGATGCCTGAAGTCTGTTATGGTTAGTTTTTATTTATTTACTGAGTCACATAATTATCAAGGGTAAAATCCATTAAGACTACACTTTAATAAGATAAATAGCTCGTCTGTTAATGTTTAAGAATAATATGAGTGGGTTGACATTGATAAACGAATGAGAAAAATGGATATTATTTTAATATGCTGAACACCGAAGATTACACTTGTTTCATACCAACACTTTAAACGTGAAATCCTTATGAAATTGCATGTCTTATTCACCCCGTCTGAATCCTATAGTAAACACACAATGAAAACAGATATGCAAAATAGTCTGGTCTATTAATTATTACATTAATTTATTAACATGTATGAAAAAGTCCATTCTTCGGTAACGTGAACTATTATATCATACACGTTTATAAAATTCTAAATAGTTATTAATAATCGATTAGCTATGTTCATACATTGTCTGTGAATACATAAGAAATCTGTATACTTCTGATATATTCCCTAAACCTAATTTATATTCGTATTTATCTTTATTTCTATGCTTTTTAATTTTAAATTTGTAAATACAATACAGTAAAGAGTCGACGTTGCTATACATGCATGTCTGACGCGATTAGACGCGATATTCTTATAAACACATTTATACGCACTGTATAAAACGATTGGATTTCTCGTCAATTTTTCTTGATAAATAGTATATTAAATATGGATATAAAGCATTGTTTTCAATTGACTCCCAAGATATGGAGAAAGACACGTGGAATGGACGATATATATTAGCACTTCTACAAGATACAAGTCTTTGCTATATCTTAATCAACTTCACAGTAATGCAGAGTACATAGAGCATATAATATGAGCTCACATGTAAACCACATTATATAATTTCTCTCGTTACTAGTGTTCTCTTCTTCACGTTCTCATACACAATTCTCAAGAGAAAAGTAAAAAGTGCGCCTTTGATTTACTTTCGGCAGATTCGTAACTCTGGCGTCCCTTATTTTGCCCATTAGTCCTCAAATTCCATGAGCGATGTTTCTGACTAAGGGGAAGTAATTGCTGTTTTCTGGATCGAAATCTATCCACCTTACACTTATTATTGGCTAGTTTTTGACCTTGAAGTATAATATTATTTTGGCTCCTTTAATCTAGTCGCTTCATGCTTTGTCCGGAGTGATTCCCATGCAAATAAATATTAAGATAAAGGCAGGTTGACCGCTAGTGTCATTTAAGTCTCATGTGATGTGTTATTAATGCGAACATAAACTGTATGGTCCTGAACTCACTGGGATAAAATGACCTATTTTTTCTAAAAAATCTTTTAAATTCAATAACCAGTTATAACTGATGTAGAAATATGAAGATAGAATAGTGATGGTACGTAATCATCGTGTAAACATGTAAATAGAACTAATTATTCTTGGATTCGCGTTGCGAGATAATTCCTAATTAGCAATTTTACATTCTCAAGTTATTCCTTGCTTACATATGAGTAATTTATAGGTGATAAGGTTAACGTACTACTCCGGCAAAACTATAATAAGCCTATGATGCTTGTTAGGTGTACTTATCGCATCGATCGATTTTCTGTTACCCATTGATTGGTTCAATTCGTAATAAGGCAAGGCATATTTCGCCGATTAAGTCGATCATTGACGTAATAGCTCTCCGCTATAACCATGAAGTATTTCATGAAGACAAAAAGAAAACCTACGATTAAAAAAGGATCTAATCTGTTATGAGGTCGCTGTAAAATGGTTGGATCATTCTACCGCGCCAAAAAGTACCTCATCTCTGACGCAATCATTAACATGTATAGGAGTGTGATGCGTACTAAATTGAAATATTGTTATCACATCTGTGTAGGTGCCACTCAGAGCACTTTGTTCTGATTTGACAGAGTAAAAAATAGATTTGGAAATCTAATGGGGATGATATTATCTTTGCCTGACCCCTTTTCCCCACAGAAGATGCGTTGCTAGTCTTTCTCCACTTTATCGCTTTTGTAGTCGTTGCTCAACTGAGGGCAACTCTCTGGTTATCCTTGTAAAATATCCACAGCACAAACCCGTCTTTCTATAACCGCTGCAAAGCATTTTCCTTTTTAACTTTGTTTATCAAAAAATAATTGAACTGTTATGAACAAAGTTTATTTCCAAGAATTTCCATCTGTGGACGACAATAGCTTGAGCTGGTTTCAAACTGACAAAAATATGGTCGTTTGAAAGTTAATGTTAAACTTAAACTACTCTTCGAGTCATACTCCTAAATATTCCTATACTTCCCACTTCATCATCGTATCCACTCATCTAAAAAATGCTATCTATCTTTCAAATTACAACTACATTAACCCTTATCCTCGCGTGAGATTGGGTCTTGATAATCGATAACACATTAATATACAAAAAAAAAATTCATGGAAATTACTCCAGACAAAGCATGGTGTCACTTTATGTACAGAGCTAAAACATTTGTTTTAAATACTTCAAGGTAACAAATTAGCCAACAATAAGTGTTATATGAATAGATTCCGAACCCGAAAACAGCAACTTTCCCCCCTTTGTCCAAAATATCGCACATGCAATAATAGGACTAAATGACAACATAAGAGAAGCGGGGCTTACGAGACAGGCGAAAGTAAACCCGATGTTCACTCTCTAATCTCCTTATTACATTCAGTTATCATCAATAAGCTGTTCCATCTGATGGCTATGTAGCTTTAATAAATTAATCTAAGTCCAATAAAGGACTCTTCTGTTTAATTTCGTGAAATTACATATAGAAAATGTATGTGTTTTACATATTGAAATTCTCATTAGAAACATTTACATTAACAATACTTGGATGAAGATCGACATGATAATAATGCTAAACGAAAAGATCAGATATATAAACGTGCACGCAAGGTAAATTTATTCGGTAATTATATTACATGACTACAGCGTTTGTACGAGAATGTATTTTCAATTCATCATTATGTCATGGTTTGTAAAACTATGTCAAACTTACAAATATTACAGATATTATCTTTTCAATTTCGTGTGACGGATTCTGGGCTGAGAATTAGATTTACTATAATTTCTCGCTCTTCACTTTCTCCCCGCTTTTTTTGCTTATTCATCTGTCGACACATATTAGAGTTGATACTCCGATAATTACATTTACAGCCTACGCGTACCCTTTATACATTGGATAACCTAAATGCACAAAGTGTCAATTGCTAAAAAAACATCGGGAAACAGTTATATGTGTATACATATTGCTATGTTACAATTGTTTGTAAATGCCGACATTTTACAAGCAACAGTTTGTACTTTGTAAGCGGGATAATGGAAATACATTATAAGTTTTCATGACTTCAAATGCTATATATAGATCGAGAATTGTCTAAGAATATTAATATGTTATTAAGGAGATATGCGATGTGTGTTCGTAGAATATTAGTAGATCCGTCATACGTCCAGCTTATAATTGAAACTGATTTTTTTATTGGTTGCAAAGAATAATTTGTTTACATGTTTTTGATTAGGTTACTTAGCACTGTTATACTAATTTCAAAACATATGCTTGATATCACTGTAGTTTCCTTGTGCTATTGTCTTTTATTGTATGTGTATTTGTAGACGTATCTCAGTCGATGGCTTAAAACAAGTCATCCGTAACAATAATGTGAATATTAGTAATCTCTCTCTCTCTCTATATATATATATATATATATATATATATATATATGTATATATATATATATATATATATATACAACATCTAGTACCAGTTAACTAAAATTAAGTAATGGTGTGCTCTATCGTATGCCTTACAAGGGATAATGCAAATTATTTTATTTAAATGCTATGAATTACCGTGTCTGCTGGAGATATCCGTGTGTGATAAATCATGTCATCCTGCATTAAGGATGGAATCCGGCTTGTCATTGTAGGAGGAGTCGTCAGTAGGATTTGTTATCGATATTCTCAAATTGAGGTTACAACTGCCCACTGGGTAAACTTTGACGGTATTCGAGAGCCACGGAAAGAGATAGTATTGAGAATGATCTGATGGATATGATTCATAAATGCATTTCACAAGATACAAAAATAGCTTAAAAAATATGATGCACAAGTATAAATAAAAATTACATGCTTAAACAATATACTAACCTTTGCAGAGAAACCCACCAATATCAAAAAATAAAATAAGAACAGAAATAAACACCTAGCATTTCTAACAAATATAAACTCACACAGACTACGCATACAATGGCATTAAGACTGAAGGAAAACACTAGCGACTAGACTTACAATAAACCACAGGGGTAAAAACATTGGTAAATGCTTGTTAAACCGCCATTCTGAAAGACAACAAGCCAAGTTTACAGAACATACCTCCCTGTAAGCCTTTAAATAGCGCCAAAAGTAAGATGGGGTTGTCTAACAAACAGGTTTGAAAGTGTAAATAAACATATGAGAAAATACACACACCTATCCCATCCGATTGGTTCAAATACGGAAATTGACACTATTCTACATCACATACCTTTATCTCTCAATCAAAAGAAAATATTAGATAAGGCAAAAAGTTCTGAATAAACTAAATGAAATTAGTGATTCACAAATAGAAACTATCCCCTTTTTTTCAAACAGGATATGGGTTAAATAAACGAACTTTGATGACGTATTTTACGTATTTATAATTTTATAAATATCTGCGACCTTATTAGGTATTTTTTCTTCATTTACTAAGAAATACATCCATGAACAAATAATCCAGGTCCCACCTTGGCGATTGACATAACGTCTCCATCAGTTGCAGTGGATACGGTCTGCATAAGTTAAGAAAACATCTTACATCATCTGTTTAATAATTAAAGTATACTATTATCATCGAAACCAACGTCACCAACATAATTTTATGTGCTAACCTCGTCCAAGCTAATGACACCATTCTCCTATTACATAATCTGGGAAAACGACTTAACTACATAAATACTTACTTCTGGGTTCCCAAAACCTAATACTTAACATAAGTAGGATCATTTCTAATCTTTTTGGCACTCCCCGAAATATTTAAACAAGCTGTCTAATACTACAATAAAACGTTTCGTAAAAGCAGCGTAACATAGAAAAGCATATGTACACATGTGCAACCCACCAGAAAATATAAATCAAAGAGGTAAAATAATATTATCTGGTTAAGCATCTAACCCCGCATGTTCCCGCAAAGTATAATTCAATGTATTAAATATTTTCTCCACTTGCATGGTAAACATTTGCTCTCTTCAATAAGGTCTATAAATTATTTTACAAGAACACAATTAAAAACACTAATGACTGATTACCCTCTAATGATTTTATCAATCAACAGATTCCATCTGCTCATGCAATACAGGTGAAATGTTTCTTGTGAAAGGCTACTACACATTTAAATAGATTGTCTATGAAGCGAAGTAAATTCAGTCACAACCACAGAAAACAACGGAATATATATCGATATGATACAAGCATCTTGTAAACAAAGAGTCTATCCTCATAATAACACCTTTAGATATATCGACTATCACTACCATAGCAACAACAATATGGAAGCTCAAAGATTTAAACACACCATGCACACTTTGATCGAGATTCGTAAGAGGACAACACATCCTTCAACCCAATATCGAAGAGATACAATACGATACACTGAGAAACTGAAGATATTTCAACCACTGAGAAAGTGAAAATACTTCAAGGACTGAGGAAGTGAAGATACTTCAACACATCAATGAACTGTATCAACACAGAGTCAGAGATCTTCAAAATACGCCTCATGAGGAAACATTTGGCTAAATAAGTTAAAGTTTAAATACGTAAAATAGATAATCATCAGGCTCACACCGCCTAATACTACTACCACAAAAGCTATAATACCCACCCTAGTATGGATAATATACGCTCAATCAATCACCAATGATTAACGTATACATTCACTCCTCAAATGTTTTCCCCCCTTTAACCAATTATCAAAAGACCGCAATAAATCTACACTAACAAACTCCAAACATATACTAGTCACCCACACACAGATAATCTCTCTCTCTCTCTCTCTCTCTCTCTCTCTCTATATATATATATATATATATATATATATATATATATATGTATATATATCTATATATATATATATATATAGTTTGTTATATTAGTAATAATATTTCATATTAGAAAATATTAGTATTAATGAGAATATTTTCTAAGCCAGCAACATTTACAAATATAATTATATAAAATATTCATATCATGAAACAATTAAAACTTACATTTTTTTTAATAAAAAAATAGATAACATATTTTGAGCAAACAATCTGTGTGTGCTATTATAAAATTCATACAGGGAAATTCAAGGTTATAATTTTATAAGAAATATTAGAATCACTTGGAATAGACGGTATGCTTATATATATATATATATAAATATATATATATATATAGATATATATATGTATATATATATATATATATATATATATATATGTTTATATATATATATATATATATATATATATATATATATATATATGAGAGAGAAAGGATGAGGGTAATCCGACGTAATGGGAAATGAAAAGGAAAAAACCAAAAGATGTGTTTTTTATGTATTCATCAACGTTTCGTCTTTATTTGTAAGACTTGCTCAGGATGATAATTTTAAGAAACATGTTATGTAAGTACATATAAATATTCGGTTGACATCAATGCTGGCGTTTCTCAGGAATCTATGCAAAGTCCTACACTGCTTCTTTACTATATAAATGATCTTCTAGAGAATATTTTTCAGAAAATTAACATGCATGCTGATAATGCTACTTTCTATTCTGGTGCTACTTCTCGCCCATTACCGTCGGACTTGTTGGTCTTACATTCTCCATGAACTTGCTGTTTCGATACATCATTGTAATTCAGCTCCATATACCAATAGCTTCTTTCCAAGTACTGCAGGCTTGATGAACTCTTTTACTACTGGCTGATGCCCCCTACATATAGCCTCAGTCTTTTAAAAACTAAAGCTTATAGGCATATCTTCTCTTTGCGATTATCATATTTCGTTCTTGTTCGCTCCGTACATCAAGAGGCTTCATGTCTTGTTTGAAGCGATTTCCATAAAGAAATACGGATTAAACCGTAAACATGCAGATCAAGCTGTGTATAAACAATCAGTTTCAAGGGTGGGTTTTCTAAGGGTTGAAGGTGCATATTTTTTTAACAGCTAATAATAATAACTAAAAATAACATACTACTTGATTAATTAGAACTTCTACCGGACCAGGACTGACTAAACGAGAACAATTTATTTCCGTGGATATAATAAAGGTTTTAGTTACAAATTCCGTCCAGTTTCCTAAGTCAGACCTTTTGGTACTAGTTCACAAATTTAGAAAATATATTGTACCTAAACAAGGTCGAGGTTATTTCGCTCGAAACTGTGTGAAAATATAAACAAAGATGAGAATAATAGTCCGAATAATCGAATAAATTGTAATATTGTTTTTAATAAGTAAAAACTAAAATCGGTATTTTTTAGATTGACATGTTCAGCTTAACATCCCCTCTAAATAATAATATGCTGCTTTTTATGCTATTACGTTGAACACTGAATAAATTTTAAGTAAAAATATACAAAATGAAAATTCTGTTATTAATTTTGAGTGAGTGATCATTATGAATTAAACGTCAAATGATCTCCATTTTCGGATCATTCTAACTCGTTAGAACAATTAACTCCATTTATGTACTAAAAACCTCAAATTCGAATAACAAAGTTGTCAAACCACAGGTAATCACATAAACAAGTAGACCCCTCTTAAAAACGCACAAAATGTATTTCTCATAACAAGAAAAAGTAAACTGTCCTAATAAATACCCAGAAATGTGAGATCATTTGCGTGAAATTTTTATGTGAAACAGATCCCCCCATTCTTAATTCTGAAGTGATAGTTTATTCCTGCCACGTGTTTTAGAGTGTTCACACGTAATCGCCTATAGAAAGAAGAATCTTAAATTTGTATAGGTAGTGGAATGTGTTTACTTACTATTATACTGTAAAAGTCGAATTTCCAAGCAAACGTTATTTTTTAAACCAAAATCAAATCCCGTTATCGTAAGATTTAAACACCATAAATCTGAAAAAAGATAAAAATTAATAAATTGAATCATATAAACATTCGCTTTTTACTTAACCTCGTCTCATATTCCGAGTAAATTTTGTTTAAAAAAAACTCGACGGCAGGTTTATGTATATCTTTCTTTATGTTTTTTCATACAAGTTAAACATTTCTAAAGCAGCATCCACATTAATCTTAGCCACATGCTACCACTTACCGTAATCTAGTAAGAGAATAAATAAAGAATGAAAGAATAGTATTCTGTAATGATTTTCTCTATATAAGAATCACATTATTACCCCATAATCGTTTACAAATATTCTTCAATAGAATACCACGTAAATGTTTCTGTCATTTAAGCTTAAATAAATGCCTGTTTTCTTTTAAAATAAAAAAAGGTAAATTAATTTGAACATGTTTGAAGCTTTAGTAATTGCCTTTGCATAACATAATACATTCTATCTTTTTAGTACAGATGTTTGTAGAATGAGACTAACACCATTAGATTCCTAATGCGTTCGTCTATCTTTTAAATGTACATCGGGAATAGTTTTCTTTTAAAATAAAGACAACATTTTGAAAAAAATCTGATGATGAGCATGGGTTTTCATGACATTTAACCATGCATATTTTCTACTAAACATCTTTCAGGAATGTGACCAATATCATTATATTCATCATGCATTTTTCTATGATATATTATAAAGAAAAATGCCAATTACTGTTAAAGTAAAATCAAGTTGAAGCTGATCAGGTGTGTTACTATATTTTGTTGGTCCTTGCATATTTTAATGTATTTTTTCTACTTGACCAAATATCACTATACTTATGTCGAAATGTAGCTATATATAGGGTCCTGCAATGTGAATACACACAATCAAATTTAATTAAAACTGAATTAGTAGCAAAGGTTGTAAGGTGCCGCGAGTGAACGAATTAAAACATAATACATATTATAGACGTTCGGCTGTAGGTGTATAATTGAATATTATCTGTTCACAATCTGGGTATTTTATTTAACAAAATATTATGTTCTGCTTTCAAAGCAAAGTAACTAGTAGTAACACATATTAAAATATTCGTGTACTTTAAAAAGAATGGATAAAATACATAAACAATGTTTTATTCTGATATACCACAAATATGCATGGCTATTCCGAATGAAATATATAGTTTGTAAGTTACATTCTACGTTGATAATACACCATAATTTGACGGGATACTTTATTATCTCTTTTTTTAATAATTTTCTTATTTCTGTGTTCGTTAGCATAGGGACGAGGCATTCTTTTAAATGCCAGACTATCACATGCTATTTAGAGGCTCCAACCGAGTGTTCTGTTCATGATTTTGGCCGTTCCCTTAAGTGCAATTATTTGGATTACTTTTGCACTTGGTTTTCCGGGAATACTTTCCACATACTTTTTGAAATTTTTCTTCATGAGGCCTTTAGCTCCTATTATAACTGGGATAATGTTGCTGTTTTGTAGGTTCCAGTTTCTCTTCATATCATACATTAGGCTTGGAATTTTGTCACCTTCTCCCTTTCTGCTCTGTTTAAGCTACTGTCAGTTGGAACACTCACCTCAATCAGTGTTGCCTCTCTTTCTGCCTTATTTAATATGACTATGTCCGGTTTGACTGCTGCATTTTCCAGGTAGGTAGATGTAGGAACCACACAATCATAATGTATAGTATACTTATCGTTTCCCATAGTCCTCTCCGGTAGATGTTCCCAGGACTTAGTGCTACATTGGATGGTTAGATTTTTACAGATGTTCCAGTGTATGTATTTGCATACACCATCATGGCGCGTTGTGTAGCTTCATCTGCTAACATAATTTTGCAGCTGGATATCAAGTGATTCACGCTCTCCAGTTCTGTGTGGACAACATCTGCACTTGCTATCATTACTAAGTCCTACCATCTTTTTAAATGCATTAGTCATAAGACCTTGGTCTTGGGCCGGCATTATAAGCCGTTCCTGATCATAATGGAGAGCGCCTCTTTTAAGCCAGTCCAAAGAACCTTCTTTGTCAATATAATCTTTAGATATCTCATCAAGAAAGTGGGATTCACGTTTTTGTTCTGCCCACTCTTTAAGGCTCCTTTTTTTAATGTTTCAGTGTATTTTTACGACTTTTTTGGGCTATCTCTGTTGCCGGTATTGTTGGTGTTTACACCCTGTCTGATAAACAGCCCTGTCCGAAATGCTTGGCTAGATATGCTATGGAAGTTGTTTGGCTAGCTCTTTTTTCTTGGTGTTCCCGTACCATTGTGAGGTTCGGGTTTATGGAGCTTGTCAGATATTGTCCAATACTGACAATAGTGGCTCTATGTTGGTGGTTGATTTCTGAAAATCACAGTCCTCCCTCTCCTCTAGGTAAGTACAGTCTTGTCAAACATTGGTTCCTGTATATGACTCGGTGGAGTGTTAATTTTTTTCTTGTTTTTACATCGAACCTGTTGATTGTGTGTTGGGGCCAATCTATTATGCCAAAACTGTACGTGATTACTGGTATTGCAAACTGGTGTATCGCAGTAATGATATACGTACGTATGTTCTTTGTTTAATTTTACTTCAGTCGAAGTTTATAGAAATAAACGAGGCGCTTCCCGGGGCAAACACCTGATCTCTATATGAGATGCATTGGTATTCGATTGTTATATTAAGGTTTTCTTTCACCTGTCAAAAGTTGACTTAGTAAAAAGTTAAAATAAATAATGTTTCTTTCACCAATAGACCAGTTTACGACGTTATAGTGTATCAATATTGTGGCCTCTTGGCTTAACCGGATTTCAGGACAAGAATTCATCTAGTCTGGTAAAGTATTCAGCTAAAGGCTGTTACTTGAGGTTATCTTACGTTGAGAAGGTGCACCATTTCTTCGTATGAGCAAGTTTATAGATCTGAAAACGGGAAATTAGTTACGCTTTCAATACTATGTTATTTTGAATATTTGGTAAATACTTACTTGTAGGACGAATTATCATGGTGTAATGTTCTTCTAACAAACCTTTGCACAGAGAGACCGAATAAACTCGAGGATGGTGTCTAGTAGAACATTACAACTCCCCTATGTGTGTATGCAGTTGTCTATGAATTAACAAATATAAACATACAATCCATTACACGATATATTATTAACAATAGAAAGCAGTTGAACGCATTGACACATCTCCGCTTGTTTTATAAGATTACGATCTGAAAACAAATTTGGAATGAAACCAACACGTATAACTACTCATACACACGCATACACAACCGCACCGCCACACACACACACACACATATATATATATATATATATATATATATATATATATATATATATATATGTATAAATATATATATATATGTGTGCTTGTGTATATGTATATGTGTGTATATGCGTATATGTGTGTGTATGTGTCTGTGTGTATACATGTATGTGTGTATGTATAAGAATAAGACAGGACTGAAAATAAAACTGTACATTGCGGTTGTAGGTTTTAAATCTTTTCCAAAACAAAATTAATATTATTTACACATATGATTAGAGGAAATGACGTTTTCAAAAATTAAAAGACAAAAAAATAAATTGATCGATTGTTTCCAGACGCCTGAGAAATAAATGTCAATTCTTTGAGTGAGATTAAAATAAACTTAAGAAGTTGGAATTTCTTGAAATTAAAGAAAAGCCAAATAAAGCACATCGAAAACCAATAAGACGCCAGTCTTACAAAATCTTCTTTAGCGGGTTTTAATGCTGCTACAAATGTTGGCTTTCTCTAATCAAAATGGAATCTCATAATAAAACAAGTCAACTTTTACGACGGTAAAATCTTCATAAATTTATTTGTTTGATTCGACTTCGAAAAAATATTGTTCGTAATATTTGGTGTTTGCTTAAAATTTAGTACAGAATCCACACCAATGATCGTGTCCCGTATTAGTTTTCGTAATAAACCATGAGCTACTTTATTAAAATGACGAAGTCCACTGTCTCGTGTAACCGTCTTAAGATCTATACTAAACCCTCTATAAATTATATATCAGAAATATCAGTGAAATTATCCATGTGTGTACAATTGTGCGTTCATCTTTTACATGTATATGAATATTATCCTATTGTACCCATTTATATTACTATCTTTCAATTTCTTACTCTCTGCCCATATATATTTTAGATTGACGATTCACCACAGGGATGAAACGCGGATATTTCTGTTTAGGTTAATCACCATAAATATATTTTCATACTTTTCTATATTTCTATATATATATATATATATATATATATATATATATATATATATATATAATAGCTGTGTATTCGATTTCGAGTATGACCACATTCTCCGTATCGAGGTGATACTAGTATAAAACCAATACATAAAAATCACATACGAAAAACTGATCATCACAGCAACAGAGTATAGAGAACAAAGCGTTTGAGACACGAAGCCCACTCTCTGAGTACCGGCAACAAATAAATGGTGACAAACAAACACGTAGTCATGTTACTCCCAGCAGCTACATCGGAGTTTTTCTTCTTCTAGATGCCTGCCTCAAGAAAGGCTAAAGAAGCAATACGCCATGGCTTGGACTAGTTACGTGGCATCAGAACGTATTCCACTCTATGCCATGCGTTCCTCTTAATATTTCTTTTAAGGTTGCCTCACACTTAGCCTTCGTTAAAAGTACTTTAGCCTACTATCTCTATCTATCTATCTATCTATCTATCTATCTATCTATCTATCTATCTATCTATCTATCTATATATCTCTATATATATCTATATATATATATAACATATATATATACACATATATATATATATATATATATATATATGGGGAAACAATGGATATGTATTTTAATAGTGGATTTACAGGGTGTCTATAGTTAAGGTTTGCGAAATTCCCAACCGCGCCTCTCGAGAACCGAATATGCCAGAGTCTAGTGGCGAGTGCATGAATTATTTAATCGGTACAGAAAAATGATGCTATTTCAGAGTTTTCCTTTTCGTAGATTGGTTTAAGAACCAACGCGTAGGCATTTAGTCTACTCTTATATTTAATTAAGCGATTGAAGAAGCTAGATGGATGCTTACTCTTACTAAATGTATAACAACAAATTATTCAGTAACCTCGACATAACAAGAAATGTGCCCGCCACCCGTCGAGCCCAGAGTTTGTGCCCTTACCTATATATATATATATATATATATATATATATATATATATATATATATATATAATTCTAAATAATATAATAGGAAAAATCCCAGCAGATTGCTCGATTAATTGAGAATAAAAATTAAAAATTAAAAATTAAGAGCGTAACATTTATTTATTTTGGTACAGATAAATTAGTACAACATTCGTAACATCGGTTTCAAGCACATAAAGACTTAGTCATTCGGCTCTCTGCAGCTTCTGTTGTCATCTGTTTCGGAAATGTGAAGTAACGTGTCACGTATATATATATATATATATATATATATATATATATATATATATATATATATTCATATATATATAAAAATATATATGTTATGGTGTGATGTTGATCTACCCCTTTTTCGGGTGTTGATGTATTCTTGCAGAGACTATGAACAGAGTTACGTGTAAGTGTTTTAGCAGTCAGGTTGGCAGTCATTGGTTGAGGTCATAAGCACAGCATTGGAAGCAGAACGTCTGCAACATACTATTTTTGTATTTCGGTAAATCAACTATTGTAAATATACTACTGTGTCGCCTTAATTATTATCGGCTTCTCAACACGTGCGGCAAAGGTCCGAAATGTATATGCGATAACACTGGAGACAATGGCCCTGGACATATTCAGACCGACATTTATTCGAACGTATGCCGACCAACTCTGGTGACAATGCATTCTGATTTTATTGGACACAAAAATTACCCGAATTTCTGTTGCACACAACACTTTAAACGGAGAATCCGATTCATGCCTAACATTGGAATGTTGAATTTTTGAATAAAAAAGACATCGGTGGTATGCTCTGGATATAAAGTGTTTACATTCTGTGAATGTATTGAAGAGAAATTGTCGTTTCCTGAGTAATGCGAAACAGTGTTCAAATTAATGTTTGGAAATTTACTCATTCAACCGCGAAAAAAGCGGAAAACAATAAAATACGAAAGTTAGTCGATTTGTTTTTGTTAATCCGAAACACATTACACAGTTTAGCATGAACTTACTTTTATCTTTCCACTGAGAGGTAACGGACTGATCTACCAGTAAGAAAAACTACTATGGCGTGAATAATATATATGTATATATATATATATATATATATATATATATATATATATATAAATATGTATATATATATATAAAATATATGTATATATATAAAATATATGTATGTGCATATTTATAAATATATATATATATATATATATATATATATATATATATATATATATATATATATATACGGGAAATTCACTGAAATTATATTTGAAAATAACACCCATAAAATATTCCTGAACAAAATAATACAAAACTTATCAAACCAGTTTCCATTAAGTTAAATTTTGTAGATTGTGTCAAGAAACGGTTTTTATTAATTGTTATCTTGACTTTACCGAAACAACAGCTAACAATTCAATCAGTGTTTTAATGAACACATATTGCATCAGTTCATCATATTAGTTAATCTATTTTCTCCCATACACTCAATGAATGAATCCTAATAATCAACTTTTGTCAAACAAGAATGGCGGCACATTATTTAGACTGGTGCACTTTTCTATCTTTTTTCCACCTTAAATTACCTTCAATACACTTGTTCCAATCAAAACGTGTAGTTTGCACCAAGTTTTTTTTATTTATTTGAGAACGGTTTGTTTATATCTTAATTAAAGCGTGGAGTCAGTATGGTAACCTAATTAACTACAGGTAATTATGCAGTGGATCAGCTTAATTATTTTATTTTTTCATCATACATTTTCCATGCATGATATTCTGCAAATTTTTGGAGTTAATATTCACTTGCTGTGATTCATAATTATCTAAATTAATTAGTGGAAATCCATTATTCAATATGCATAATTAAAAAAAATATTACAATGCGTATATTTAGGATGTGGTAGTGGTATTTCTCTTATGATATAATGTATTCGTGAAAACCCGATGACTTTAAGATATCATGATAAGGTACGCTCAATATAATATTACAGTCTGTTCTTTAAAAGCAGTCGGATATACTCTAAGGATAATGACACGTGTAAGCGCAACTTGTGATGGCCCGGGTTGTTTCAGTAAATTGGACACATGCAATTGATATGTTATACAGACGTTGACACCCAACAGTGAGAACGGGTTGTCGACCCGCACTCCGATTTAAACCACTTCGAGGAGATACCGGCGCTTCTGCAACATCTCCAATATAAACTGTCACTTAGTACGCCGATCGCATTTCCCAGTACAATAGTGTTCGCAAGAGCATTTCGGATACGGTATGAAAGTGTTCGGCTTATATAGATATTAGATAAGTGTGTGATACATGTCCTTGCAACCCAGGTATCCTGTTAATTTGTGTGAGTTCCAAAATGGACTACCACCTGTGCATCGGCTCGTTCTGAGTGTGCACATACTACTGAGAAGATGGCGACTAGCAACATTGCCTGTCATGGGGTTCTGATGCAAATTATATTTTAAACTAGTGATGTGCCAACCAGAGATGACATTACACATCCTTAATTTATTTTTTATATGTATTAAAAATTTTAAAATATTTAGAAAGTATAATATTTCATAAAAGTAAAACAAATGTATTGCTTAATTGTTGTGTAGACGAGCGTACTGGGGTGGAAACATTTCCACAAACAGGAGCAGTAAAGCGCCTCCTTCCCTCCGCTAGCCTGTGGGATACCCTTGAGCAAGGTCGAGTAGTAACTCAAACCCCCGCCTCTCCGATCTGTGTACATGAAGTCATGGCAGGCAGGTGATGGATGCAGGGTGGAACAGCCTAATGGATTTTCGATACTGGTTAACCCTTCGTTTTGTGTTTGGCAGATGAGAATTCCTGCTCTGTAAAAGTACTGGCCTTATAGAAGGGAATTGCAACCCACTATAGCAACCCTGTTTGTAAAAAGTGTCATGGTGAAACACAATATTCAAGTAAGAATGGATAGCCATGATCGTCGATGAATGCAAACAGACCTGATGCCTTAAGAAAAAAAAGAATACCATTTGATATCATTATGTATGCATTTTAAAATGATTATGTAAATAATACATTTTATTTATCTTTTTCCCACAATGTAAGATGTGACACAAGGTCGGGAAAGTGGGATTTGAAAAGCCAGCGCCCGAGAAGGTGAGCACTCTGGCCCAAAAAATGCCTGGGCAGCCCCGTCGGCATTCCCCGGTAAGGGCGCCTCAGGCAGTAAGCAATAAACTTACTCCTCCCCAAAGGGTGAGATGGGAAAGCCTGGGAGGGTGGAGCTCCTAGAACTGCACAAGACATACCTATAGACCGGCGTAAATCAAGCCCCGAAGGTCAAGACAATACCGGTCTATGAGGTGCAGTATCCATCGGAACAGATACTACACTTTGATCTTGGCCAAAACGCCGAGAAAGAAAGACATATTCTCAACAATGTTAACCCTTTTCAATTAAAATTAATAAATTATGATCAATTGAATATGTGTATTAATGCATTACGTATTAGTGCATATTTCGGAACAAATATACTAAGTAAAAGGTTTAAATTTTTCCAAGCAGTACATCCTGATTTTCAGAAATTGGGGGTTGACAGGCTTGTATCTTGTCTTTGTGTGTTTTCACACTTATCCGAAGGGATATAAGTACATGTGATCATGGGTGATAATAAAAAAACGATACCGTACAACGTTTGATCGTTGTATAGAGGTGAATAACTACAATGCCTCTCAATGAGAAATTCTGTTTCACACACTCATAATGTAACCAGTATTGATATTCAAATACAACACTACTTTTCATTGTTTCAGATATAAACCACTATTTCGGAATATCGTGCTGTTTTGTTTACATATACACACCTCTGTATTTCTGGATGTAAAATTAATATTTAACATTTGCATGTATGTGTAAACATTAACCGTGCAATAATCATTAAACTAGAAACACTGATTCTCAATGTTTTACTATATCGTTATATGTATATTTTTCGGAAAAAAGGATTTCTAGCTTAGAAAACAAATCCAAAAAATGTTCTAATCAAAAAAATATTAACAAATATTGAAAAAGAAGGACCTAGTAGTTTTAAAAAATATTGCAACTGAATTACACTACTTGCCTTCCCCGTTTTAGTTATGCACTAAAAAGTGTAATAATATGCATTTTGTTGCACTTTTTAAAACATTATTTTATATTCTATTTCATACAATTGATATTTTTTTAATTCCTACATTTGGTTGTATTTTTCTGTAATAGACACCTTATAAGTACCTCTCTGTATGTGGGGGACCTTAGCTTGACTAGTGGGGTAACTTGTTGGGAGACAAGTTAGGGGGTTAGTGTATCAATGCGATAGCTGAACTGATTTTTTAATTTAGTCAGAAAGTAAATAGGTGTACAGGCTTAGCTACATTATTTTTTTGGAAGCATGTTTTCGGAGAGATTCAGTATGTCAATAGTGTTAAAAGTTTGATAGGAGGACACTTACATAAAATACACTCATTTGTTCTACAATTTTATTTTACGTTTGGCTAATTTGAAGCAAGTTATCGAAGATACATTTTTTGGAGAGGGTCAGAATGTCAATAGTTAGGTAGGAGAACCCTTACATACAAAACTCATATGTTCTACAATTTCATTTTAAGTTTTGCTAATTTGAAGCACCTTTGTACATTTTTGTCTTTTTATCATAATATTTTATTGCAGTAGATATGTTCCCCATTGTTCCAATGTCATTGCCACATCCCTTCCTGTCTTCCCCTCCTCTTTCCTTAATTTTATCCTCGTCCGTATCTGCGTTGTGCTTTCTTCAAATGTTCCTCCTTAAACAAAATTATTTTCGTATAGTTAATACACGACAACTTTGAACATAATGGATTAAGAACGAGGGTAACAGATAAATATAGGCCGTTTTACGTATCTCAAATTAATGGTTTCTCTTTTGATTTATAACTTTTTTATAAATTATTTGTTATAATATAATATGTATATAACTAAACAAGTCTTGTTAACATACAATATATATATTATATTATTAATAATTGTAAATAAAAGTATACTAAATATGACAATACATGCACATATAAAAATATATTCTTATAGTCGAATCTTTAAAATTGTGAAATATTTCATTCAATTATCGTGATTATTCCGTTTTTGGAATGGGCCTTTTTAAATATTAAGCATTTTAAATAAAAGTGTATTTTAAAACGATAACTTGAAACTGCTATAATGTTGACATTTTCTAATAATTAATTATAATTTGTTAATTTATTTTGCCAATTATATGAGTAATTAATCATTAAAAGTAATATATCTATGAATTAAATAAATTTAATAACTTGTTTATTTCATTCATGAATACAAAAAGATACTCCATTCTCATACAAGAATCGACATGTTCTTATTCTAGTTAATTTTTGTATGCAACTTTATTTCAGTAATTTAATTTTACTAAAAACAGTTGCAAACATTTGACTATATTATTATATATACACATGGCGATTCCTGAGGAAAATGTTAAATAAATTCTAAATAATGAAACACAAATTTTGAAATAAGAATCAAATATTTATTAGGACTATAATATCGATTACAAGTAAAATGTAAATCTTTTTATTATTTATAAAGTACCATTATAATATTTATTTATTCAATTTTTTTATCATTATTTTTTTAGAAAAGTAATAGACAATTCGTCTGATATTATTAATTTACAAAAATGTATGGTTTATAGAAATACAATTGAAAGAATGGAAAAAAATTGCAACAGGAGTTTCAAAATGTAAGAACTAATTAAATTATAATAAACACAAAGTTGCCATAAACTTGTTGTCATTTCTTATGATTATTCTTTTTTACATCTAATTCAATCTCCCATCTTATTATTTTTCTTTACGTTTAATAAAAATCACTCCACTATTCATCTAGGTTCGTGTCTTTTCTACTTCCAAACTGTGTTTAAATTCTTACGAAAGCACCGAGGAGAAGTTTAAATGCTGTTACAACTTCGGTGATTAATGTTTTAACTAGACGAGATACAACGACCACTGCCACGTGTGAACAGATGCTATTCTAAAAGCTCTTTACTTTTTTCGAATCATTACTATTACTATTAAAACATATTTCAGTCAAACATTCTTTTTTCTCGAGAAATGTCCTTCTTTTTATGATTCTATTTTTTATTTCATCGACAAATTATTTTTATTTTTAGATAAAAGAAACAGTACCATCGTTATTCCGTCCTAGTGTGGTTTCACTCCCATACATCAGTGAGGAGTGGTTGAATTTGATGGATGGATGAACCGGTATTTGGCCATGTTTAGATATGAACATGTGCCTAGTTCATTGTCAACTGAGACTAGGCTTAGTACCGACACTCGATCATCATAAAAGAACGACCACTCGCGGACACATTCAAATGGTTCACACGAAGAAACTTCCAAGTAGCTCGAGTACAGGAGTACGCCAGCACTCACAGAGATTGATAAATGCTTATATTACATAAGTTTTAAAAGATTTTGTCTTTTTAAAATGTGTAGAAATAAGAGAATTTTATTTTTTTCATCCGTGAATAAAAAGCAATGTCGAGTAAAAATATAAATATTCTCACATATTATATTAGGAAATACTTTATAATTAGGGTGCTTACAATAAGTTACAATAAGAACGAAAAAAGATCATAGTTCGATTATCTTGCACGGGGTGGGATACGACTACTTTTTACGTGGCGCGATCCTACAACCTCTTCACACGAAGTCTTTTCTCTGATACTTTTACACCCTGGATTAAGTCACTCTTTCTTAGTCAAGCTTGTCATTCAGAGCTGCCTTCGACAAATCATATTGAGGTAAGGCTAGTGCGGTAACCCAATCACCATAATTGAACGCACACCAGGGTTCCTGTAATTACATTATTCACACAAACAAGCAACCAAGTAGCTGGATTGAAGAAGTCGCCAACCCTCCTAATGATGGTGAAAAGCTCGTCTATATGATATTACTTTAACAGAATCTTTAAAAGATTATGGCGTTTTAAAATTTGTAGAAATAAAATAAAAACATTTTTATTTAATCATAATATGTGTGTTTTCGAATTATGTATTTAATTTATATATAATAAACAATAAAACTTGAGGCTTAACGCACATTAAACAATAGTATTTTCGCAAGATAACGTGGCTTAGACCAACATTTTGTTGAGTCTTGGAATTTATTGTTCAACTAATGTAATTTGTTGAACGCCCAACAAAAAAACATGAAATTGCAAAAACATATTTTCTAACATATCAACAAATGGGTAAAAAATAAAAAATAATGCATCAAAATAATAGGTAAAACACTGTGATTATTTTTATGTAAGTTTGAAATTAAGTTTAGTAAAATTATAATTAAAAAAATAATTTGAAAATAAGAAAATCGATGATAAAATTAGGTTAATCAATAGTAATCCCGCAATATAACTTGGCTTAGACCAACATTTTGTGTAGGCTCGCAGTACCTGACAGAGCCATCTCATTTCGAAATGTTTATGCAAGTAGTTTGTTTAAACTAATTCTGATATTTGATACCATATTTTTATCCACTCGAGCAGGCTTGCACGACAATTTCCTTCTCTTCTGCATTTGTTGTTACTGATATTTCAAATGTTATGCGTTTTAACAAAGAACAACGGATGAACCGACCTAAACATTCAAATTTTATTTACGTTGAATTTTGTTTCAATTTTCCGGAATATCATTGATTTGAAACACTGGTGCTGAACACCAGATTTTCGGTATAACACATTTAAAACAAAATAATTACTCGAATGTCACAGAAGTTTCAGTTTAGAACTGAAGTTTATATATGAATATATATTTTTCGAATATTTGTTTACTACCCATGCTCGTTTACCTACTTTTTTTATTCTAAACATAATAGTTATATTACTATACCTAGTGAAGACGAAATTCTTTACTTCTTAAATAATAAATAACATAAGACGACTATCTGCTCGTAAAAACTTGTAAATGCAGCGGTTATTAATGTCATACAGACATCTTACAGGTCATTATTATCCATTTATTATTCCGAAATATGAAATATATTTTTATTAAACATGTCACACATATGCTTAAGATACGTCCGTTGCACCAAATTTACAGATTGCTTAAATAAAAAGTATAAACTTCTTTTCGGAATTTTAAGCAGTCGAGATGATGTTATATTAAAAACGTACATGGCAACCTTCAACTGTTACTCAAAATAAAATAGTAAGTTTTACAGCCATTTTGTAAATAATTATGAAATTCTATATTTTCTACTTGGTATGATTTATCTAAGTGTCCCGTTATTCCCAAATGTTCGTAACCTTCTATCTTAATTTCTTATGTATTTTCCATAAAGAAATATTTCACATGTCTTCTAACTAATGCTTCCTCTATTTGGCTGCTATTATAGACATTCTCTGCTAATCTTACCATCTCTCTGTATATGACTTCATAGTTTTCTTACTATGCTATCCGATGCTCCCGAAGTCATACGTATGTATGTCGGTTTCTGTCTGTTCCATAACTTTCCCTTTCATTTAAAAAAACTCATCACACGTTAATTGTGCATTTATCTGAATTAATCTCTAAAATAACTACACAATTTTATTCCCTTACTATGATTTTTAATAACAGAAATAAACCCATCCACCAATTTAACTGAAATTTTATAATCGTAATTCATATTGGATATTGGTTTAATTTCCATAATAGCTGAGTTATTATGAATCGTGTCCGTAGTCGACCGAGTAAGGTATCCATTGTTCTAAGGTCTACTACAACTACCACTACTACTACTACTACTACTACTACTACCATAGCTATTGTTACTACTAATAATAATACTATTACTACTCTATATATTTATTGTATAATTTTCTAAACTAAAAATAAATATATATCGTTAATTTTATTATATATTTAAATTCGCTGATTTTATATTACAATTATATGTTTTAATTTACATCATCATAATGTTAATTAAAATACGTTGTTAATCTATAAAAAATGCATATCGTAGATATGTTTTAGTATTTACTGCGAAAGCTCTTTTACATGAAATAAAATATATATTATGTTTTAATCAAACCAAAACAGAAATGCTCGGCAATGCTCTTCTCTTTTCTGTTTGTGTTTCTAGATATTGCAAAAATAACATTTTTGATTATAGCAGAATTAGTAAACATTAAAAATGTGTTTACTTATTTAGTACTGGTGTTTTTTACTTCTACAACATCTCATTGAATACCACCTTTCTAAATGATGAAAAGAATGGCTAACATTTTTGCAGAAGCTTGAATTTTCAATGAAGTTTTTCCAACTTCGGAATTCATATTTTCTTGAAAATAATATTAATACTACTATATCCTTTGAACCCCTACTTTTTTAATTCTTTAATAATTAAAACATGAAATACGAACGCTCGTCTCGCACAAGATTGTAAATATAGTGCTCATTGGCGATTAATATATGCAGCAGACCCATTTTTGTCTAATGGTCAAAATTGAACAGATAATTTTTGATTCAAACTTGTTGTCAATCGACACAATTCTGGAATATAAAAATGTATCTCATATGTTAGAAGTCGGCACAAGTTAAGCCTGCCACATCTAATATTAAGCTTTTACAAACAAAACAACTTTAATGTGAGCTATATACATAATATATAAAAGTGTATTCTTATGTAAAATTAACAGAGTAAGATGATGAGAGTATTCCCGAATTCATAAAGCCTCTCCTTAGGAGTCTATGGGGCATGTTTCATCAGGGGTGGGGGGCTGTTCATTTATTTCCAATTATATTTTATAGTAATTTGAAACATATTGTAATTTAAGGATGTAACACCTCAAGTTCATAAAACAATTCATCATTTTTAATAACATTTATTTGTAAGAGGATAGCTAAGGAAGTACGATAACTCACGTTTAAAAACACAATTAAGGTTTTGAAAACAAGGTTAGAGAATATACATAACATATAAAAGTGTATTCTTATGTAAAATTAACATAGTAAGATGATTAGAATATTCCCGACTCTAAAATCCCAGCCCTTAGGGGTCCATGGGGCATATTTAATCAGGGGGGCTTTTCAGTTATTTTTCATTATATTTTATAGTAATTTGAAATCGCTGAGTCATATTGTAATTTAATTACGTAATACCTGAAGTTCATAAAACAATTGATTATTTTTAATGAAATGTATTTGTTAGAGGATAGCTAAGAAAAAAAGATAACCCACGTTTTAAAACACAATTTAGGTTTTTACAACAAGGTTAGAGAATATACATAACATATAAAAGTGTATTCTAATGTAAAATAAAGAGAGTAAGATGAATCTATAAACTTTCCACTTAGGCGTCCATGGGACATATTTCATCAGGGGGGGGGGGGCTTTTAAGTTATTTTTCATTATATTTTATAGTAATTTGAAATCGCTGAGTCATATTGTAATTTAATTACGTAGTATCTCAAGTTCATAAAACAATTCATCATTTTTAATTAAATTTATTTGTTAGAGGATAGCTAAGGAGGAACGATAACTCACGTTTAAACACACAATTTAGGTTTTTAAAACAAGGTTAGAGAATATACATAACATATAAAAGTGTATTCTTATGTAAAATTCACAGATTAAGATGATGAGAGTATTCCAGAATCTATAAACTTACCACTTAGGCGTCCATGGGACATATTTCATCAGGAGGAGGGGGGGGGGGCTTTTCAGTTGTTTTACATTATAGTTTATTGTAATTTTAAATTGGTGAGTCATATTGTAATTTAATTACGTAATATCTCAAGTTTATAAAACAATTCATCATTTTTAATGAAATTTATTTGTTAGAGGATAGCTAAGGAGGAACGATAACTCACGTTTAAACACACAATTTAGGTTTTTAAAACAAGGTTAGAGAATATACATAACATATAAAAGTGTATTCTTATGTAAAATTCACAGAGTAAGATGATGAGAGTATTTCCGATTCTATAAACCCACCCCTTAAGAGTCCATGTCTTACTAAATCCCTTTTATTTTCCATATTTCCATCATTCTGCAAAACAATCATATCGTGCCTCTTTTTACCGTTTTTCTTATGTTGTGTCTACTATTCTATATAAAAGAACCTGCCTACTAGCACAGCAACATGTGATTGGTTCGGAATATCTATCTATATATTTTAGTTAAATTCAGCTCTTCGTCTATCTTCTATCTACGCTTTCTGGTAAACTTCGGCTAAATTTTTTAGTTAGTCGCTTAATTTTCATGATCTTATTTCTAAAATCTCTAATTCCTTCGACAAAGAAATCGTAACATTGTCTTCTCACTAATCGTTCCTTACTTCTACTGATGCCATAGGCTGTCTCTGGTAATTCTCTCATTCCTTCTATATATTACTATACTTTCCTATAATGTTCCCATTCTTTTATTAATCATAGCATGTTAACTGTACATTTATTTTAATTACTCTCTGAACAAACAACATCATTGCATCCTTCGTGGACGCCAATTTTAATATTTTTCAATTTTCATAGGTTTTAAAAAAATAACCTTCCGTCAACTTAACACACATTTAATATTCGTAATTTATATTTCGTATTAGTTTTATTTCTATTATATCTGAATGATTATGTACCGTATTCGTAATTCCCTTAGTCGTCTCTCGAGTCTCTAAATTTATTCACTTGACTATTCCCTTGACTAGTAGAATAATTTCCTTTAAATGAATCTTTTCTGCATCAAAATTTCAGTTGCAATTTCGATTTCTTCGCATTTTGCTCTATTTCTTTTCTTTGTTTTTATGTTCACGCAAAACCGAAGCCCGAGTTATAAAATTGTAGGGGGAAAATAATATTTACGACTAAAAGGCAAGCATTTTGCAGAATTTGAAATGAAATTGTCTCGTCAATCTGTTTAAGCAATTTATGGTGGCTTTTTGATATGATTCCAAGCGTTTCAATAACAACGGGAATCACCTTGACTACTTTGCATTTCCCTAATCTAACTAATTCTCATTTTAGATTTTGATATTGTTTTTTGTGTTGTTTCACTTGCACTCTGATGTCGAAGCAGAAGGATATATGAATGATTAAGCAAGTTCTCTTGTTTTGTTTAGAAATACAAAGTCAGGTTTGAAATATTCAAGAACATCATCACTTTGTATGCGCATGTCCCAAGGAGTTTGACATTGTCGTTCTACTGTACCACTTCTAGCTTATGCTCAAACGATTTCTCATTGTGGTCTGCTTCATAAAGTGTGCATATATTTAAGTGTAGAACCTGAGCGACTTTGTCGTGTCTCTATTTTTAATATTCATGTTGTGATTTCATAAGACATTCCGATACACGATGCACTAAGGTGTCTTCCCTTTTATTACAGAATTGGCACATCAGTGAGTCTGCATATTTGTCAATAGATCTAATGCGAGTGACTTGTTTCTGGGGTTCCATTAAACTGTTCTCAGTAGAGCTTTTTGGATCGCCCTGGCCAACCGATTCAAGCTGTTATTATTTCTAAATGTAGTATTCTTACAGAATACCCTGTGTGGCTTCTTTCCAAATAATTTTAACTTTCTCTATTGCAGCATTTGATTCTTTTTAATCCAAGTACTTTTATTTCCTCTCTTTTCATTTCATGAAGACTAATCTCATTACTTTCAGAAATATATTTATATAGACAACCTTCTATATTCACAACATCTTCAGACAATATTCGTCTATATTCACATCTTCAACAATAAGTGCACCTCGACCACCTTCTCGTCTAGGTAAATACAATCGATCTGCATATCCTTTCTTTGCAAAAGTTCTATAAATTGGTACGTGTTTTTATGTGTGTTGGTGTTCAAACATTTTAAACTATGTACATTCAAGTTAAGTGTATAAGCAGTGCATCGAATGATTGCTACTGCTCTGGCATTAATAGCATAGCTTGCATTTTGACTGTGAAGGTACGATTTAAGAATAATCCTAACTCTTCTGTTGTACTCAGCTGTTACCTGGTTTTTCATTCCTTTGTTTTTAATGCCACCTGCCTCCAGAATCCAAAATTATTTGTAGTTATTTTAACTGCCAACTTTCTTTATCAGATATATTGGTGAGAGTTCAAGGCCATATGAGTCGACATGTTCATTTCTTGTTATAACAATAATAGCACATTTTGTAATGACAAATACCATTCGCGTGTCGTCACAAAATAATTTAACCATATTCATCAGGGTATCATGTTTGTTTTCATTCTTATCCAAAAACTTTAAAGTAATCTATGAAAAGTAAGTAGTTGACTATAGGAAGCTTTTTCTCCAAGTTCATATTTGGAATTCATCGTTTTTTAGGTAATTTTATATAATGACTAATAACGTTCCTTTACTTAACTCAGAACAGTTACAAGGATCGCATACCGGCGTCGATGAAAATGCTACTGATAAGGTGACGTATTTGCATTCTCTCGGTATTTTAATGATATATATTATACATGTTAATTGTTTCGTCTTTTTACATTCATACTTGATTCAAACACTATTTACTGATCGACACCTCCGATTTGTTTTGTATATCTACCAGCTTACAAAATTGGAATGTACGTGTTAAAAATGGTAATTAATCCACACCTTTATTTGCGCAATTAAAATCAACATTGGTTTCATTACTTTTCTCATTACATAATATATATATAAGTCTTACGTTCCTACACCAACATGGATATTCGTTACACATCGTCGACTTTAAGTCACATTTGACTACCCGCAAGGGCAGAGTTAGACACAATGAAGTTCTTATAGTGCGAAAACCACTAACATAAATAAACATTTATGCATTTTACAAATATTTGCTTTGAATGATGGACGAAACAAGTAACCTTTCCCATAATCGGTCAGTAAAAAATATATTCTTCTAAACTGTGGTATTTTATTTTTTTTTTGTTCACTCAGAAGTAATCGTTTCCGTGGGTAAATATCGCCCGATGTAGATTTTTTGCGCTCTATCTGATGTTGATAACTTTTAATTTACTCTTTTATATTTTTTCTCTCAGGCTACACCGGGCCCAGGCCCAGGTAGTATATACATACATACACACACCCGCACACCCACACACACACACATCTATATATATATATATATATATATATATATATATATATATATATATATATATATATATATATATATATATATATCAAGAGCTATGATATAGCGAAACAGTATTCCGTGGGTGACTCTTTCACTCTCACTCTCACTTAATCTCTCTTTCCCGATCTCTGTATATATCATTTAGAAAAGCCGCCGCAGCTGCGATTTGTCAATAAGTAAATACTTAAAACTATCACTACTAAAGTAATTGTTAGTCTTGTCATTTGTATTAGTAAATCATTATGATCAGTGTAATAAAGGTATTAAAGCTGCCGCTAATACCGTAGCAAAGATACCCGGAATGGAAAAACAGACAATAAGTAGTAAAGAAAGGTCCATGGTGGTGGAATCGTTTAAATAGGCAGATAAAAAAACTTATGAACGATTTAAGTACTGTGGAATTATCAGAAATGGCAACCTTAAAAGTCAGAGTGTTTACACCGAAAATGGGTCAAGTGTGTAATTAAAGTAATGAAGTAGCGTGCCGTAGGTAAAACTGTAAGAGTAAAACGTTACAGCGACACAATTAAGCAGTATCGGTAAAACAGATTGTTCGAGAACAATCAGAAATACTATTTAGAACAACTAGAAACACTATTTAGAAAAACTAGAAAGACTATTTAGAACAACTAGAAAGACTATTTAGAACAACTAGAAACACTATTTAGAACAACCAGAAACACTATTTAGAACAACTAGAACCACTATTTAGAAAAACTAGAAAGACTATTTAGAACAACTAGAAACACTATTTAGAACAACCAGAAACACTATTTAAAACAACCAGACACACTATTTAGAACAACTAGAAACACTATTTAGAACAACTAGAAAGACTATTTAGAACAACTAGAAAGACTATTTAGAACAATCAGAAACACTATTTAGAACAACTAGAAACACTATTTAGAACAACTAGAAAGACTATTTAGAACAACTAGAAAGACTATTTAGAACAACTAGAAAGACTATTTAGAACAACCAGAAACACTATTTTGACCAACTAGAAACACTATTTAGAACAACCAGAAACACTATTTTGAACAACTAGAAAGAATTTAAAGAGGGAATGACGTTAGTTCTGAGGATGACTAATCTCGTGCATTCTGGAAAGACAATTGTGAAAAGGAAGTAAAACACCAAGAGCATGCAGAATGAATAAACAATATTAAAATGGAGGTGCCCTCTAGAATAGAAGGAAAAACTAATATAACAGTTACCATTGAGATGCTGAGGTAGAGAGTTAAAAAGCTTTTAAATTGGAAACAACCTAGACCTTTCGGCTCCTAACTCATTTCTTGCAGCTACGATAAATGGGTGTTTGACGACAAGCAGCTTTCCTGTATGGCGTACAAAAGTCACTACAGCCTTGATCATAAAGGATAAGTCAAAAGGAGGTGAAATGAAATATTTAAGACCAATTACTTGCCTCCTAGATTTTTGGAAACTTTTCATTTCTCTGAAAGTATTCATGGTCATTTGGACCAAAACAATGTGTTGCCCGAGGTACAGAAATTCTGCTGAAAAAGATCACATAGCACCAAAAATTTACTTCAGATCGAAAAATGATCCTGGGAAACTGCAAACGAAGAACTACTATCCTTTCCATGGGGTGAGGAGAGTGTAGGAAAGCATTTGATATGGTGGCTCATTTACGGATACACACATGCTTGGAGATTTTCAGAATATCCACCAATATTTAAACAGCTTTTAGAAATAGCAGGAAGAATTGGGAAACTACTTTAACTTCGGGTGTCGCATTTAGTAATGCGAAAATCAGGAGAGGGATTTTCCAGTGCGATAGTCTTTCCCTTTTACTTTTTGTAAGTAGTTTGATCGCAATGACACTTCTCTTACGTACTGTGAAGGCAGTATACAGCATATAATCAAGAGAGTTCATCGAACGTTATCGGAACCTTGCTAATAGCTAAGTAACACTGTGCTTTTCTTATCTCCGGACAGCGCTTAACTTAAATTTCTTAAAGGGGCTCCATAATAATAATGTATATCTATCTATCTATTCATCTATCTATCTATACACATATATATGTATATCTATCTATCTACACACACACATATGTATATATATACATATATATATAAAGAGAGAGAGAGAATCAGAGAGAATCAGAGATAGTAAGTAGAGTGCGAGAGAGAAAGTAAGACCTCATAGAAAGAAATATGAAGAAGAAAAGACATGTTTTACGTTAAATACCCCTCACAAATAAAAAAAAATGATGCTTAAAGTGAAAATGAAAACACAAATGTTGAATTAATGCTAGGTTTAGTATGGATTGGCGCAAGTAAAACAATGAATTTGCGTTGCCTGTAGTTAATGTACTGTAAGTTACAGCAGGAAACTAATATTACGTGCTTCCATGGAATCGGTATCTACAATTAGATGTTGTTCGTTTAACTCGATAAGTATTTCGAAAAACATTTAAGCCTTAAAAGTGTAATGTTAGAAATTGTCTAACTGTTTAAGTAAAACAATCAAATTATACTTGAATCAAATTTAGACTGATAAGGGCAATGTCTAAAGTCGTATCGCTGAATAGATAGTGGCCGTAATTTAAGATCACGGAACACTATAACAAATTATGTTTGTTAAATGTATTGCGCAGAAACCTAAATTAATATAACTGTATAGTAATAGGTAGGCATAACGTAATCAAATACTCTCGAAAAAAATCAGAATTAAATGTTTGCATAATCTGTTGTATTATGCAGTAAAATAATCCTATTACGAATAGTAAATAATAAAAGGTCACGTTTATTTTAAAAGTATACTTTGTTCATTAGTTTACGGTGTCGATGGGGAGATTGTTGCTACTGAAGTTAAAGTGGGAAAAGTGTTTGCTACAAGGTCTATGGAGTATATTTTGGGGAGAGTCTAAGATGGTGGGCAAAAACTAATAGTTAGTGTTTTCTAGAGATAATAATCACACATTTATTATAACACGCTTGAGTGAATAAGCACACTATAGTGGTGAGTTTAGTAGCGCATGGGGTTATTTTACTCTTCTAGACAAATCGTCAAATTTTACATAGAATATATATATATATAGTGATTCGTTGTATGTTGAAAATAAATCACTAAACTTCTCGATCGCGAAAAATGTGGGGAATACTACATATAATTTATTTAAAAACTATACGCTAAATATTTCCGAGATGTACCACGGTTTCATTGGAATAGGCTAACTTTTTTATGTTTGTTAAAATGTCGTAAGAGTCTAATTCAAATAATCATCTACTCACGAAATGAAAATAAATGGAACAATGTAGTTAAAAGATCGACATCACGTGTTCCGGTGAGTTCACTCCAGCGTCCCTTCAGAAAAAAGTACCGAGTGAAAATAGATAGACTGTATGTTAATATGGGTCTAAATCGAAAGTATAATGTTGAGTTATTTTGACTTATTTATGGGAAAGACTATCAGTGAGTTATGTATTCGTTGTTAGGCCATTTGGCTAGTATCCATTTTCTTCTGTGTGGACATTGTTGAAGACCACACTTTTGATGTTCATTTAGATTATGGAAGGGTTGTTTATTGCCTGTATGATTCTGAATTCTAAAGTGGTGCATAGTGGTCAATCTCTGAATGAAGAGTTGTAATGCTTTACGTTTATTAATGATCTATCAGTTAATACATAGGGAAGTACATGCCTTCTTCAGATACAATATACTGATTTGTAGACATAGGTTTTGTTTCTTTCCGGAATATTTGAAAGTTTTAGTGTGGGCGTAAACCCTAACTGTGAAAGCTCCTTGAGTCATTCCGATATAGATTTCTTCTTTCTTGGGCACAGGATATAACTTTGGTTACGTGTACTATTGATCTGATTGTGCCACATCCTTTTCTTCATGGGAAGCAGCGGTTGGGGGGATTTATTTTAGCTGTGAATGTATAGGCTTGAAAGGACTTTATGGAGGTATGAGAAAAATACCTTTTTTTACTGTATTTCTATTCAAAAGTTGATGAAGATGATTAAAAGTGTGTATCTATCAATAAGAAGAACTGATTACCAATGTTATGTTTTACACTAAAGGAATAGGAGCTCAAGTAAATAATATTTATTTTTCTATTGTGTTTATTTTGTCTGGTAGGTTGTGTGGAGTTGTAAGATATTTCTTCTCTATAACCGCTTTTGCGAATCGATTTGTTGTAATATAGGTAAGCGTGGAGGAAAATCTCAAAGCTGGATAAAAGGTAGGAGATGGTGGTGCCCAGACGTTGAACAATAGATAACATATTCTCAAGAATATTACATTTGAATAATATTTATTACTTTCAGTGGAACAACTATTGTACAAATTATGCAAAACCCTTAACCCTTTTACCTCCTATCCCATGCAGCTAATCAAACTAATTATATTTTAAATAAAAAGCTCTTACAGCTAAGGCTAAAATTCATAATTATGACTTAATTAATTTAAAAGTATATCGTGTAGACACAAATGTATGAACTAATACACATACCAAATATATAATTACACACACAAATATATATACACACACACACACACATATATATATATATATATATATATATATATATATATATATATATATAATAAGTTCATGTATACGCGTATATTATAATGGTAGTGTAATATAATGTTTGTAGATGTTCAGTATTTATTTTAGCAAAATATGACAATATATTTATTGCAATAAAGCTAAACATTGACGTCCGCCTTTCATCTCACCTGGGAATTTGCATATATATATATATATATATATATATATATATATATATATATATATATATATGTATATATATATATATATATATTGTAGGCTACAACGTCTGAATTTGAGTTACAAATATGACCAGTGTTCCGGAGTTCGAACCCGCGACCGGTAGGAATAATTCCCAGTTACACTGACGATTCCCGTACGCATTAAACGAATACGTATGTAGATAGAAACAAATATTTATACTTATATATATATATATATATATATATATATATATGTGTGTGTGTGTGTGTGTGTGTGTGTTTGTGTATATTCATTGATTATATATATATATATATATATATCACAGATCTGTTAGAATACACATAGAATAGCAAGCACAATTGTAACGGTGATATTATGGCTTTTCGTGTATGCGTTTAATTTATTATTTGGATATCAATTTGTAACAAGCTGTTCGTACATATGTGGCGTTTCACAGGAGTGTTTTAATTCTCATAATTTAATAATTCTAAAGAACTTAGAAAATGGTATCCGTTTAGATACGACAGCAAGATCCTGATTTCGAAGCCACTACTTAAATTTAAACTAAATAGAAGCTTTCAATATTAGGTTCATTTTTTAAGTGATAAATCGAGATTAAGTATTGATTTCAGTCATCTAATACCCTACTCCTCAGCTAAGTCAGTCATACAAGAGCATTTTGTTAAATGCGTTAAAAAGCGTAAAATTCCGTAAATTTGCAATTATTCATGGTTTTATGCTAGCAATATTTACTTGGTAACCAGATGTATTTATGCTGATATCTATTAGTATGTCACATATCATAATCTAATCGTATACATGGAGAACAATAAATAATATATCAACCATATTCCACGTCTTGCTCAAGCGGCGATTTAATGTTACAACGTTATTTGTTTTTAGTTTGCCTATAAATAGTGTAGATGTAAATTAAGTAGAAAATGTCTATGTAATTCAGAAGAGGAGATATATAAATGACTATCCATTAAATATTTAAGTTTTAAAGTGAACCCTTACTAAAGTGTAGGCATTACTGCCACAGAATACTTGACGTGATTTTATTGGTGTGTTATTCGAAATAATGAACGAACATATTTACTGCAACAGGTGCTAGAAAGTGTAAACAGTTCGTCAGAATTGTACTTTTAATTAATAATTTTTCTTCGGAAAACGTATTCTTGTGTGCTCGGTTCTGAGAAAGACGTCGTATTTTAACAAATCAAATCTGCCTTCTCAGTGAAATACTACCTACTAATTTTCAAAATTTCATAAAAATATACTTAAAAATAACTGATCAAAACTAAATAAATTCGAACGAGAAGTATAAAAGTTTTCTTAAGAAAATGAATATTTTTTTCTGGAATTGGTCCATCATATGCAACAACCATACGTAAATCATTAACTGATTCATCTTGATAATAGCAATTTCAAATGAAAACTATAGAATTCTAAAGAAAATGTATCACCTCATTTTAGTTTTCTCTAATAAAAAAATCCTCTGGAATTTAGTTTTAATGTGTGTCATTGACGATTTACAACAATCGGTCGGAACGAGATTAAAGGCAAAAAAGGAAATACTATATTGGGATGCAATTATTTTAAATTTTTTATAACAATTAATGAATAGTTGAACTTCTTTTTGAGCCCCATTGTTTGGATGAAAAGTCAAACATGAAGCTCAACCAACTAAAATTAGTTGTAATTGAACCTTCTTGACTGCATCATCGTTATGAAATATTAAAGCATTTTCATATATATATATATATATATATATATATATATATATATATATATATATATATATATATATATAAGAAAGGAAGGATGAGAGTAATCCGACGCAATAGGAAATAAAAAATGAAAGAACAAGAGATATTTTTATATATTCATCAACGTTTCGTCTTTATTGTAAGACTTCCTCGAGATGATACTTTCAAGAAAAAAAGTGATGCAAGTACATCGAAATGTTGGGTTGACATGATGGGTTGATAAGGAAATGTAGTAGCCGTGGCTACTAAGAGCGCTGGATGAGGGTCCAATAAAAGTTTTCATAATTATTTTTTTATTTTCATACGTAGTCAAGTAATTATCGTCCACGTTCTTTGTGACCGACTCTCATTATATCCATTCTACTAAAACGGACTTGCTTTCATGATAAAATTAAAAACAAAGTAATTAAATCAAATTAGAATAGTTATTATTCCAGATCAAAGTAGCGCATAACTTTTTCGGAATATATACATTGTATCTCATTAATCTCTCACCGTATAAGCGTCGTGTCTTTCGTCGACGAGAATCAATTGCAGAATGTCATTTTATTTGACCTTCCGTTGTAAAAGTTATTGGGCTATTCTTATCCTAATTTTACAGCCTGTCTACGCGTCTGGGTGTGTCAGACTAGACTCAGCGAGCTGACATTTTGTCAATAATACTAGTCTAGGCCGTTTAGCTTAAATGATACCCTTGACATGCCTTGGGAAAATGACGCCTGTCAACAAGACTATTTTAAAGACATGCCTAAATCTTATTAACGCGTGACTAATGCCACTTATGATACAAAACATAACAAAAACACACATTCTTTATATTTCTTTCTTGTGCAAGTAAAAATAAATGTGTTTATTAAAACTGCCCAGATCTTGTACAAGCAACAAAGACACACATAACACTCAAACTAACATTATATTATTACGTTTTACTCCGAACTTATGTAATATATTATCAATTATCTTGTGCGAAACTTGCTTGGTGTAAAAGTTAATATTTTATGTGAAAATCTTTGATCACTTGATTTCAGGAAGACACAGTTTATAGTTTTATTATGTATCTATTTCCCTAAGATAGATAGATGTGATACACGTTTTATCTTAATGTGTTATCTGGTCATTTCTAAACGTCACGAAGACGTTGATGAGTTGTGCCACTTACCTACAAATCTACCTCAGTTAAAAAGACTATCTCTATCTCTGACCAGGGACACAAAAAAACTTCTACACTTTGACTCTATAGCGACATTTTATTTACCTATCTCATACAACGGCAATACTATGAATCCAGCCCCCTTTTTCCTAACAATGCACTCTAGTCTGGTTTTCAAAATATCTTTTCCGCCTGAACTCCGTTAAGTATGACGGTGCATCATACACTAACGTAAATCCTTATCTACAAGATCAACATATATGTATTAAACGCTTCTCTGCCTCCAAAAGAAGAAGGTCATTTCTAAGAATATGATCTCAAGAGATATTACATATACTACGCTATGATTCTGACCTGAATATCAGATTCATTTACCTAACATTTCACAAAACGGCGGTGTCTACTCGGTTGCGTATCAGCTAGGTCGGTACCGTTAGCATTCGTTCAAGTACCTGAGCTTACCGTCAATATATTCACTCCTCTAAAATGAAGGCACAAAAAGCCAAGAACCCTTCGCCACTCAAACACAGACAGTAATACTTATCTACATGATACATAATAATTACACACCCATCTATGATACCGTTACTCCGTTGAATTGCTAATAGTATGTACAATTAACATATGTGTCTTAATTCATTTGTTTATAAGCAACTACGACGTCAATGCCTACCAATGTTACGTATAAGGTACTTTAATTTTGTTGAAATTCACAGATCTCGAGAAGGGAAACATACAGCAATACTGTCACGTATACTTACGCAGTAGATGTCTACATACGTATCAACGTAACGTATTATATGCGGAATTATATTCATTCATTTCTCAATTAGATACACGATGAATATATTAATGCGACATGGTTTAACATATATATATATATATATATATATATATATATATATATATATATATATATATATATATGTATATATATATTAAAGACATTACTATTTACTAAGATAATCTATTGCTAGTGCTTACACTCCGTAACAAACGACGGAAAAAATGATCTTCTTCGGTGTTCGCACTAGCTATTTACTTAGATATTTTACTAAAATATGCATATCAAATTATATAATTAAATCAGCAATTTACTTTTTCATACGTTTTATTATTAACATTTCCGATCTCCCCCCAACATAATAAATCACCGTTGACTTTTTAATCATAGGGTGAAGTATTTCTCTCTGACTTCATTTCAGGCGACGGGGTCAATATGAGGTGTTTATCTGATTTGCTATTTACTTTCTCGATTCTTCTAAAGTCTTAAAATAGATTCATCCGTAGGCTAGAAAAAGCACGTGCGATATTCGCTAATATTTAAGTACCTACAAACCTGTACTTGGTAGAACATTTATTCTAAGCGGGTTGATCTGACTTTCTCCGAATGAAGAAGTTTCACTGGAGTATCAAATTCATAGGCGGCCCCCAGTCGCATGTATATGTAAATATGAAGTGTTTATCTGACTTGCTATTTGCTTTCTCAATTCTCCTCAATTATTAAAATAGATTCATCCCGAGGCTTGGAAAAACACGTGTGATACTTGCTAATATTTAACTACCTACAGACATGTGCATAGTATAGCGCTTATTCTAAGCGGATTAATCCGACTTTCTTGGAATAAAGAAGTTTCACTGAAGTATCAAATTTACAAGTGGCCCCCAGTCGCATGTATATGTAAATATGAATTGTTTATCTGACTTGCTATTTGCTTTCCCGGTTCTCCTCAATTTTTAAAAAGGATTCATCCCCAGGCTACAAAAACACGTGTGATATGCGCTAATATGTAAGTACCTACAAACCTTTACCTGGTAGAGCATCCCCTCTAAGAGGGTTGAACCGACTTTCTCTGAAGGAGGAAGTTTTACATGAGTATCAAATTCACAAACGGCCCCAGTTGCATGTGTATGTAAATATGAGGTGTTTATCTTACTTTCTATTTGCTTTCTCGATTGTCCTTAATTCTCAAAATAGATTCATCCCGGGGCTTGAAAAAGCACGTGTGATACTCGCTAATAGTTAAGTACTTACAGACCTGTACCTGGTAGAGCATTCACTCTAAGCGGGTTGAGCCGACTTTCTCCGAAGGAAGAAGTTTCACTGGAGTATCAAATAAACAAGCGGCCTCCAGTCGCATGTATATCCCGGTTATAGAAGATAACGACGTTAGGCTTTTGCAGTTCTTGCAGGGAGGTGTCAACGATCCCCGCCATACATAGCCTGGTATTCGTAAATCGTTACATTTCAGTTAGAAAAGATCACAGTATGGGCGCCTACAAAAACAAGCAGCTAACAAGGTATGTATAATAATCTACAACTACTATCATATCCTGCATAGAGTAGTGTTGTCACATTTTGGCTGGTGAATCCATGTCTAATTTGATGGGGCTTTGTAATGGTACATAAACGTTTCTGTAATTTGATTGAACCCACCATTTCTTCTTCACTGCACCATCTCTCTCACAGACTGGATGTTGATTGCCTCAGTCTTTTCTATAAATATTAACATGGCATGCGTTCTTCAGAATGGTGTGATATTTCTTCTAGCTAGTTTGACTTGGTGGTCTAGTGGTCTCCATCAATTCACTATTTTGATACCTCATTGTAATACATCTTCCTATTCCAGTAGCTTCTTTCCAAAAACTGCAGGATATTGAACTCCTTTTCTACTGAGTGTTTTCCTCCAACCTATTGCCTTGTTCTCTTACAGCCTAATGCCAATAGGCATTTTTTGTCTTTGCGATAATGATATTTCGTTCTTGTTAGCTCCTTTCATCAAGTGGCTTTATTCCTTGCCTTGAGTGATTTCCATTAAAAAAATATGAACGTTCATGTTTTTTTTCTAATAATGACAGAAAAATTGATTTCTCTGGTTCGACCCTATTGTTAGAATGTAACAATTACGCATATTGTAATGCACATAAGTAGTCATTTATATCATTTGTTACTTCTGTCTAACGTTAATAACTCTGTTGTCTGAATTCTAGTGAGCTTTCGACTCTTACGTAGAAATCTTTATCTAGTAACCAATCATACTTTTCTTTTACGTATCTACCTCAAATAGTATCTACGTGATTGTTTACATGAAACATATATCTTAACTATGCGAGTTATTTAGAAATATAATCTGCATTTTAATGTTATCATCAAAAGCAACTGTTAGGGTAGAAGATCTACGTACGCACATTCGTTGGGAATTATATACATACTATGCATATATATATATATATATATATATATATATATATATATATATATATATATATATATATATATATATATATATATATATATATATAAACATATTTGCATGTCCCAACTACACACATACGTTCACAGCTAGATATGTGTGGTCTAGAGTATAGCACTAACCTACACCATTTAGTGTCGCCACGATTTTAGATCTTCGGGTGTATGACGTAAACCATTAGTTTTCATGACTACCATATCAACTTTGAGTTTGGTAATATCTATCAGGTTCTCATCTCTGGGTTAAATAAAATATATACTTGTTTTTACATAAAATTGCAGGTGGGGCAACAATAATATTTGATAATGTGAAGTAGATTCTTATTATAAATTTCGGCTAAGTTGACTCTGGCCATTAATTGTAATTTCTGTCGGGTTTCAACCAATAAATAAATATAATCTCTTGCTAGGTTGGACATGTGTTACATACCGTCCCGGGAATGGGCCGTTGCAGTTCCCTTAAGCAACTGGTTACGCCCACCAAAACGGGAGTTGTTACATTACACGTTCGAATCGACGACACCTCGTGGTCAACGCTTCCCACAAAATCATAATACGAAATCATACGAAAATCGCTCGGAAGCGCCGACCAAGACTCGTCTTATAAAATCGATACACAGTTATATTCTCAATGAAATTATCGCCACCGCACCAATAGTCTCTTAAACCATGCTTCTCCAAATACGAAAACAATACGAAAGTTTATAAAAAGTCTAGAAGAGTTTTAAAACTGTTTTAACACTGATTTTTAAGCCGTTAAACTGTCAGTCCTTTTAAACATTACTTCGTTAAAACATTTTTCTTATTAAAACACTGCTTTCTTTAAACATTTCTTTTCAAGCATTTTTCTTTACATTAAGTATTTTTCTTTTCATTAAGCATTTTTCTCGTTAAAACATTGTCACAGTTTATCTCTTCAGTTCTTCAAATTAACTTCAAATTAAACATTGTTCACTTTAAACATCTTTTCTTTACAACATGGTGCACTTTTTCTTTCCATTTCAACTCTCTCAGTTCATCAGATTAGGACCTACAAATGTGCAACACAAAAAAGTTACCTCACAGATTTTTCGCCGTCTTGTTGTGATCGACATTGGTGCCGTCGGTTTCCATTGCGTATCTCTGACCATGATCTTTAATATGTGGATAAACTTTAAGGTCGGTCCAAGGACAGATCCCATAGAAACTCCGTACATTTGGGGATATATGTTGCCCTTATGGACCGACCTTTAGTAATTTCTACATGGCCGACCTCGAAAATAAAATATTTAATATAATCACTAAACCTTCCATTTATGCCCGCTACGTTGATGATATTCTTATTTTAGTAAATAGTATAGATGAAATTTAAAAAAACTACAAGATACTTTTCAAAATAATTCAGTTCTTAAGCTCACTCATGAGCTTAATGTTAACAATAAAATTCCGTTTTAAGATGTTCTCATTGACTCCAACAGTGATGCATTCATCACCTCTTTCTATAAAAAAAACTACATCTATCAACACCTGTATTTTAAGTTTTAAAAGTTAATGCCCATATAGATATAAATTTGCTATGGTCAAAAATCTATTAAACCGTGCAAAATTAATCTCCTCATCCAGCAAAATATTTTTTCATGAATTAAAAAACATTAAACAAGTCCTAATTAATAATCATTATCCCAATTATATGGTTGATGAACAAATAAAATGAATGATTAGAAATTTAGATAATCCTACTAATAATAAGCTAAATAATTCCCACTACATACATCTATTCTATTGTTACCAAATGCATCCAAACTTTAAATTGGATAAAAAAGTTCTTAAAAATATAATACATCGCTATATATCCCCCACCAATTCTGATGATAAAATACGATTTATCATTTACTATAAAAAAATGAAAACATCAAACTATGTTGCTAAAAATAACACTTCCCAAACCCAAGATACATTAAGAAGAACCAATGTAATATATCAGTTCCAATGCCCTATGGGAGAATGTATCTACGACAACAATGAAAACATTAATTCTTACATAGGTTTCACTTCCACAACACTATTCCGAAGACTCACCCTACATCTCTCCGACACTAGCTCTATATGCCAACACCTAATAAAACATAATTGCGCCCTCTCCCAATATAAAAAACATCCTTGTTAACAATACCAAAATAATACACCATGATACCAATATCAAAAAATTAAAAATACTCGAAGCCCTCTACATAAAAACTAAACATCCCACAATTAATAATGTCAATTATGAAACTAGTCGCAACATTTTAAAGTGTCTAGCATAATAATTAACATTACCAAATTCTTAGCCATTAGGTAGTTATGCGTTTGAATTGTATGCACTTTATTTAACGTCATCAATTTCTTAACGGTTTAAACAGTCAAACTTTAAATATCTCGTATGTGTAGAACGCCATCACGCTCTCATGTACATTTTAACTTTACAGACGCGTTTTCAAATATAAACTACTTGCCGTTATTATTCAAAAATAAGCACAACAGTAAAGACACTAAAACTAATACCGCCTGAAGATGATTTGACGATTCAAATCGAAAGTACTTGCAAAAATGAAAAAAGAATGGAACAAGAAACCCATGGATCATATTTACATCAATTTGACCGAAACATTAGATGGACAATTCGGACAATTGAAAAAATAAAAAGAAGTCGCATCAAACAAAACCACTCTGTGTTATTTAATAATGTTTTCCTAAATACATTATATATATATATATATATATATATATATATATATATATATATATAGTCTAAAGAAGCGTTAAGTCATTTTAACAAAAAAAAAGTAAAATGCAGTTTAAATTCCCATAGAAACTAGCTAAATCCAAGATATTGCAGACTTAATATTCGTTGGAAAATTCATAAATAAATTTTTAAAAAATATGAGTAAATAAAATTAAAAAAAATGGGGGGGGGGTAAATATCTAACAGTGAATCAAAAACAGGAGACCTTAAGCGTCTAATATTAACACGGGGATCATCAGCTGTTTACAATGTAACTGTTTCGGAGATTTAAAAACAGGACAGTTATAATATTCATGGCTCTCCAATGGTACATATATACTAACGTGTCTAACAACTTAGTGCGTATCTATGCAACCTCCCCGCCAACATTACATATCATATATTATTTACATATTATTTTGATATATATTAATAAAATGGTCACTAGCAATATACTAGCTATACACGCTCCATATAATAAATGTTCTTTTTTAGCTATCATCGAAGCTGAATTACCTGAAATTCCTACTGCCATTGATAGATAACTAATATGCTGCATACATATGCAACTGCCGACCAAAGTTAGATTTTAAAATAACTGAATTCAATTCTTAAGTGTACTGCTAGCAACATTAAATCACACTATATAACGGTGTAATCCAATACTGAGCACACTCTCACAACGATGGAGAAAGAGATCGGTATGATTGACTTGTTATACTTCATACGAAAGGAATACACATTTAAAACGAGAACAAATCAAATCCTGATAGATGTGTATAAAGTCTGGCGATTTTATGTTATTTACCACTTAAGCATGATGGTCACCCGGAAATCATATTTCAAGATGTAATATAACAGACGGACGAAAATAATATTTCAAGTTCAAACGTGACAGTCTAACAAAAATGCTATTTTAAAATGTAATATAAAAAAAACAGACAAAAATGCTTTTTTTCTAATTTAAACGTACCTATCTAACGAAACTGCTATTTTTAAATTTCATATAACAGACAAACTAAAATGCTATCTATAATTTAAATGTCACACTCTCACGAAAATGCTATTTGAAAATGTTATATAACAGGCGGAGAAAATGCTATTTCAGGTTTAAACGTGATATTCGAACGAAACTGATATTTGAAACTGTAATATTGCAGACCTACAAAACTGATAATTAAGGCATGTAATATCAATGTAAAGTTTATTTCAGACCTAAGCATGACGTAACACAATGCTGTTTCATAGTTAAGCATAACTATCAGACAGACCGATTTTTTCATATAAATACATGGACGCGTCTAACATAAGCTGTGTTTATCCAATGTGAGCGTCTAGCGATTAAGATACTATTTGAAACTGGCGCATGCCAGCTCGATAGACTACACCTCCAAAAGTGATTTGTTGACATATCTAAAAAAGAGAAGGAAAAACATGTTTGCTAAATATATGCATGAGCTATTTTTTACTGTGTTGAATAAATTAAACATGAATATTCAAAAAGACGAAGACTCT